>MNCL01000043.1:0-600000 GCA_001932985.1 Proctacanthus coquilletti | reverse complement strand
GTACGATATATAACATATTTTTACCTGTAATATTTCGTATGTGCAATAGTAACAAGTTTTAAATTTAAAATACATTTATCTGCATATTTTTATTTCAAATATTGCTCCATTTCTAAATATTAAATAAATTTGGATGTATTATTTATTTTGTATTTATTGCGTGTGTACTTTTACCGGCATAGCTTATTTAAAAAGTACGAGAAAAAATGGAATGCGAGGCAGAAAGTCACGTCAAGTGAAACTCAAATATTGAAAATTCTAAAAATAGAAAAGATTCCGACGGCACGGAAGTTGCGAAGTATTTGTCTAGTCACGTGCAATGTGAAATCGATAATTAATTAAAAAAAATTAAAGGTTTAAATTGAAGTAGGCATACGATTTCTAGCATATACAATTATAAAGGATTCATATTTTAATTTGAACAGATGGGAAGGAATGTGTAATTTAAGTTAAATTAAAAATTAAAAAGGAACAAAACGAATCTTTTGTGAGCTCTTTTACAATTTGTTAGTATAAATATAGAATTTATTAATTCAATTGTAAACATTCCAAGGAATAATTTACAACGTTTGGATAAGATTTTCGCATTGATCCTTATTTTAAGTATTGGACAACCCCCATCCTTACTGTTAACTTTCTTATAATTTGAAATAAATCTCTAGGAATAAAATCAAACTTATAATTGAAGAAGTTGGCTCTATGAAATTTGAATTAATATTTATTTATTCTATAAAAATAATAAAACAAAGACTTACTCCATTATTCGTGAGAATGTTGCTTGTAAATCAAGACTATAATTCTATAATTTCAAGTACGATTTCACTTTGAGAGGGCGTATGTTGGCAACAAGCAGATTGTTCGCTCCAGGCGAAATTGGATCTAAATCTAGCACTATATAAACTGCAGCAGTCAATCAGATGTCACCGACTAAAACTCCTACAAATTTTTCTCAGAAAATTTCAAATCATTTCACCGCAAAGCTTCAGGCAAAATTGAATTCATCTCTCTCTCTCTCTGAAAATTCACATTGGAAAAAGGCAATGATTTTCTCCACCCTTCTATAAATCATTTTGGATCTACCGTCAATATAAAGACTACCATCCCTTCTTTCGTAACACAAAAAAAAAAAAAAAACACACAAGTAAAATGGATGCAGGACATCGGAGAATGGAGCTCTTAAAAACTTTTCCCACCCATCAAATTTTCAACTTGTCACAAAGCTGGTTTCATTGATTTCAAAAAGTTTGTCCTGAAGGACAAATAGCGTCGATAATGCAGTTCATTGATATCCTTTCCCTTCCCATTAAACAAAAGACAGAAAGACAGCGAGGATAACAAGAAGAAAGTTTCATCTCTTGCTGCTTCCTTTCCCTTTAGCTCCCCTTAGACAGAGGAGAACATCATTTCATGTATTTCGTGATACCGCCAACCAATGGGAACATTTCTGTAGTTTTTTGATTTCGATCCAAAGAGGATGATGTGGAGGAAACTTGGGTATCAGAGGTCTGAAACAGGACTGGCCAACTTCCTTGAAGAAGATAATATGTAAGGAATCGTCCGTGTACGCCGAAACGCGGTGCTGATGAAAATTTGCCCATAAAGTCTTAGATAAAAAGACAGCGAGGGAAGGTATTATATCAGACCACTCAATATAACCAGGGGGGCAGTAGGGAGTGGTAGTGTGCCGTAAGGGCATCAGGGCACAGAAATTTCAGCTTAAAGGGTTCGCCCCCCCTCCAATTCGAACTGCCTCAGGGCAGAAACAGGAAGGCTTCATCATCATTTACCCGTGAAAAGTTAAATTGGAAAATTTTGATAGATGAGAAAAGTTTGGACCTTTTCGAGGATGACGTCTACATGTTTATTGTATTGTTCATTTTTAGGTGTATTATTGAAGAGTATGGTCCTTGCACGAAGTCCGTGCCTCGTCACCTCCCGGCACTTACTTGCCTTGAGGTGAAGGCAAATGTGCATTGCCGCCCGCGAGTTAAGGTGTTAAATCACGGAATGGGGTGTTACAAGCAAAATTGCACGGGGAAAGAAACTTGCGAGAGCTTGAAGAATTGGCAAGGACGACGACTTGGTGGGGCGGGGCTGGAATACGAAATACTTAATAAGAAAGTTTGACGTGGAATACAGAAAAGTTGCTACTGGAGCTGCTGTTGGTGTCGGAGTAATTTCATGTGGGTCTTACAGGAGCGAATCAAAAAGGTGAACGCTTTGTAAAATATTTCACATGTGCAGACGTTGTACGAAAGTAGAATAAAATGTTTCACGAAGGAGGTGTGTAGTTTTTGATTATCATTTGTCACTTTCCTCTAAAAACTCATACAAAAGGGTTCCATGTTTCCTGTAGTTATATGCACCTTTAAAATTCACGTGGCATATACAAACCCTTTAAGATTTTATGTTCTAATGTGACAATTTTATCGGGCTGCATGAGAATTTATATTTTAAATAAGTCTTCATATATGTCGTTATGTTTGTGTCCTTTCAGACACGTTCTGCATGTGTACACCAAAAGTAAAATGTACGAGTTGTACTTCCATGAGAAGTCTTCCGTATGTAAAGTAGTAGAAGTATCTATTTTTATTTTTGCTTTAATTGCCTTAAGTACAGTTTGAAATTATAAATTAATTAACAAAGAACATGATATTTGAACCAAGGGATTTTAGATATTAAATATTAATTAATAGAACTTTTAGATATAAAACATTCTTAATATTTCTTTAAAATATCTCTAAGAATTTTTTATTTCGTACTTTTATTCGGGACATAATAAAAATTAACACTAAAATAAAAATATTGAAAAATTCACATATGCTTAGAATCCTTAGATTACAACCTTTACAGATTAAATAAAATTATGTTTGAAGACTTTACGAAATTTAAGGGATTAGTAAGTAAATTGACTATGATGGAGCTAAAATGATGATGCTTCTCGTGTATTTAAAACCTCCACTGTACCAGTTTTAACAAATGAGGCATTTTTGGATTGATTTATTCAGATCACACGCATATGCATATGAAATGAAGTATTCTGGCACGTAGATTCAAAAAATATGCCTATAAAAATAATAATCTAATTTTCGGGGATGGACGGTAAGACAAATTAATTATTCTCAACGGTTCCAGATTTATCTATTGGTATGTAAAAAAATATATATGTAAGTAATTATTATAGAAAAAATTCAGACTGTATTAATTTTTTATTTCAACCAACTTTATTGTTATACTATACTCTTTTATTGTACATAAATACTTTTCAATCTGCATACACTTTTAAAACCCCTTAAGACAAAAAAGGCACAAATTCTAACTTCCTTTGGGTGAAACTATTTGCAAACTTATAAAAGGTAATAAATTACTTTAACAAATACACATATGCCATTAGCGGCCTTGTAACGCCTACTACGACAATCAATTTAAAATTATTTTGAAATTTTTATATTCCTTTTTTGATTTTTTAAAAATTGGTTCCTGATTTTCCACAAATTTCTGTTCAAATGCAGATCAAGAAAAATTGAAATTCAGTAACCATTTTCCATAACATTTAAACCTTTTTGGAGCTACTTTGGAAAATGCTTGTCATTGTACCTATTGGGACAACTGAACCATTCTTTTGCTACATTCTCATTTCCTTTAGAAAAAAATTCTGCATTGTTTGCGAATGATTTCCGCGTCATTTTTCTTGTAATGTTATTTACCTGAAGATCCATCAATTCTCCAAGTAGCAGTCACTTGCTACCCCTTGGGAAGTCCTTCAGACGGCTGTTAGAAAATATTTGTTTCCAAAATTGAATGAGAAGTGTCAAAGTAAATAGCGCAAAAAAACCTTTTCCCATTCGCGCAACACAGAACGAACCTGTCGAAGCAGAAGGAACCCTTCATTGGTTCCGTATAGTTCTGCTTTTCACTGTCGTGCATTTCAAAGCGCTTGTAATGATGACGCGTGATTGCTGTTTACTTCTACTGGTTCTTGCCATTCCACATACTCGTTCACCTGGAAAATTCTCCTTTACACCTTTTGCTTATTTTTTCTTTTCCTATTTACCTATTTCTATTTATACGAGGCGGTACCCCATCCTACTTAAGCCACCTATATCACAATAGTCCACCGTTTTTCCTATACCTTATCCCCTTTTTTTAACTTTTCTCTGTAAAGTATTCTCGGGACTTTGATGTTAGCTTTTGCTGAGCTTTTCTATAGTCGAATGTTAAACTGTTGGACTATTTACTTAAACAGAGGTGTTTACTTCGCACTTAGAAGCACTCGTCGTCAACTAGGTAAACTTTTTTTTTTGCCCCCATTCCCTTACTACTACTATAGTTCAGACTATGGGGTTCGGAACGGTCCTAGTAAATGCCAATAACCTAACCCATAGTAGAAGTAGTGTAGGTGACGCATGTTTGGTGTGCTGTCGATTCACCCTGTATTATGGTGTATAGCACTGAAACACCTTCACCAGTATCAACTACTTGGAAGAATGCAATTGCTGGGGAGATTGTTTAACGAAGAAATTGCTTTTAAAGTGCACTTAATTCGGCTATTATCGAACACAGAAAGAAGAAGAAGGTCTTAGAGTATAGTATACACATAGTATGATAATTGCAAGTAATTTACTAGATACTGCTATATTTTGCCTATAATACTAGTAACAGGCATCGTACGTAGTTGAGTAGAAGAGGAAATACTTCGAATTTATGATTCATGATGACTATCCCAATTTTTCAACTTAGTGATTATGCATTACAGTGTCATGCATTACTTTGTCATACTAGTACGAAACATCTTATAGATTAAAATTAACACAAAAAAGAAATTGACCTTCCAGACTAATTTTTATAGTGGCGACGATGAGTTTTAATAAAATGCGCACGATTAACGAGTCACTGATCGTGTTATTACACCGTGATGCTTTACATTGTCATAGTCGCGTAGTGGTATCATGTGGATTTTACTGGAAGAGGACTGTAGTTTAATTATTCAAATTTCGTTTAGTACACGCAATAAAATGAATGCACAACAAGCCCAATATGCATAAAATCTCCTCGCGGCCCGTACTTCTCTACTCACCCGTACCAATTGAAAGTATTTGTAAATTTTCAATTAAAATTGCATTTCGGGTCGTTAGTTAAAATTAAAACAATTTTCGGTTGCAAATCTGAATGCAAATGAAATCTATGTAATTTTTGAATAACCCGAGTAATACCCAACCCCTTTTTCTACTCTGGACTGGCAGGAGGAGGTAGATCACCAGAAGCTATTTTAAATGGTTATCAGCTGCGTGTACTCGGACCCTATCCGTAGATGAAAACGGTTTAGAGAGTGGGGTCGAGGCATATTTTGTTAGTGCTTGGCTTATTGTTCCTGCCGCTTATCAAATGAATTTAAAAATGCAACCCACGACACAAATATGCACCAGGTCAACACGGTGAGTGGATTTTCATTTGCATATAACATGTGGTTGATGTGGAGGATGAGAAAGAGTTGCCAGGTTAACCACAGCACTAAATCCCTCTGGGCAATATTAGGATGCTATTAATCACTGGAATTTGTAAATATTTTTGTATTTGTAATCATCACAATAATTAAATAATTGAATACCTCCCAATGGATGAGAGTTTTTGAACAACACTTTTCTATTGATTCTAACCAGAAAGTGGATATGTACGCAGTGATACGCATAAAGCCGCAAATATTTATGACACGAATGAATTTTAATTGTCCAGTAATTATTCCTGTAGGACATATCCCAATGTGATCTGCCCTTCTGGCCCAATAGACCAATATATGGTTTGATTGATTTCCATAATTAGACCAGATTTCTGCACTAGTCGCCACCAACATCGGCTTATTGATTGGATTTATCAAAGATGGAGGAAACACGTAAGGTATTGAACTCTGCGGCACTATGTGTGACATGCAAAAGCCACTAAATGTCGAAACCGAGCCAATCAAGATATTAAAGTCGAATTACCATCAATCATTTAAACATAAATCAACATTGGCACATGCTATATTTCTTCCGTCCTTCTACCGTCCGACTTTCAGTTTGAGCCTCGTTGTCGCTGAAGGGACTTTGTCGGTGTTCCGTCTTTGGATACGTAAATCCACGAAAGATGGAAAATCCTGGCGACGACTATGTGCATAAATCAGACATCCATTAGGAACATATCAATCACTTCAGCTGTTGCTTTGGCAAGAATATATCCTCTTCTTTTCAAATATGCAAGTATATACGGAGCCTGACGATTCTTCGATGGGGTATTTTCGGTACAAAGCGTTTTTAAATACCCTTCATATCGTTGAGGTAACGCGGTATGCCCTATGGTTAGATTTTTATGGAATGCATTTTGCCTAAATTTTTTTTCTTTCATTTAAGTTAGAAGATTCAAAAATATATTCGTATTAAAAAATAAATTTTTTCTTGTATGTACTCATAAATTTGTTTAATTTAAACAAATTAAAGAAACTATTATATAATACTTTTAAATGTTTTTATAGCCAGACGCAAGAGTTTCAATTTTGTTGTCTTTAGGAAACGTTTCACATATTATGGAATTTTTCATTTTGACTATATTCAGAAATTGCTGCCGTTTATTTCTTACCTTTAAAAACAACATTAGTATCTGGTAACTTTCTTGCAGAATAAGAAAAAATAACTTAGGGCGAGTATCTGAGCGATTATTATGGTTTTTATTATTTATTGAACTATTTTACTATTACTTTGGAGCTTAGAGTTTCATTTGGTCGCTGTTGACGTCGTTTTCGGTATCTCCTAGGATCGGAGAGATCCAGTCTTATGTTTTGTTTTTGAATTGTATATTTTTGCTTTATTTTCAAATACATGGATCTTTAATTGAATTGTGGACTATTTAATAAATCCATTTCTGCTTTTTGATATCCCCAATTGCATTTTATAATTTTTTCATAACTCCGGGTAACTTTGGCATAGAATTTATTCTATACAGAAATTTATATAAAATTCCGAAGTTTCAAGAAAATGCATCTAATGAATTTATTTAAAATAATATTCCTTTATAAAATAACGTGTTTAACTTTTACTTCACAAAATTTTAAAGAATATTTTATACTTTTGTTGAGTATGCTCTCGGTATATTCATACATAATAAAATATCAGATCTCCCCAAAATCAATTAAGTTTAAATCGTACATATCAAATTTGTATAGATTCTCCTAGGGAAAGTTCCGAATGTTGTCAAAATATTTTTCTTGGGTATATCCTTTTATAATTTTTCGTACGCAGACTAAAAATCTTTCTTATTTTAAACAAAATTTTAGGAATAAAAATATTTATTTGAATTATTTTTATTATATTTTTTTCTATATCTCCATTCTTGTCATAGAACCTTAACTCAATTCTGCAAATTTTATAAAAGTCAGGATAATCTCTCTGTCAGATGAACTCCACTGTTCCTTCCGTATCCGCAAATAGGTAACTAACACAATTTCCTTGCCATTATTTGCAACTTATGCACCTTCATCGTAATGCATTCTCTCAAATCCGGTAACACCGGGAAATAAACCCGGGCACTGAACAATATACGATATAGTACAATACTTTTATCGAAAAAGGGTTTTAGAGGGGTTTTAGACTATACCCAGCCCGTGTGTGGCGATGCACATACTTGTGCGGCGTGCCATGGCAGGGAATTGAAAAATGCTGCCAAAGAGCAAATCCGTGAAGCTTGTTTCTCGCAGGTTTTTACTATATATATAATGTATATCCTTTGTTGGTCCCAGTGCCGTGCTCCCAGTTCCTGGTCTCCAACCTACCGACTATCACCGGTTGCTGCATAGCGAAAATTTAATGTTTTTTTGCCTTCGTCCCTGTTTGGAAACATCTCTAATAGCCGGCTGCCCGATACAGGGTCCCATGTCGGCATTGTTGGCATTGGATATGCTCAAAATATAGGAGCAAGCAAGTATATGCCTCTCAAGTAAATCCCTTCCTTGAAACTGCTGAAGGATAACGTAGAAGCAGGCCAGCCGGGACCATAAGGACTAGCGACTCTAGTGGAGGCAGTCTTAGCACGTGATAGGAGGAAGTACTTCACACACAGGGGCACAATAAACGATGTGCTAGACTTCTCTGTATATTTAGAGGCGGTGGTGCGGATTGCAGCTTAGCTACCCATTCCACCGCCAAGATCTTCGAATGCACTGGGAAAAGTTTCCCGGAATCGATGATATGAATCACACAGAGTCACGCAAGTGGAAAGGATGTGCAAGGAACAACGCAATGCAACAAATTTCTTATAAGATAGAGCGGAAAGCTGATGCCGCGCGAGATCAGGGAAAAATGGCGATAGCGGTGGCGTGGCGGAAAGAACGAGGATATTTCGCCCTCTCAAGGAAGAGAAAGGAAATCTCTGAAATCCCTCCTGTTTACTGGCATCATCACTCTCCTTTGCCACAGCACACCATTTCCCTTTCCCGGAAATATTTTCACTTTGGCAAGATTTTTAGATATGTCGACACTAAATTTAGTTTGGGGCTTTCGAATGCAATTTTTCAACCCTCCTGCCCCCCGTCTAGCCCGTCTTATACCCCTAGCAATCTCGTCCTTGTGCACACATAGTTGCTGATTTAAGGATTTCCCGGAAACATAAGAGGAAGCTGCTCTAAGTGGAGTTGAGCGGCCATTTCGTGTAGATTTAGGTGTAAGCTTTATTTTCTTTGTTCACACATCTGAATGACAATATCGAGGAGAACTGGAATGTCCCTCGTTTTCTGGTCCCCTGTTTGAGACATCAGCTGATGGCGGGAAGGACACGACGGGTCAGTGCCACTCTCGGTCGCAAACATTTCCACAGAGTACTGATATCCAAACCAATGGAAATATTCCATGATCAGTTGGTTCAGTAGAATGATATTAGGGTCTTGGTTAACATTTGGCATTCCTTGGTTCTTATCTACACCCCTGACGATTTGCAGAATCTTTGACTGAATTTCTGCTTTCAATTTTCTAATTTCTCCATTATGTTCCAGCATCATCCGCACAGCCGAGTAAAGTTTCGCCTCATGGTCACCTTCTGAGTCCAAATCTTCCATTATCCCTTTAATACAAGTCTTTTGTTGAACTTGCCCAAGTATTAAGAAATATAATATTATCGAAGATTATTCACAGTTCAGAAGAACATTTATTTGAGGATTTCTAGTCCACTATTCGTTTAGAGTGCCCTTTCTAAAACTATCTCAAATATAAACGTTATTCAAAAGTGAGGTTGCTTTTTAAATTTTCAATGAAACGCACAACATGCTTAGATCAGATCATATTTTTATTTTAGTTTAAAATACACAGGTAGCAGTTAATAATAAAAAGGAAGGTGGGGCCATGACCTTTGGTATCAATCTTTTATTAAAATCTCTCTCACTACTACTATAGGTTTTTTGGTATAAATGCTTGAAGTTTGATCTAGGCATATATAAATATAATAAAATTAGTAACATGTTTTTATCAGCTTTCAAAAATAATAACTACTACTATTGCATTCTAATTTATCATAAAATTTCTACAATTACTTTCAGAAAACTTTTTTATGAAAAAATTAATGATTTTTATAAAAATAAAAAGCAGTTTTCCATTTGAGATTATGTTTGAAATATTGAAAAGTACAAATGGTATCATACTCCTAATTAATAAAGTCTATTTAACTAATTAAATTAGACTAATTAACTACATTTGAATATCTATCGTAAACCAAAGTTCCCCACAATAAGAATTTTGCCTAGTGACGTCACTGGCAATCAGGTTTCTGCTTCTAATTAATTAAAGCTGCTTTTCATTTATTATCGTCGGATATGTACGTCGAAATGCTCAAGATTAATCAATTCTTAAGTGCTTTAGTCGATATTTAAGCTAGCTAATCATTAAATAGTTAGGAGTTAAATAAGTCAAAGCGTTCAAAACCCTTCCTAATAGTCCATTGGAAGGACACCATTTCATTCAGTGGTAGATGTCTGTGTAAGTTTCTGTAAACATTTTACTTCTAAATTTAGGAAATAAGTTATTTAAAGAAATTAAATTACTTTCTATAAATGTGAAAAATTCCACATATCCTTTTTTATTCTAATTTCAATTTCCTTACATTTGGTAGAAACTCCAGAAATAATTTGTTGAGAGTTTTAAAACTGCACTAATTTTGATAATTCTGGACTAGTTCGTCCAGGCCGCTATTCGCAGAGCAAAAGCGTATAGTGAAAGAGAGTTTCACATGGTCTAAAGGACTAACTAGGGATAAACTTATGACAGATTTTCTCTGGTAGCAACTCTACTAAACAAGCACCCTATATGCCGCATAATTTGCATTTATCCTGGGTTCAAAGGGACCGTGATCTAGATCTGTGTATAGTGATTTAGATGAACAGGAGCAACCATTCGCAAAGCCAACCTTGTAGTTTTTGATCAGCTCGAATCTGATGTTGTTAGATAGTAAAGTTTTCCTAATTAATCCACTCCGGCCTTGTACACAATACCTCACCTGCACTTCATTAGAGGGTAGCGAAATGGTTCTTGTTGATTGTGGGTGGAAAGTTTTTCGAGTAAGTGGTGGATCTGGAGGTCTTGCATTGCTTTTAATTATCATTTGCAGGTTCACCGCTCCAAATTAGTCGAAATCCGTAACAGTGGCACAATTTTAACAAGCTCCCAACTTCGTGGGCGTGCTTCCATCCGTCTGTTCAGTTGCACGGACAACGTGCTTACCCATTGTTATGTCCGGATCAATCTTTTTCTAAAATGAAAGGAAACAACCACATAAGAATGTCCTAGATCTTAGATATTAAAGGAGACATGTATGCCTCGTGAAGGGTAGATTGTGGGAGGATCTCTAGTTTTACAGTAATGGAGAAATCTGGATGCTTCACTTTTTCACTTGTTCACAACTAGAAAAGTTGCGGGAGTATGATGGAAGAACCATTGATGTCATTACACACTCCCGGCTCCTCCTTCCGAATGGGGCTGCAAATAAAGGAGGGATAACAAGACGAAAGGAAATCGCATGGACGGGAAGAGATAGCGGACAAACCACGGTCTTATGTTAATATCACCTTTGTTCACACTGCCAATAAAGCTCTGAAAGCATTTATGGCCAGAGACAGGTATGGCTCCCAGGATGGTCAGGACGATACTACGTTTTTCGGATATATTTCGTGCATAGGAGCACAATCTGACTTTCGAGGAAAATTGTTATTAGAACGAACAGAAAGTGGCGCATCGGTATATGGCACATAGCACAAAACACAGAACCTACTGTACCTATAAAAGTCGTACCAAAACAAATTCCGGAAATCCAAGAAATCCTCACAGTCGTAAAGCGCAGGTGTTACAGGCGTATAAAATCCATTAATTGATGGCATCATACCGCTTCCTAAGGCTCTAGGTAAAATTAACTTTAAGCAGGTGACAACGGCAGTCGAGGAGACTACTTTTCGTATAAGTACGTGAGAAACGTGGAAATTGTGAACTTGATAAAAGGGGTTTCATCTGTTCAAGCAGCAAGAGGAGCTACTTTTGAGGTTGCACTACTTAGGCGAAGGCGCACGTAATTAGAGCAAATCTCATTATTCGCACATAGGTACAATTTAAACGAGACCCCGGAGCTGTTCCAGTTTTCCTCTGACATTATTTCTCCTGGTTGAGGATCGCTAACAACTACACCGGTGAAATTTACCTTTGTTAAAAGTAAAAACAAAAAGTAAAGTACTACGAATTGTCAGGAATTTCAAATATTTTTATAAAGAAATACAAGCTTTTATCAAAAATGGTAGAGACGACGTTCAATTTTAAATTTAATTTCAAATTTTTCTGTTTCTTGTACTACTCCAACTCAAAGTCTCCGAAAATAACAACCTAAAATTTTTAAACCTTCTCATCGTTTATGTTCATTTGTCCATTTTTCAGTTTTTTCTACTCACCTCAGGGTCTCAAAGGAAGGAGAAGTGTCTTTAAAGGTTGCTCTGGCACTATTCAATATTATTAACAATATTAGAAGCACTTATAGCTTCACTTTTCGCTTATTTATAGCCTTTTGTTCCCCTAGATATTCTTTGGCTTTTGTTTTAGGTTTCGATTATTGGGGCCCTATATAAAAAGAAGGATCAACAATTACTCGGCTCCGTCTTCAGTACTTATGGGTTTTCTATAACCTCTAATTATTTAAGTCCAACGTTTATCCCTCATTTCACTACTTTTTATAGACCATACTCTACAACATGACAATGGATAGAGACCAAATAAATTTGGACGAACTTTAAGTAACCCCTAAACTTAGATTAATTTTTTTTCGTAAATTTCGATTCCAATTTTTTCGAAAGAGTAAACTTAAGCACATTCATAATGAGCACTATCATAAAACCTATAAAAATAGTAACTTAATCTGTTCACTAAAGTGATAAACAGATCCAAATGGTCTCATAGAGAGCTGAAAAGCCGTAAAAGTGACTTCAGACCAAAATAGTCCAAATCATTTAATTAACATGAATTAGCGCGAATGTTAACGACGAGTCCCTTTATGTGGCCAATTGCAGCGCATGAGCGAATATCCATTCGACCAATTAATTTCCGTCTACTCTTCATCAATCAAAAGCTGTAAAATGAATTTTAAATCAAATTTTGATGCGTTCACCTAATGGTTGCGGACATTTTGAGTGCACAGGGAGCTGTTGACGGTTTAAGGGAATAAAACAGGGTAAATCGAGAACATCGGAGGAATCAGATGAATCTGTTGAATCGGATGAAAAGAGGCCAATAGCGCAGAAATCCAGAAGTGATGGCACGGCTGGTCAGGTTTTTACCGCCGTACCATTTTGAGGAGCTTAAAATCCCCAAGTGCCCTATCAGGACCCATAATGATGGAGAGCTACAATTAATTGGTTAATTCTTTATCCAGACAGACAGACGGTGCGGAATGGCCCTGCTCCTTAAAACTTTCTATTCCACCGAGAGAATGGAAGCAATGTGATACCATCAAAGTAATTACGATTGCCATTCTGGCCATATGACGTCGCGCCACTTTTATTAATTACACTAGGGACGGAGTCATGAAGTATCATCCAGTAGGATCTCGGGGATTCCGTATACTATATATATGTATAAAAGCTGCTTATATCCACCGTCGCATCACACCGTACCGCGGCAGGATTATAGCATAGCAGCAACAGGGTTCACATCCCTTGGATTCCCGTCTCATCTAAGTTAATGAGCATCACGTTCACGTAGTCATTTCTAGGCACTGATGATGATGACGGTGATGTATCAGTTCAGCTGTGCCAAATGGTTCTAGATCGGTATAGAACAATCTGTGCGATGGCGATGGCCAGAAAGGACCCAATATGAACTTTGATGAGCTGCTACCATCCGGCATTTCTCTGTAAATTTTAACATAAATATTCAAAGCACGTCGCCACCACCCTGTTTCGGTGGATATCCACTCACCAACATATTGCATACCTTAAACGGAAATTAATTTTGATTTTTTGCCTGTTGTTGTTACTTTTCTCATAAGATTTTCTATCATAAATGTAGTAAAAAAGTTTACTTTGAAAAACAAAAAAAATGATGGCCATGAAGACAATGGAATTTTTTTATTTTTGGAAGAAATGTGAGACGATCCCAAATTTTTGAAATTTCTTTTTAGGGTAATGAATCGATTTAACAATGGAACGTTTTTTTAAAAGACTCATAACCATCTGTAGCAATAAATTTTGGCAAAATTTAGCATTATTTTTTTCAGTATTTTGATTCAAATCTAGAAAATTTAGGGTAGATAAATTGGGAAACCGATTTGGACATTCTTGATATAAAGTTAATCTACATTTATAATATGAAATGTCCTATTACTTTTAAATAATTTAGTAAGAAATAATTTCTGGAAAATAAGATCAAAATTTTAATTTACTTAGTTTCGTTCTAAAGAAACTTTAAGGTACTACGAAATATATTCTAAAATTAATAATTTATATATGTGTACATATTTTATTTATGAATATTTGATTTTTACTAACAATATTTTTCAAAAACCTTTGAATTTTTCTTACAGCTCTATTTTTTTTTTTTAATTCTCATTTCATAATTTTTAAAGTTGTAAATCAATCTTGGTCAAATATAAGAGAGCAAGAAATAATAATTTAAAAAATTGTTAAATACACACCCTGTACATATAAATAAATTATATCTTGATACATTTTATTTACACCATGTCAAAATTCACGCGAAATTGTTTGTAAGAGTATGAGGAATTTAAAAATTAAGGTTCATAAAAAGATACGTGATCTGGTTTTTAAGCACATGAGATGTACGTTCTCAGAAGGTCTATAAAAATGTCGATAATAACCTACTACACTTATCTTCTTGATGAGAGATCGTCCCATAGTGGCATATGCATTCGCTGTTATTTATTCGTATTGGTATCCATCACGACAGCGGGTAAAACCATAACAGCCTTTTTAGACTTATTGTTATTGCGATGATACCCATGCTGCACCTGATGAAAGCGTGAAACACTTTAGGATGCACGATAATCGCAGCAAGGCACGAAAGCATTCGAGGGTAACCGCCCATAGAATGACTCCTATGTCCTCATGAGAATCACGTGAGAAATTGAAGTCAATAGATAGTTAGATTGGCACTAAAGGTTTCCAATTGTATCTTAAGAAAACATTTTCGAATTTCTTCTGGAGAAACGATGGGGTGTTTAAAGGTGTGCTCTTCCACACTGTGCTTCTTTGCACCTTTTGTGAAGTGTAAAAAAAAGAAGGTAACAAAGAAACAAGGACAAGCAGAGTGTGGAAAAACACAACAAAACACCCCCAAATTTGCTCCACTGGTGAAATATTACTGCGCGAAGGGTAATTCGAATTTTATTCGGCGAAGTGATTGGGTGCGAAAATTCGTTACTGGTCTCTGAATGGTGAGCTGATTTGATTGGGCACGAATTTGATTAAGATGATCACAGTAATTCAGTTCAAATACACCGCACAGCGGGACTCGAATGAAATATTGTCACCCCGGTTGAGGAGCACCGGCCAGGCCAGAGGGGGTTTCCAGGGTGAACACTGAGCCCTGTCAGGCTCAGATTCAGTCTATTATTTTCTTCTCGTCCGGGAAACTGAATTTTCATGACATTTTTCCTCTTTCATTTGAAATAATTCAATTCGATTTCAGCCGAGGGCTGAACTCGAACTCGATGGGTATGTGATGTCTATTGTGATTGATAGAATGACTTCATAAAAAATAAAAACATCCATCAACCGTTTATTACAATTCACACAAAATAAATAAGGACTTATAGTCTATATGTGTACATTGTGCTATGCGGTCACTATTTGCACTTGACACTGGGGTCCAGGTTAATGGTCAATCCAAATGCAAAGCGATTGCTGAGGATACAGGAGAGTACGCTGATCCCAAGAGCGCATGGTATACTCTGCAGGGTTCTAAAAGCATTTAAGGCAGTAGTCATTACCTGAACCGTGTGTTTTTTTTTGTACCCGTTTAACCCTTTGTATAGCCTTTAATTGCTCTCACCTGTTGTACAGGACACCCACTGACCAGTCCGAGTCTACCAGGCCACGTATGGTAGCGTCAACGAAGTCCCATTGGTAAAATATTGATCCGATTGCTTTGTTAGTCCGCTTGTGGAATACCAATGAGCTGCCCATTTGTATAGATTTATGAACTTGCCGCCAGTAGCTGATATCAATTGCTTCAGTTGACATGGTGGCTGCAAGCGAATACCTACCTGTTGTATACCTGGGGGGGATATTTTCGTGAATCAAAGGAAAATTTCATTACTTAGTTACAAGAATGGGTTATTATTTCTACCTGGCAGCGATCGCGGTTTTTGCTTGTACATCCTTATGTATCCATTCATAAAGTAGCTCAGTACCTAAGGCTAGATTTTCAGTTACACTTCTCAGGTAGGAAAATGTTATCCTGCCCGAATCTTGACGAGCATTATATGTGCTAATAGCAAAAGTTGAATTACGTCGTGCATATTCCAGAGATATTGTACTTTCTGAAATTTTAGCTTTTCCTAGACGTTGGAATTTTGTTTCTACCCGCAGTGCTTTTATTGGATAGTATAATATTGAAAAATTCGACGATAATGTGCTTGGATTAATATCGGCTTCTATTGTGGGTGTTTCCTTTAATGTGAACAGAAAATTATTGAAAGTAAAAATGTATTAGAATGTATTATTGAAAATATTTTAACATTATATTTAAAACCAATAAAACCTGATATTGATTATTTTTATAAATATAATAAAATCAATTTTGCTGAGGAAATCTGAAATCAAATTTTAATATAGTATAACAACATTTACAAACATATTGGGAAGCGACCTTTAAATATAACTAAGTATTTTTGAAAATTCGAGAAGATGGTGAATAATTTTTATTCATAGAGAATTTGAATATTTATAAGAAATTTCAAGAACTATAATTGAAAATATCTATCCAAACCCGGGCAGATATGAGAGGCAGGCGACATAGACGCTTATCCTGGAGAGTATACTGAGTTAAACTATTTTTGGAAAATGTAGTGAAAAGATTTGAACTTGCTCTGGACCTTAATGTCACCAGCTATGGGACTACTTAAAATAATACCTACTTTCGAATATAAACCTTTTTGTGCTAAAACAACACTATTTTTATATATTTCTAAGTTAAAAGACTTTACTTGAATATAATTACCATTAAATCTCCTTGACACTTATAGCTATAAATGCCGCCGATTCTGAAACCTGTCGGATAAGTATGGCTCAGTACCCAACTAGTTAGGAGGATTTTATTTGGCGCCAAGCCCTTCTTATAACCAAATTCTATACCATCGAATAAGTTAGGCATAATATCCCTAGTTTTCTTGTGCAGATTTGCAAATGTTCCAGGATTCGGGTGTTGTTTACATCCTGGCGTTACCGTGAAATTAGAGGGGAAAGTGGGATCGGGTTTTTTTGCGCACCACTCATAATTCGACATTGCACTGATTTTTCAATCTATTTTTGGACAGTTTTGTTTCAATTGTGGTTTGATTATTGTACTTGAATATATAAACGATTTTTCAACTTTTATATCTCGAAATGATTAGTATTGTTTTTAAATAGATTATCCTATGCTATTCTAACGGCACCAGTCTTCGCAAATGCTGCAATATTAAGAAATAAACAACTATTTCGGTACTTTTGAAAATTTAATGCTTTTGACATTTTATAATTTACGTGCTGTGGAAGGATAACTGGATCTGATGTAGGTTTGGACTACTGACGTCAAATAAATGTTTCATGTCAGTGAATTCGACGTACTAGACCCATTGTCGAATATTCACTGGTTTATATTTTTAAAAATTACATGCCTTGTTTTACAATTTTTAGCTGGAGGAAATGCGCATATAACACTTTACTTTTAACTCATATGATTATTTATTTTTTAGCCTATTTATGTCTATTTACCTACTAAGCAGAATTGTTAATTTTTTTTTTAAAACCCCTGCATCCAGCTTTCGAATCGCCCTATAAATTCCTATATTTGAAAATATTCTAGATATGTAGTAATATTATATTCTTTTCCCACTATTTAAATAAAAAAACTTAAATTTTTGCATCACTGTCATTTAATGTTTCGTGGATCCTTATGTGGATTTTTAATCATATGTGGATTCATGTACGGATTCGAATGGATTTTTGAATTTTTGCTACATCGTTTGTTATATTTTCGGTGTTTTTTGGTCCTAATGGATGTTCTAGATCGTAGTAGGTGGATCACATATGCATGCAATGCGTGTCATATTATGTAATGTGTTCATAACATGTGTGACACACTGTTTTGTAGGTGTCACTTGTCTAATGATGGGCCAAAAATAGCTAATATTATTTCTTTGACGACAGAATAAAAAAAAATGGCCTATTTAGTTTTATTACGTCTAATGGCGAACAGCAACAATTAAGTCCCATTTCTGGCCTCACAAACGACCAGATGGACAGACGCATTTACGTTACGTTGTGTAAGAATAGGGATAGTGAAAATTCCTGGAAGCATATGTAAAGTGCAAGGTGTCTTACAGTGACGTCATTGGAAACTATTTGCAGACTAAGAACTTAGAACAAGATATATTTATATATTTTTTTCATAATTCTACTCGTTTGATTTGGATTTCTTAAGGGAGACCGTGCTTTTACTTGTTAAGGAGCCAGATGGAATTCTTCTATTATTCAGGGGGGACATAGGAAGTGTTATTTGATGTTCCAAGAATGAAATTGTATCCATGCTGTGAGATTTTGTATTACATTCTTATTACACTTTCTATGAATTCTTTTAATAAGGCTTTCAGACATGAACTTGGTCACACAACGATATAATAAAATATTTCTTGTGATTACTTCCGCTTAGTACAGCATCGTTAGCTTTTTCAAAAGGATTAGCTTGTTAGATATAATCTATATAGACGAATATTTTGGAAATCTCCAATCTTCTGCGACATTTTTAATTTGCGAATTCTCTTTAATATCCTCCTTCGTGGGAGTATTCAAATTATCCGCAAGAAACTTATATCTGTACCGTCCCATCTGTTCCCTTCGACCAAACCAAATCAAGGTCATTAGATTAAAGCTGATTGCAAAAAGATTTTCCTTGGAAGGAGCTATACCATACAACTCCAATGATAATCTTCCTCAAGTTTGAACTTAAGAAAAAACAGAAAACACAGATAAAAACTCCTCAAAGCGGGCCCCGTTTTCTAAGAACCTCTCTCTGATAACGCCCGATCCTAACAAAATTGGTAAGAAGGCAAAGGTTCGGGGGTTGCACTCCCTTTTTCTGGTGTATCTGGAAAAATCTCAATCAGACAAACTAGCACACGAAACTGAGAGGGAAGTTTTCTAGTTAAAAGATATTTGGGTCAAAAGAATATCCTAATCTAATTTCCTTAATGCGGTAATCGTCCTCTGTGGGCACTCTGGTATCTTGTCGCCCCTTACAGAGTTAATAGTAAGATGTGTGACTCCTTGCAGGATGAATGGAAGACACAGCAAATTAGGGAGCAATGGGGAAGAGCCACGATTGCCATTCACACCCAGCTACCTCCGACCGCGCCACATTAGCGCCAATGTTCCTCGGTACGTTGAGCAAGTTGAAGACGACTGCATTCTTCATTTTAATTGGCTCGAAGTTGTTACACGAAGAAGGAGCAGAGCAGTGCCTTAAGAGGTGCAATAGTGTTTCCGTCCAAGGAGCACACCCACAGCACTCACGAGACCCCCGAGATGGTTGAAGAATAACTTCTCTATCCTTTCCCCTTGGCGGGGTACATTAAAAATAAGCCATAAAGAAGCTTTCACAAGAGAAAATAATTATCTAACTTGATTTTCTTGCATTCAGTTCACTTGGTCCAGTGGGCAGCATCCTCTTATCTATTCCTGTTCTCCTCCGGGCTTCAGAACCTCTAGGGTACAATTGTCAAGGTAGGGGTAATGTTGGGGTTGGCGGGGGTGGGGGGGGGGGGGGGGTGGAGGCATTCTCTAAGTGCAAAAGTAAACATTGTCGTTTCTTAAATGGATAGTAAGTGGGCAAAATGGAGAGTTTAATTTTGTTGAGAACTGTCTGTTGATGATATTACGTAATTAATTGAACTTAACGCAGCGGACACCATCAGAGAGTCTCGCTTCCTTCCGCCATCCCTGCTACCGGCAAATGTTCTTCAACTTTTTCAACCCCTCCTGCTTCTTGCGTTCTTCCCTTGGGCTCACCGCGGTGGGTGTGAATTCAAAAGTTCAACGAGGACAAAATTGCATGAGACATGAAATGCTGTTTGTTCAGACACACTATGTACAGAGCAATAATTAAAAGGGATGGCACGAATCAGCGGAGGATTTAGACCTTTAAATTGATAAAAATTGGATTATTTTTCAGACAATGAGCATCAGATGGTAGTACATCTTGTGATGGAATCCATAAAGAGGATGAAGGGTTATAAAAGTTCGGCCGTTCATCAAAATCTTTTCAAAATCGGTCTAAATTCGGGGGAATGTCTGTCGCAGTTTTTTCAGTAGCTCATATGATATGCATGGAAGTTCATATCCTATGTAAATGCTCATGTCATATTGATGGCTTTTCACGGGTAACAATACCGCATCGGCCCTACCAGTTACTTTAGCCGGCGCCAAAATCCAGTCTGTGAGATTTCCCCATATACTACTACATTACTTATATGCCACGTATCATGTGCGTAGTTTTGACTTTTCCTGGTTTTTGTCTAGCCGACCAAAAAAGGGATCATATCAGTGGAACCATTGAACCGCAAGAAACAAAAAAAAGCAAGGAGAATAAATGAAACAAAAGACAAAACAGAAACTACATACATCCATACCACCCCCGCAGTAGTACAACAAATGAAAGTTGTGGTAGAGGAAAAGGGTACCTAGTCACCAACGAACTCATCTATAGCAAAAAACAGAAGCAGGAAAAGCATCCGCGATATGAATGGATTAAAAAACCATCCCGCGGACTGGGAGGACTTTTGTATGGAAGTTGAAAACTTTTTCATGAATACATTTTCTCAGGATTATTGGTGAACAGGTGTGTACAGGTGACGGTGGATAAAACTGATGTTTTTAGGACCACAAACTGTATCTGGTACAGGTCACAAAAAGTACACGGGTAGTAGTTTCATATATGAAAATTCGTTATATGTGAATGTAATTTACATTCAAAAGACTAAAAGTTGTCACACTTTGATAAATTAAAAATGAATTTAGTTTTTGGATCTTATATTAGACAATTTTTACTCCATTGAATGTGTAAACAAATAAAAGTTTTATAAACCTACAATTTAAACATTAGAAATAAAAAAAAAAAATTCGTTGATAGAATAAGCCAATTTTTGGAACATTTTCATGTACACAAATGTATTAATAATAGTTTTGCGTATATTTGTAGTTTTTTAAACCATTTAAAAACAAGAAATTGTTAAATTTTGTATAATTTATTTATTATTTTAAAAAATCCTAAAGTGAATTTCATCTTCAAGTTGGTTTTTAGATATTACAGAAATATTTAAATTTTAATTAAAAATAGGATTGAATTGTAGAAATAAATACATGAATACATGGACCTAAAGGTCATAACACAGAGGGGCCGAAAATTTAATCGAAAAATCAATTGTATTAAAAATTCAATAAATGTAGTATATAAAAGTTTTTTAAGAACACTCTTTGAATAAAATTTACCCAAATTGGGAAAAGACTATTTCAATTTATATTCTCTGAAAATTATTCAACCATGAAAAACTATCAAATTGTTTTTAATACAAAAATTATTTTCCGAAATTAAATTATGGGTTACCTCAAGATCCACATGACCTCACTAATAAAATTTAATCAAATTTAACAGTGTAGAAGAAAGTAAAAAGATAAAAAAAAAAAAAAAAATAAATAAACGAGATATTGGAGAAGTTTTCTTAATTTTTTAGATAGTTTGAATTTTTTTCGTGTTTAAGCGGATAATAAATTGCTCTCGAAGAAATTTTCCTGTCGTATCTAAAGACGAGATTGTATAAAGTGATTACAAGACTTGTTTCTTATGCTTTAAACAAAAAGATCATTAATGAAAACTGAAACAATTTTATTCAATTGATAGTCAATTTGTTTAGTTGGATTTTAGTTCTAGAACTAGAATGATTGATAGAAACATTTTTTTATTTGAGAAATAATCGATATAATTTATATAAAGAGAAATTAATAGCATAAACGATTGTAAGATAAATTTTTCGATGCGATGAGTGAATTTTACTCGAAAACCTGGTTAACCGTGAGACCACATAGCAGCTGGGTATTCCATCATTTCCAGGTGGGGGACGGGGTTAACGCTCGTCTTAATGGTTTGCTCCCAGAGCGAATTTCATTAAAATTTTGCCAAAGTTAATTAATAGTGCTCCGTCCCAATTAACTTCACTAATTGATGTACAGCGTGGGTACGTGCTTGTTCGGTATGACGGGATATGCTAACTAGAAATATCAGCCCGATCCCACTCACGCGGCAGAGTTCCGGTGTTCCCCATTCTTCACTATACCAAGACGAAATGCTCCTGTTGCTTTTAACAGGGAAGCGGATGTACCCTATACTTGCCATGAAGGGGTGGACGGAATGGGAACTCCACCAGGGAAAAAATCGGGTTCAAAAATTAGGAGTGATTCAAAAGCGTTTAAGGTTGTATTCGGCGTGTGGCTTTAAGTTGTCCTAGAATCTCTACAATGAGCGGTGGCGGTGGCTTCTTTTTACCTATTTATTTTTCAATTTTCGCAAATTTCTTGGTCGTACCGTAAATTGCTTAATTTGACAGTTGATAGAAAGATATTACAGTCACGTTTTCAGGTTATGTTAATCCCACCGTCGAGACGCGCTAAAACGGCCCGAGGCTTCTTTCTTAAGACCTTGGTTTGCACTAGAAGGCAAAACAGGCAATTCCTTCTACCTCTATGGACCTATGGTAAGCTATGACGGAAATGTCGCCATAAATTTTGGCCACCTAGCTTCTTCTTCTGCTCAGAAACCAATTTTCGCTAAGAGTACTCGAGGCGCTAGCAGAGATGCCAAGGCCTTAGCTAATCATATTTTCATAACCGATGAGGGCGATTTATGTGATTTTCGAAAGAACTTTACGACAGCTATTCGAAGGATTCGTTGATGAAGCCATCAAAGAAAACTGTTACGCTCATAGCATCTTGGTGGCCGCATACTGATCTCTTAGTAGAGCAGTATGTCGACTGTAAAATTTGCCTATAATTTTCTGAAGCATCTTGTTTAGAACGACCGGTGAAATTGTTCCATCGCACTATTATAACCTAACCTCCTTTTTATGGTGACTTCAAGCAATAATATTGTATACAACCCTACTGCCCCCTGAGGGCCTACTGTGGTAACCACTTCCGCCGTCTATCAATTAGGATCACTAGTGCAATTAAAGCCTCTTGATAACCATATCAATTTCGCATAATTTCCATTCCATGTGAGGACGAGGACCTTTATAGGTAATTACTGCATTAGAGATCCCAGATTTAGGCAACTAATGCAGGAAATAGACAAGCTAGCAAGACCAGACTTTCAATCAGATCCCCAAGCCCCATTGACTATGAATGAGCCTATTCATTACCTGAAGCTTCCTCGAAATATGTAAATGTTTGCTGCAAATCGTTATACCCTGTATATTGGCGTCCCTGTTTTCCCTCCTGGTATGTTTCTGTCTGGTAGTTTTCGGTAGAATGGTTGTTGTCGTCTTCATCACCATATAAGAGACGAATATTTTATATGGAGACTGTATGGTCCACCATTGCTATCATCCGAATTGAGCCGCTGCTTCTGTCGGGTGGTTGTTGTGTATCCCAATTCTTCGGGGACCTATATCAAGTTATCAAAATTCTAAAGTTTATTGATCAACATGAATAATTTGTGGGGTGGCATAATTAAGTTTGCACATATGGGGCGAATCTTATAGGGAATTCCCACATCTGGGGAACCCCCTAACTGAGAGGTTTAAAGTACTACAAAGCCTCCATTGTTCGCTTTAATGAGTTTAGTGAGTGGGTTAATTAATTTTACCTATTATGTGCCTCAAGCATTATACGAACTATAATGCTGAAAATCGGGTGCGTACGTGGTATTCGGGAAATTACGCGCTTTTTCTTCGTATGTATATGTAGCTAACTCATCGGGGAAATTACTTGTGAAAATCGGTAGCAAGTAATTAAGGGATCCTGGTAAAAACAAAGAGAAAAATGTGTTGAGTAATTTAATAAAATTAAATGAGATTGTAAACCTCATACCTTATATTTGTATATGTTTAATTTTTATTTAGAAAACTGAGTCGCTATATAATTCTAAGTAGTTATGAACTTCCTTACAAGAACTTAGTTTGCAAAATCAACTCAAACCTAATTCAATTTAAACTTGTAAGGTGTAGAATTTTTCCTTTTTATCAGTGTGTTTTTCACTTTTTTTTTATTTGCAAAAAAATTGCATCATTGTTGCTAACTTTTTTTTTATAAGTGTAAATCTTTTCCCATCCTTTAATACACTTCGGTATCGAAAATTTGAATTATTCCGTAGATATGAAAATAAGGTTTTGTAAAGAGTAAAGTGATTTCGTTATAGAAAATAAATCTCTATTATTCGGCGTGCTTTTAAAACACACTTAACTGCTTTTAAAAGTTCTTAAAAAGTTTCACTTTGCAAATTCAACTTTCTTGGCTTACTTCTTTGACAATATATAGAGAAAATTTAGAAGTATTATTGATACCTTCACCGATCATGACTGGCAGTCTTTGAGATTCTAATAGAAGTATAAAGAGCCAAGCTTTGCCTTTTGAGTTTTGTGTCATGGATGAATGACGACAGCGCCAGCCAAATTCTTTTTTAAATGTGAAAATTCAAGGCAAAATAATACAAACAATAGTGATAGAATTATTCATATTACCTTCAAGAACAAGAAGCTTCTTTTTATCTTAACAGGCCTTGTTTATATTTTCCTACATGATTTCATGGATTCCTTAGAAATACGAAAGACCCATTAAACTGAAACTTCCAGAAGGAGTAATATCCGTTCGTCCATCGTTCTCACAACCCTCATCATAACCATCCAAGTAATGCAAATGGGATGCATATGATGAAGACCAAAAATGTTGTAAACGAATTTTCGGAAATTCCTCGCCCATCCCCCTTCATATGGTGTGGTCGCCATTTTGAATGAATTTTAAAAAATAATCGGCAGACCGATAAGTCGTGAAATATTACGAAATTGCTACCAATGAATCAAAAATGGGTTCAGAAATATTTTCCCATAAAAAGGGTGCCTATATGCACAAATTCACCACCCACCCCAGGCTGTGAAACATGCAGTCCAGTATTTCTGTTATATCTGTTATAAAACAGGAAAAGGAAGGTAGGCTTTCGGGTATGTAGGAGGTAGTGTGACACAATTTTCATCTGCACTTTATCTGTGGTGCTATCTGCAAGATCTACCCTAGTTACATTACCAGAAATATGTAGGTATAAACAGGCCATGTACGGTCCAATGTCGGGTTCACAAAACTTGTCCCGTACTTTCGGGAAGGATATGCCTCCCGTTTGTAGGAAAATTTTGTAATTTCGGAAAGGGGACGCCAGGTGTGGGTCCACCAGTGGACAAGTACAACATAATTCGTGGTATATTGCAGCGACCATGCACAACTCTTGTGGTAATGATTTTCTTGGGAACAGCCCAAGTCCGGTGTAAAGGAGCAGTAGACCTGAACCTTCCCAAAAACCTCATACTACTGGCCAACCACGGGGGGAATCGATAAAACTTTCAAGTGACCACCCTATGCCACCTTGGCAAAATTCTCAGCACCATGTAGAACACCTTTTATCGAACGAACCAAAAGCACCTGGATATTTTACAATTTAATTGTTTTTTGGCAATAATTCTGACTGCGATCGGAATAATAATGAATTCCCTGAATATTTTTTATTATCAAGCATGGTAAGAGAGGAAACATTTGCAATGCAGGGCAAACCTTTTGGGAACAAGCGATGCTATTGCTATCGGATATTTCTACCATGGATTGTATGTCCTCCCTTTACGTGCCGACTCATTAGGAATTGATATCTTATGCGATCGAAATTGGTTTCATTATGCGCGAATAACTTCCGCTGATATCTGGCTCCGATTTTGGTTTCCAAAACATTTCGTCTTCCGTCTCTTCCCTTCGCCCGTCCCACAGTACCCTTTTACAAATCATTTATCTTGTTCGGTTTTATTCTGTTCACGGAAATATGAAAATTTACGTTCGATACATG
This sequence comes from Proctacanthus coquilletti, assembly GCA_001932985.1. Classification (NCBI taxonomy): domain Eukaryota; kingdom Metazoa; phylum Arthropoda; class Insecta; order Diptera; family Asilidae; genus Proctacanthus; species Proctacanthus coquilletti. The sequence goes on along the minus strand of MNCL01000043.1, from coordinate 574,147 downwards.
ATTCCCATCCTCTACAATACTGAGCCCGCGTATTCACATATACGAGAGTTCGCGTATTCATAGAACTATCCGGGGGATTGCAAATTCAATTTCTTGACTTTGTGGCGCGATTTGTTGCAGCGGCTGCACTCGATGTGCATTCATGGGTCTCCCGCCCGGATCGGCAGGGCAGTCAGGTATATATTGGCGTATCCGATTTATGCGCCAATAATTTCAGAGTGTAAACGATTCTGAGACTATAACTTCCTGTACCCTTGGCTCGACATATCGTATGCCATAATCTCGACCAGAGATGTTGTCCATTCTCCTAGGGAAATATTCAATTTAAAAAGAAAAAATAATAATCTAACGAAGTCGAATACTCAATTTACCCACGAGAGTTGAGATGCTAAAGAAAGGATTTTGAAATCCTACCCGCATCCATCTATCCAGCAGCAAATAGAGGGATTGGCAATTAAAGTACTTGTGCAATCAACAGCAGATATGGACCAACAGCAGATGATACTTCATTTTACTTTGGAGAAACCTTTAGTTGGAGAGTTTGAGCCCTGCCTCCTTCATTCCATCTTCTCTAGGTTTTGTAAGATTTTGCAAGTTCTTCGTTTTTCTCGAGGCATGCATAAATTGAGCATCTCTAACTTTACCAAACACCCTTCGGTCTCTTCGTGCTCTTGATTCATCCAACTCTATAGGGCAAAACTGCCATCACCATACCTTCCACTATGCTTCCACCATCCCTTCACCCGATCATCCGTACTTCGAGCTTTCGAGCGCCTTCATTTTTCTCTCATTTCTGCCACTACACTTTCCGCATCTAACCCCTCCCCCGCCCGATCCATGTCGGACCCTGCAGCAGCAGCAGCCCCAACTCTTGTTTAACTTAATTTAAACCATCAAGGTACTTGCTAATTGGATTAAAACGTCTTTTGTATGCAAATTTTCTGTGTAATTTTAACTGTTATATGAATAGAGGTAAACTCCGGTGGTATTAACTCAGAATTTAAGTAATGACTTGGAGGATACACGGCTGCGCTAGAGTTAAAAAGACATCCACACTTTTCCAATGCTGAAGACGGGAGAGAGGTGCTCGGATCGACGGGATGGTTGTAGATATGGTTATAGCATTGAAAATAAGAATCTAAATGGAGAAAATGACAGGGAAACTTTTGTTATACTAGGGACTAGGTACCGCCTGTGCAGAGGCACTAGCCATCCCAAAGTTGAAGGGTAATAATTGCAGCCGCTGGTAATTGCTTAGTTTTTGAGCTGAAAAGACCCACAGATCTAATACGTTGAATTTCGGTGGTTAAGAAAAGGTTAGATCCCTTTTGATCTATTCGACCTACACTCGTGCTTTGGTATTCATTGAAAACCAAAGTTAGCAATTAAAACAAGAACGTAAATTCTTTTGTTGTTTTATTTCAAAGACATTTTAATTGTTTCCAAAGTAGAACAATTTACCTTTTAATTGAATCCAAAAATTCAGTGATAAAAAAATCCTTTTTATAAAAAATCCAGTGAAAGTCCTCTTAAGAACTTTAATTAATTAACTAGTAGTCTTGAACTGTGTTAGGGGCTATTCTACTACATTTGTGTTTAATTGTTAAATATAGTGTATTTGTAGAGACCCTATATTTATAACAATAAACGTTTTGTTCTACAACCTTTTCCCTTTGTGTTCATAAAATTCCGGGTGTATATACCCTTTTTGAGTCCCAACAGTTGCAATATGCATCCCTTTATGGTGTTACGTGTTATGGCCTATTTACCCCCTATTATAATACCCTTCGGTCGAGTTGTTGCGGTCCTTTCCAGACCACTATACCGTCGAATCCATCAAAACGCAACTTCAAAACCACTCTCGAGACTACAGGCAAGGATATGGGTAAACATCGCAGTAATTGGTGACAGGACAGCAGACGAGAAATAAATTACTCTGTCATTGGAAGTAATTTTGATATATCACCTCTGGTAGGCAGAGACCCAGACGTCATTGGGACAGGCCGGCGAGGTTTTCCTGGACCACCACCGGGATGTCGTGCACGCCAGGATACTTTGGCCTGAGAGGTTTGGCATGTTTGGTCTTTGTCACGTTCCGTTAAGATTTTCGGAACTTGATAGAGAATTTTGGGAGTAGACCAACCGAGTGGCTAGAGGAAAAACTAAAACACAAACAAAACAAAAAAATACATAAAGGAACAGGAATCTAAATCAGGAACTGGGAACACCATCGGACGTCCCTAAATAACTGCGATGTGGATGGACTGCATTTAATGGAGAGTGGAATTCGATTTTTTTTATTACATCCCTCTCCGCAGTGGATCAAGGCGAAATGGCTTCGCTTGTCAAATTCAATAAATCAGTGACAAATCCAGTTCTGAAGGTAAATGAAAATAAATCCCGAATTTGCGCCCCTGATAAGAGACCGGCATTGCCGGGAGCCGGGTCCGAGCGTGACAGACAGAGCGCGCCATTTGCGGGAGATAAATGAATTACTGCAGTGCAATGGTCCCCAGACCGTTCCAGGATTTTTACGGGGACGAAATCTGTTTCCATTTGAAAGAATCCATCCTCGAAGGTGGTCGTCTATGGATTGAAATTACGAAAATATACTGAGAGAAATATCCGTGAAAATAGCGAGCTATTTTATTTACTATTTATTTTGTCTCCACCTCACGCTGTCCCTAATTGTAAGACGTATTCAAGGACCCGCGTTTAACTCAATGTGATTGTTTGTTCAAATAAAACAAGGAAAAACGCTTTATTGATTTTTATGATGGTTTATCAAGAATCGGAAAAGTGTAAACAAAAGGCCTTATTCTCTGAGACATTGAAGGACAATAAGGACGTGATTTGTATGTACCAAAAACTAAATAAAAGTGTTTTGAAAACAAAAACAAAAGAATGTGGATTTTACTTGTTTATAAATTTAAAATTTTCATTAAGAATAAAAATTAGGAAATTAAATTTTTTCGGCATTCGGCACCCAAAAAGCTTTTTGAGAGTGAAGATTTTAGCAAAATACTATAATTTATCTTTCTTCTTCTTAGAAGATGATCTTAAACGTTTTAAACAATGATGAACTTGAAAATAATTGTTTTTTGAGTTAATATCGTTCGTATAATCAAATAAAAAATACCAGGTCTTTTAGAAATGTCCAATAACAAAAATTAGACAATTTTGAAAAAAAAAAAACCTATCGTTCTGGCTCCTCGAATTTATGATTATATCGGGAAAAAATATGAGAAATTTTCTGCAGTTAATTGAAATAAAATCGAAATTTAATAATTATGATAGAATACTGGTTTCATACTCTAAGACAGAGATGCTGCCCTCACGCTGGAACTATTTACGAAATAAAGTCAACTATCAACTACTACAACTAGGGCTATTCCGATTTTCGCTAGGTCTAGCTAGACCTCACCACTAACACTTAGGTTTAATACTAAAAAAAAAAGTTAAAATATATTTTTACACTCACAAAAACTTCAATTTGATATGCAAAACGTTGACATTAAATCGAAATTCTACTTTGCGTGTCTTACGCCTGTATTTAGACTACTACTTCTAAATTTCAATTTTTTATGTTTAAAAGGTCTCTGTAAAAAAATGTGTAAAACAGACAAGCAGACAGTTTTTTCCCACTTTTACATTGGACACTAAAAACGATTCTTCTGATTCACCTGGGCTTATGTAGTTCTTCTATTTTCCTTATTCTGTTCAACCATAGAATTGTTCCACATTGTGATTGAGGAATATTTAAGCTACTCAAAACTGCATTCCCTTAAATTCGATTACAGGCCTGCAGTCATGCATCATCCGTCTTAATTCTCCAATGTCCCATAGATTTTAGCCAACATGCCCCGGCCCCTCATGTTCGGACCCCAGTGATCCCGGGGAAATGTCCCATAGTGCGCCCGTAGCAAACCCCACTGTAATTGCTGCGCAATTTATGCAGCTCCCATGCAAATTGCATTTAATGCAGCATTCAAAACGCAACATTATTCAGCAAATATGAATGCGATATAATTCGCATCCCGATTGCATTTGTCCGATGGTGCGGGGGTGGCGGGACTGCGACTGAATAAAGCACGGCAGACGACCGGCCATCCATAAGTGGCCCTTCGTCTCCGGTCCCCCGATCACCTATTTGTTATACTACTACCGGTGGTGGGGAGATCCTGTGCGCCGGCTAGGCCATCCGGGGGCCTTCCTGTAACGTCGACAAACTCTTATATACGCATTCAAAAATGTCCCCCCCTCCCGGCGGGGGTTCTAGGTAATGCCGCACTACACCGGACGGGTCAAACATGACCAATCGAAATGAGTTGATTGTGGATTGTGGAAATGAACGAGTACTCCGATCATGGGCCGTGTAAGCAATTAACTAGCTTTTCCACGATTTGCTGTTAGCGGGAATTTTGACATTTTTATTGTTTCCCCCGGTGCCCTTTTTCTGGGTAAACATGACCACCATTGATAAATGGGTAAGTTTTCCACCCATCCGTAGGGAGGGCGGATAGGACACCCAAGACCAATTCTACTGCAGGGGCTCCCGGGGTGCATAGAAAAATAGACAAACGAAAAGGATTTGCATCGATGACCACTCCACTTCTAGTCTGCATCCCTATTAGACCCCGGGAGCTCGCTTCCTAATGGATGCTTTTATGGAGATCTCATCGGAACAATTTGCAAAATCATTTTGGGGGTGCACCGATGTTTTCTGCGAGGGATATGGACCGTCATTTGGGGTGTAACGCGACTGCAAACAATTACAACGACTAATCGAATTTTTTTGACTAGTTAGGGGAGGGCTTTTAAACGGGTACCAACACATTTTTTTATGGCAAAGGGTGAAATTCGCTTTTATTTGTATGCATCGAGTTGAATGAATTTTTTATTTTGAAATAGTGAGGGTCCAGTATTTGCACAGAAGGGAATTTACGAAAGTTCAATACGTAGTAAACTAATATTTCTAGTTTTGTTTGCTCACTGTTTAAAATAAAACTCTATTCTGAATATTATTAAAAAAATTTTTATACGGAATAAAATTGGATTTTTATCCCTTCGAAAACTGCGTGAGGTTGAAATTCTAAACAGAATATTTATTTCAATTAATGTGAATTTAGTACGGATCCAACAATAGGAGGAGAATTAAGGAGTAATTCTAAATATCTTCATGTTCTGACAGAAAAATTATGCACCATTCCTACCAAAAATTTATACGACAAAAAAAAAAAAGAATATTTAATTATACCATGTCTAACTTTTTGAGTTAGTCAACTGACTAATTACGAAATACATAAGACATGATGTACACATTTCATTCCAGATTAAAAAAAAAGGAACAGTAATTTCAAAAATCTTCCCTATTTTCTTTAGAATAAAATAGTAAAAACTGAAGGTTCCTCAAATATGTCAACCCAAGTACTGTTGAAGATTAACTCCACAAAATATCACAAGTTCTTTCTATTGTCTTGTTATCAGCTCAAGGATGGAGTTATTATGTGGTCGTAATGCGGTATAACTCAGAAATCTTAAGTAGCACGTCCAAGACCTCTATTCTACTTTTCTGTCTAACTTCATTTATTTCTCATTTTTCGCATGGGAAGCTTCTTACCTCCTGTGTCCTTTTATTGTCTGTCACACGCATGCAGCAGCTGGAGCATCAAACCATTCCTCCCATCCGATGACTTCATATAGAGCATATTTTTTTCTTTCACTTTCTTGACTTCTTCAATGCATTTAAGAGACATATCCTTCGAAAGCTGCCTTCTAGCGATGCTCTGGATGTCTTATGAGAAAACGTTGTGTGACTTTCGTCCTAAAATCTGCTGTGAGCATAGGTCGAAGAAAGAGGCCAAAGAGGAGATCACCATATGTAACCGCGATAAGTTCATTTCCAGGAATATATCGGGCACAACGAAATTTATCTCTCCTTCATACGGCGTTACACAATTAAATCAATTTTCTCGCAGATATGTAATTTCCACTCGAGCACGTCAACTACTGTATCCGGCCCTGTACCCGATCCCGTATTCAGCATTCAGAATCTGGGATTCTGGGATTCAGGATCCAGGATGAGGTACTGTCACTGCTATTCGAATAACAAGGTACTCGGTATGGTAGTTGATTAGATGCATTCAAGGGCTGGTAATGAATATCTGAAGTCTCAAGAAATTTCAAGGAAATCTTAAAGCCCTCTCTGATGGTGTAAAATAAACCCCATTAATTAAGAACTCATTCGAATTGGAGCTATTCCAGGAAAGACTTGGGCTTATTCTCTCCAAACCATCTTTCCAAACTACTAAAGACTGTAGTAGGGCATCAGAAGATCCGGGAACATCCTCCAGGCAATTTCATTAGATTGTTTGTTGACACTTAAAGATTGAACACGCTTACAAAATGCCACGTGAAGGAACTTTATAAGGGTGCCCTTAACCTCTTTTAAGGATTTCGGTGGAGTAACACTCAAGTAGTATTAACCCATTTTTCGACTAGAAACAGTTATTTTTTATTGCCCAAGTGAAATTTTCATTTTTCTTGATTATTTTCGCTTGGCCAAAACTGTAGTCCCTATTCCGAGCAATTATGTCCCTCTCGGTTGTTCTTAAGTCCTTCTCTGGCCTTAAGTAGATAAGCGGTAGGTGAGTGACCCACTCGAAATTTCCTTAACCTTAAATGGAAGAAAATTTCACTCAACACTTACCCTACTTTTGAAAATTTTCATTGAGCTCTTTATGAGAGGTCGTTCATTTTTTCCAGTTTTTCCATTCTTAGCAATTCCCGAAATAAGTTACCCTCCCTCGTCGTTTCTTTAGCCAAGAAAGTCTGCTTCAGAAAATTTCCTTCGGCTTGTTAGAGTTTTACAAGTGTAATAAGTCATCGTCAGAGGCGAATTTAATTTCCCCCCTGCACATTAATGGTCAAGTATCGTTGAAATTTTAACTTGTTCCAGAAGTCTACAGGTACGACAAGGTAAAATTAGGCCCGGACCTTTGAATTGGAATCATTTAATATGGCAATTTTCGGAATATGGTTCATCTTAGAAATTCGGAATTTCTTTTAGTTTTTGTGGAATTGATGTAGTCAAGTGATACCACAAGTGGAATGAGACTATAACAAGAAAATTTTTTACACAAATGGCATTATTTTCTTCCCTTTTTACGGAGCATTAAATTTATTGATAGACCTTCCTTATAAAATTATTATTAGAAGACACGTAAGTACATTTCATCTCAAATAAAATGGCATATAATTATTTACATTAAATTAAGACTTTGCCAGAAATAAAAGTAAATGTATATACGGTATATCTAATTTTTTATTCCAATGAAAAACCATTAAAATATAAAAGAATTAACTATTTTTAGACCCAGACTTGACACGCTCGTTTCTTTGAAATCATAAAAGTATGACATTTTAACATAATTTGATATCAAAAAGGAAAAGATATGTGATATAATTTTCTTTTGCCAAAAATAACAGAATTTTATATTAACATATTTATAAATTCTTTTTCTTGCAACAATCTTTCCTTGACTAAGATCAAATAAATTGTTTTTATTTATTTTATTTTAATGTAATCAATTGAAATAACAAGAACAAAATTACATAAAATTTAAAAAAAAAAAAAATTAAGATAAAGAAAAAGGCTTGACGATAGACAGACAAATCAATAAAAATTTAACTATAGCACATTCTACCTGCTTTTAACATCAGCTCATAACATTCTTGAGTTATGAATACATGTTTTAAAATTTAACTCATTTGATCCCTTCAGATGCCCCTTGAACAAGGCGATGATAAGTACACTTGTTCGTATGTAAATTTGTAGATAGATAAGAACAATTTTAAGGCGAATAAATATACACGACGTCTGTATGCGATGTTACTTAATAATGGTAATTAAAAACTCGTCCACTAGTTTTGCTGTAATTATATAAGAAACAAAGAAACAAACGAGCAAAGAAACCATCGAATATAATTAATTTTTACGATTAATCAACATTGCTTTGAATATTTTTGATGGTATTTAAAAATTTAATGATTTGCTTCAAGGAATCAAGTATGGAAGAAAATAACTTTTACTAAGAGCTGTTAAAACCAATAAAGCCCTATAAATAAAAGATCAATGTACTTTTGGACTATGGTTCAAAGTACATATAAACTTCGATCAGAGATCTGCAGTCAACATTTCTTATATGATTACACTTTCTTCAGTTTCAAGTATAAGTGATGAAAAATTTGAGGTCTAGTAAAAGGCATGATATGTTTTTACGATCACACAAGGCCGTATGTTTCAAGATCAATGTTTTTTGGATAAGTATATTATGATAGGACAGAATTAATTGTTTTTTGGATTTAAGACAGCTTTTCCCTCGTTACATACTCATTTACGAAATAGTAACATTGTTGGGGAATATTATGGAAGTAGTCTAAGCTAACGTCGTAGGAATTAACCCTTTGTTGTTGGGCTACTGTCGCTATTGTGCTCGAAAATGAGTCGATACCTACTACTCCAGGAATTAAGCTTCTAAATCAACGCGAAGTGATCAGATTTCCACGGTCCTTACGATTAGTTGGATCGATACCTTCATTCACTCTAAACCTAGTAAATTAAATGACATCCATAATTGGATAATCTTAAAAAAAATGTCATGATAGGCATATAAATTCTAAGTAGTCTTATTATTTTTCTTACGTACTAACAAGAAACGAATGCTGTCGAAATGGTACTTACACTTCAGGGAAATGTTCAGTCTATTCTCTATTAGTTTTAATTTCTCCCTCTCTGTTGTTTCGAAAAGTAGTAGGGTTTTAACTAATTGAATTATTTTCGCTTTACTTTTATTTTGTAATTATTTTCCTAATTTTATAATTAATCTACTTAAATTGTTTTATCGGTATCACATTTCGTTTCTCTGTTTTGAATTCTAAACCTTTTTTTTTCTAGTTGTTAAACATTCTTTAAGGAAAACAGATCTTTACTTGGTGAAATTTGGAAGGTAGCAGTATATAAAATGTCTTATTTCTAATATCTTACATTTTTATCTCGATCAGTTATAAAAATATCTCATGGAAAAATGAGTACGCTTTTCGAATCTGACCAGGATCTTGAATGATTGCAATCTTCACTTAGCTAGAGACCCGTATTTTGGGCAAAGATAAGAACCATGAGCACATCGATCAGAAGGAAACATCGGTTTCTTCCGCTAGATGGCAAAAGTTTGCCATATTTAATATAAGAATTTTTCCAAATTTAATTTTTAAAGATGAGAGAAATGTTTGAAAATTTGTCGAGAAATTGAAAAAGATCTTGAACTAAAAGTTAGTACATTAACTCTAGGACCCCATTCTGGGATTTACTAAACCCGAGGTAATTTCCACGGCCATGGACCTTTGAAACTTTTGAAGGTATAGAATTGTTTCTTTTTCATTTCATTCGAATATATCATCATTTTATTTAAAGTTATTGTCGATATTATAGCGTTCGATTAAAAAACCAAGGTCCGTTGCATGAAGTGTGGGGTTCTTAGGGCTCTAGTTCCTAGTGTTGTACTGTCGGATTCCAAAATACTCAAGAATCTTACTCATTCTCTGCCGACATTGAACGCCTCAGAACTCCAATCAGTGATAGGTTTCAATAAAACAATAAACGTTCATAATTTTCTTTAATATTTTTTTATTAAAATTCATTTTTGTTTTCCTTAAAATTGTCATATCGTTTGTTTATACATAAAATTTTATAAATTAGTAAAGGATCACTCATTTTGATAGCTGTTTTTTTCACAAGATAATAGAAATTTACTGGTAACCGACTGGACTAACTAAGTGGTAGTGGATGGTTGCATCTCCATATATAAAATTTTCTCAATTTGGTATTAAACGAAAACAGTGATAGGTCTAACTACGATATAAACTACACAATTTTTGTGTGTGTTACGCCATTAAACACAATTATAATTTTTGTTTTGTTTTTCTCTTTTTTTTAATAATTTGGCTAAATATTGATAAATTGGAAATTCGTTTGGCATTTATTTCATTCTTGATATGATCGATAGGATATCTTTTTCTTGGCGTTCTTAAGTCACGATTTAGATAGGGTTTAAGAAAATATAAAGTTTTAAATAAAGTTTAAATAAAAAAAATAAAATAACATTAAAGGAAATTAGAATAAGAATGAAAGAAGGAATGGATGAAAAATTCTTGGGCGATTTTATAATTTGCAGGTACCAAAGAGAATAAAGATAAAAAGTTCATTTTTATAATCAAGATTTAAAGTCTACGACATCTTGAGAATTACTAAGTTCGTTTTACCTTTTACTCTTTTCTTTCTTTAGTATTATAATCTAAGCGACGGTTTTTACATGATTGTTTTGATGAGTATCCCTGTGGAGCATTTTATACAAATTTTTTCGCTTCAATTTTAAGTAAGAAGGAACAATATTTTGTGGGGTACACTATTTATCAATGCAGGCTTCTTTTGGGATGTGGATATATTCATTAATATTTTTTGTGGAAAATTAAGGGAAATTAGCAAATGTTGACACTACTACGGGAAAAAAACACATTTTTTTTTAAATGTTTTTATCAGGAATAGCAATTTCAGAACTAGCAACTATTTAGGATATTTTAGGACTACAATCTTCGTTCTGAGAGAGAAATATAGTTACAGGGTGGAGGTCTATAAACACTAAGTTAAGTTCCTTTTTTTTTTTAGTTCTTAATTGTCTTCTTTAAGGACAATTCAAATCCTTTTAGAAAAATAATTTGATGTTTGTTATTTATTCAAATTTAAATTTGAAGTGATATGCTCTTTACTAAAAAAAATTTGTATTATTTTTATACATAATACTTTAGTTTGTTTTTGCAAAAACATAATAAATGCAACAATTATTACAACAATAGGATATTTAAAAATGCTTATAGTACTACACCCCGTAGTATTAATGAATTTTCTGTTATATAACTCTTTTATTTGAAAAAATAGTTACTCTTTTAATGATTTATAAATAGAGCTGTCTTTTATTTTCTGACTGTTATCGACTGCAAGTTGAACAGGAACGGATTTATTATCATTTAATTTAAAAATACAATGGAAATAAAGTGAGTAAGAATATTTAAATTGATAAATAAAGTTATCCTTTTATATTATAAAAAAACAAAATCATCATATGTTTTATTTTATAATATAAAAAAAAACATTATAAATTTTATTTTATACCATCCCCGCCATTAAAAATGTAAATCTTATTGATTTTTGATAGTTTACATAAAATAGAGGGATAAATACAGATCAGATTTTGAAGACGTTTTTAAATTAAAATTCATGATGATAAAATTATTGTAAAACTTTATCTAAAATTTCGCTTAATGTGCAATTTGTAGGCGGGAAAATTGCATATAAAAATAATGAAAAAACAAGAAAATCGAAGAAATTTTAGAATACATGTAGTTTTTGTGCTTTTAAATTGTTTAATATTTACGAAATATTTCGATCAATGATTACACTTATATTTAGCAAATGGTTCTGTTCATTTGAAAATCACAACTTACTTCGTGAAACTTTTTTTTTTTATATACAACCCTCGAAGTTCTGTGTTTTTTTTATTTTTATTTATAATTTATACAAATTTCATTGTTTTTTCTTTTCTAATAAATACTAAAATAATATTTACAAAATTTACAAGGAGATTTTTACATTATTTTAGCATTTAGTCACTTTTTTTTTAGGAAAATTGAATATAACCAGTCTTGGATTTCTTAAGCCAAACAATGGACACATTTATATGTTGACGAAAATTATAAAAAAAAAAATTTGAATCCAATCAATTGGTTTGTGATCGAACACATAAATCCGTCCAATAGTCATAATTTATTCCAAAACGTACGAATTATCACTTTTTACCAAATTAAAAAAGCTTCCGAAACTTATATAAGTTTACATGATTTATGTTTACTCCTTTTCATAATCACAACTTTTTTTTTCTTATAATGAGCGAGTTATTTTCACTCTTGTTTTATTGTTGAGTTTTTTTTCCCATTTTATGCATATTATTTTTTTCCCTTTGTATTTTCTCTGTAATTATGGTGATTTATTATTTTATTTTTATATTTTTTTATAAATAAATGTGATCTAAACAAAGGGACAATATTTTATTAAATTATTAATCATAAAAATTGAAATTAAAAATAAATTAAGATTTTAAATAGGTTGAAAATAGTTTCTTAAGAGGGGGATAGGATTTTAGATTATTACTCAAGTGTTTACTCAAATAAATCAAAAGAAGCTTAAACAGATGACACACCGTATGAGTCATGTAATGTTACCAATACAAAACTATACCTAAAACGAATTTCAAAGTAGATAACTATAAATAAAATATTTCTGGAGGGATATGGACAAAAATGTAAACAAAAAAGTGTTTCAAATTCCTGCACTTTTTCTTAAGTTAAATTTTTGAGGTGCCATAATAAGTAATAATACAAAAAAAAAGTTAAAAATAAAAGGATTTTAATATTTCAGGATAAATTAGTACAACGGATAAAGGTGAATTTAAAGGATTTGAGAAACTAAAAGATTTAAATAATTTTAAAAATTTTATTTTCAAAACTTTCATCTCTTGGCCCGATTTTTTGGGACGAAACGAAAGGTTTTCAAAAAAAAAAAAAACATTACGATAAACAAAAAAATTTACAAAATTTTGCAACAATTCCGCAATAAATAACTAACTAAAATTGAAGGGAATATATTCACAGGTCGAATAAATACGACTAAAATAGAGAAATAATTCTAACAGGGCGGATATTGATGATGATTAGCAATCACCGCTGCATCTTACACTTAATCTCTTAACTATTTACACTATATCAACTAGCGTACTCCAGCGACTGTGCTATTTACAAGACGATGATTATCTTACAAGAATATTGTACACAATAGCTGCTGTGGTTCATCCGTTTGCTGATCATCTTAGTTTCAAGAATTCTCATAGGTACTGTTTCCAGTCATATCACTTGACCCATTACTAGTGCCCGCGATGTTGTTGTTGTTGCTGCTTGCAAGATTATGGTTATTGTTGCTGGCCGTTGGCGGAGCAGGTTTGCCAGATCGGCGGTTCCATGAGAAGTTAAGTCCTACTTTGTTTAAGTAAGGATTCCCTGTACCTTCATTTGGGCTCCTTGGCAAATTAGTGCTGGCCGCATTACTGGCGGTGCTAATTACATCGCATCCGGCACTCCGTCCCGACGATGTTTGCGTTATGTGACTATACCCTGAATCAGATCCGAAACTGGAATCCCTGGAATAGATTTGCTGGGGGGGCTGTGGTGGCGGCTGTGGAATGAGGTTCCTCGAGGGCTGCTGTAGGTGGTGATGATGTCCTGTCGATCCCAACGTCCGAAATGGTGTGTACTCGGGCATTATGTATGGATATGGATGTGACCTTAAACTGTTGCTATTCGGATGTGCCAAACATGCGTCGTAGAGTAAACCTTCGTGGAACACGGGCTCCGCGTATCCATAGCTCGGTTCATGATCAATGGGAATTCCTATCCGCCGCCTGTCGAGACTCCTTGGATTCGTTCGCGCTCTCTGTTGAGCAACTCCCAGCAGACTGTGTTGTGTATAGTATGGTTGAGGTAGCCGTGACGGATAGTTGATCCTCTCCCGGAATATTGTTGAAACGGGGGGCGGATGATGTAATTGATTGTTTATCCTATTTCGGCGTTCTACCTCGCTTTCAGTTAGGGCCACGCCTACCGACAGTGGCGGATACTGATTGTTAGCACCACTACTACTACTAAACGTATTGTTATTATTGCTATTACTACAACTATTGTACGCCAATGACATGAGGTTTCTATCATCGTACACGGTAGGAACAATGTCCGAGCCAGTCTGATCGGATGAGGTGTTCAACTCATCCGCACTATAAGTACCTATTTTACGAGCTGTGCTACTACCCTTATTATTGCTACTATTATTACTACTGCTATTGTGATTTGACTTTCGGCCCATGGTAAAGCCGCATCCCGTCGCTTGTTTTAGGACACCAGATAGGATGCCTCCTTTATTCTCGTTGTTTGTTGTTGACGAGGACGAGGAGAGCAGGGAATTCCTTTCTTGACCGTTTGTACCATTGACCCGTTCATGATAAATTGTTGCCACAGGAGCTGCATTATCTGGTGATGATTTGTTGAAGGACCTTTCTCCAGGGAGGCTTAATTCATCTTCAGCAAAATCATCATCCGAATGCATTGGAGGTTCTGATTCATTGTCTGAATCTCGTCCAGGTCCTAACTCTTCGTAGACGTTATCGTTTGATCGGTATGGGTCTGGTCCAGGTGAAGAGCATACAAATAGTGGCGGTGATCTTGTCATCGGATATCCACTCGGATAATGAATAGATTTCGGATGGATCAACTGTAAAGAAATAGACTTTCTTTAATCGTATAGTAAAGTCGCCTATAATATAGAAAAAATGTCGAAAATATTGAGAAATCGGAAATGTAGATAAGATCGAAGCCAAATGTTCGAGTGTTAAGGTCCTTACCTCTCAGAAATATATTTTCACAGCCCTATTTCAAACAACCTACTTATAAGAAAATTGATTGATAGTTCAAGTTCCATAAAACCCCAATCAAAGCACTTATCGTTGTTTCTAACTCCTCAATTGAGCCCAACAAGTGTCCTTCAGAATCGTACAGCTTGAGTGTCACATACACCTCTTATCCAACTTTTATCGCCCTCGTTAATCTGCATAAAGGCTAGAGAAGGATATATACAGGGTATAAGCGCAGTTGTCCCTTAAGGATAGGGGGTACGATGCATAAGGACACATGACATGCTCCATATTTTCCCGCATCATTCAATCGGAAAAAAAGTAGGGAATTTATCCCTTTTAGTATGATGGATATATTAGCACACGAAGGGTGGAAGACTATAATTTTATCGGAAGCACAAAGGCACTACCGAGAAATTATAGTCAAGAGCTTGAGATTCATCCTGTGAATTATTCTCACATGAAGGAACAAATGATGGCGAGAATCCTTTATATTTGGCTAAATCAAATCGGGTGTCCGAACGGTCGGTTCAGGGAATAAAAAAAAAAGAAGTTCACGATGGGATAGGGATGAAGTGGCAAAAAAACTGTAGCACAAGGGATCGACTAATGTTTCCGTTTTTCAGGTTGTTCGGATAATCCTGTATGTTTAATCTGTTATGCTCAAAACAATCACGTCGACGTTACCTCCCTTTTCCGGGCCACAGTTGTTGTGGACCCTGGACTAGTCCAAGCAAACGACCCTGTCACATCGGGTATGCATAAGAACAATACAGGATGGCTCTGAATTCCAGTACAGAAAAAACCAGGGACGACGAAAAAAATCCTTTCTAGTAAAGCTACCATGAAAAACTGAAGACTGCGGGTTGATGGAGGGAAAATCCGCAGATGACCCTGCGGCGATGAAAGATTTTCATTTTTTTAAGGTTTTGTGTAGTTGCTAGAGAAGCAATCCGGTCAACATTCGCACTTTTCACTAGCCACATAGACACATGGAAGATCTGCAGTCCTACTTTCTACTAGACAGTTAAAAGGGTTTGAGCGATAAAGGGGTTAAGGGGGACTTCCAGTACAACCGTACCAGCTTTATCATTTTATCCTAGCTGGATGTATAGCAGATGAGGTTTGTTGTGCCCGTCGGAAGAGATTTTTGAATACATCAATGCTCTGTCCAGATGAAGTCCTTAAAAGCCCTGAAAAGGGTTTTCTGGTATTCGCCGTTCTCATTCTCTGGGCAAAAATCGTTTTTCCGTACAGTCGGACAAAAACAAGGAACGGAAACAGTCGGAGACGGCTCATGCCTTTCATATTTATGACGACGTGTTGCACAGCAGCAGTAGCAGCAGCCCCACCATCAGACGCCACACACGTCCCCATCCACCCACGCCCACACGATTCGATGTACCTTCTCGTATGACATGCAACCCTATCCCAAATGTAAGTAGAAAATCAGTCAGGAGAACTTTTCTAAATGTTGCCTGACTGACTACGTCGTGGTCGGGACGTAGATAAGGGGCGGACGAAATACTGCTCTGTATGATGCCTGGCTAACAGGGCAAGTGGAGAACGGGTTGAAGGGTGAGGATCCGGAGTGATCCCAAGGGAGTTTTTCGTTATTATTCGGCGCATTTGCATGAAATTATCCTCCTTACCCCTTCGTGTGCTGAGCACTCTTTTGAATAGATATAAAGGACGACTTCATCTGACAGTTAGTTTGGCTTTTCACTTCCAATTTTCCCTTTTTTCCACCTCTCTCCTTCTTCCCCTTGTTCTAGTTTTTTTTTTTCTTTTCTTTTAACCCCCATGTGTTCAGTAAGACTCATCACTGGGAGGTAGAGTAAGGTATTCGCGCTCAATACCCTCCCGGCTCTTTTGGTAAAAAAATTTACGCCCTCGACGCTTCAGCACAGATTACAAAGGATATGTGCTTCGAGCTATGGGGCGTGGTGGCGGGGGAGCCTAGCAGGGAGTGATATACGTTCAGGGATTTTCGGTCCATTCCTTCTCATCATTTCGGGGGGTTTGTTCAGAGAACCCTCAGGAAGACGGCACACATGCCACTTTTAGGCTTTTGAGAGATGATAACGTGTGAATAAGCCTTTTTAGTCGCATTTATATTTTGCGGCGGTTTATGGTAGGACTCCCCGGGGGAGGGGTAGCCCGGAGTCGCACGAAGGGGGCGTCGAGGTGTAGGGAAGAGGTAGTCTAGTTGGGCGGAGAAAATGCAATTGGGACACAAAGCATGCATGCTGCATGAAATAGTGGCGTAGAATGGGGTAAAGAGGGATTGCTTTGCATAAATAATTTCGCAATATGAGAGCATAGCGGCACGGGGGTTCTGCGCTATGGTACTGTGGTTAGTTGACGGGTCGGGGAGTTGAAACTGCCCTTTCGAGACCTTAAATGTTTGGGGAGCAATGAAAGACGTTACCAAGTGACAGTAATTGAAGGTGAATAGATTCGAAGCGAGTGCTTTCTACCGCAAGGAGTAATCTCCGGGAGAGGTGTGGTTTTCAAAAGGGTCGTTTATCATCATAAGTGAATTATTCATCAGATGATGGTACTGTCGAGAGCATCGCCATTTTCTCTTTTAATTTGGATTACATTCTTCAACAGCAACTCTGATTCTTATTTTTGTTTATGGATTTCACTAAACAATGCTTGGGTATAAATAAAATTGATATTTTCACTTATTCATCCCACAATTTGTAACTTATACGACAACCTTTGGGTCAATTTTCTTCATACAATGCTTATTTATGCAATATTATTATTTTCACCTTACACAGGTGGATAAAATATCTTATTTTCGATATAACGAAATAACTAATGCATTTAGAAAAATAATTAAGCCGAAATTTTGTAGAGAGCTTCTTTCTATGATTAATCGATTTGTAAATTATATTAATTATTATTATAAATATTAAAATGGTAGTTAAAATGGAACCGAAAATTGAAAAAATAAACAACGAAACTGCTTTCTTTTATACACTATAAAAAAACTATTATATACTATTAAATTGTATGCATTAAATAAAAATATTAAAAAAACTTTGTAAATGAAAGACTTATGTTAAAAAAAGCAATAATTGATTTAACCAAATTAAGTATAGAATTTTAAAACTAATAAGGATTAACAAATTAATGAAGTTTCATTTTGAAAATGGTCTAATAAAAATCTAAATAATTTCGTATAATTTTTATTTTTTATTATTACTTAATATTTTGTCACCTTTACCCCACTAAGGTTTGTTTATGTTGTAAAACTGAAGTCCAATAGCTTAAATGGGTCAAAAGTTTAATGGACTTTTAAAATATTACACAAAAAAAAAAATAACTACAAACGGTCATGATTTTATATCTAACAAAAGTCTGTTTCTTCTGTTTATAAAAAGAATAAAATATTGTAACAATGGAAAATAGAAAATTAAGAACAAATTAGCAAATTAAAAATTAGCTCCTTTCAAATAAAGTACCAAAAGAGTCTTGTTGAAAAGCGCCACCAGCGAGCGTCTATCATCGCTTTGTTGGAATACTAGACTGAGACACCTCTTGGAAACCACTCTTCCTTTAACCTCTTCTATTCATACAAGGCTGCAGATATAAAGACAAAAATCGTTTTTAAGTGTGCCTTGTTATGAATTATTCGAGTTGCACTTAAGTGTCCTTTTCAGATATGAAATTGCTTCAGTCCGCACCATTCCTAGTCCACGGGTGCTCGGACAAGAAAGTGAAAAAAAAATAGAAACTCTAAAAACCTTCCGACTTTGACTAACAAGAAAGGAAGAAAAGAATTGTGGAAAAAAAGACGTTTTAAATCTGCAAAGGAAATAAAGATTTTTATCAAAAAATTGTGCCAACCAAAGAGTGGCGGGGGGAGATAGAAATGGTGCTTGGTGCAAATTCCACTGAAAAAAAAATAAAAATCGTAATATTAAAGCTGCAGTCGAATTGCAGGGCTATTTGAAGAGCTTAGACAGAGCAGCAGGAATGGCGCGAACAATAGTACTTGAGAGAATGAGAAAGGAAAAGAAAGAAAAAAAAAATAATATAAAACCGTATTCGCGCTCATGAAAGGTGTGAAAAATCATAAGAAAAAATATCCTCTTGAGATTTTTATCATTGAGATTTTTTCGAGTGCATTTCTCGACTGCTGCTCAAAGACCGTGGATGAGGAAAAAATGACGAAGAGAAAAGTAATAATAATAAAGAAGAATCCTTGAAAGAAGCAAGGGAACCTGCAGAAATGCAATAAGGAGGAATCTTAGAATAATTCCGGAATGTGTCAACTGTTCTGAGATGTTGGCATACTTAAATATAATTCCTCTCCTCACATTTCCCATTCATATCACGAAATTATACGTTAATCTGATTTGCCAAACAATTGCCCGCAACTTGAGAATAGAGAATGAGTCCTGCAAGAAGAGCTGTGCCCTCCTACAGGGCCAACTTCCTTTCCTTAATTCCGCCATTCAATTTGCTATGACAGTGCAAGACATATCATTCAAAAAGCAGACTATATCCGGTCCAATATAACACAGAGATCTGCTTCTCTTATTTCCTAACACGTCGTCCTTTCAACGCTTTCAGAATCACTTAGGGCATCCAAAAGGAGCTATGGCCAGGACAACGGAAACAACGACAACGAGGATGATGATGATGACGACGATGACGACAACTAAGACGAACTGTAGAAGAAATAGTCCCTCGCACACCTGTTTAATTTTATCCCTCGTCTCCTGTTGTTTTCTTACCTGTCTGCTACCGTAGAGTTAAATGAATTCTGTCAAAATATTGAGACAAATTCTGCCAAAGCATTGGCACCGAGCGACACACGGGACATATAATACGTCCCCGTGTGTCTCGCGCTTTAGGTAAGGTATACGGTGTGTCTATACCCGCCCTCATCCTATAAAAGGAAAAAGGTAAGAAATCATACGACAATCAGGAATGATTTCAAAAAAATGCTCCGATACAAACATTTTGTCCTTCGTTTCTTTAGATCAGAAGACCTGTCTCAGCCGCAGAAAGAAATCGATAATGGGTATCACGTTACAAATTGTCGGTTCATTGTAGCATCAACCAGCAGCATATCTTCTTCGAATGCCAACAAGAAGGAGGTGTTTACTGCCGGAGTGCGTTAAGAAGATTCTAAGTTATGAATTCAGTTCAAGGAATTGGTCTCACGGACTAATGAACGGCAAGAATTGCAGCTATTGTAAAATACATCAGATGCCAGTTCAATTGCAATGATTCTCACCACCCCCCATTCCGTATCGTGTTCGGTGGTTCATTTCCAACAAGTGAAATAATCGATTCGACAAACTCAATCGGAGCTCCCATAGGAACAGCATTAAATTGTACGTCTGTTGCACCCGGGACACACCTAGCTACGCCCAAATTATTGGTTCCCAGCACAAACATTTTGATTAGACACAAATATATACGAAACAACAACCGGCGAACCAGCAAGATTTGTCTTTGTCCCAAACTGCGAGTCGGGGATGTTATTAACTTGTTGTTTCAAATTGTTCGAGTACCTTATGCCCCCGAATTGTATATACCCAACCCCGCAAAAACCATCGAACCCTATGACCTCCCCCCTCAGGGTAGAATATTTGTTTGGATGCATGTATTACACTACCCGGAACAAAACTCATCTGAAAGTCGAACAAAGTGAGATAAGTCGATAATTGTTCAAAGTTTCATCGAGAATGTATTTTGGTAGTCTTGTTAGCAAACAGGTCGGCCAGTTTAACAATTCTCAACTCAGGACATATCACGGGGGTCCAAGGTTTCCTTTGTTGAAGGAAGCCGAACAAACAATACCAGGCATTATGCCGATTATTTTGGAACCTGGAGAAAGCCAAAAACCGAAACTACCCATATTTGTACTGCTGCTGGTGCTGTCTACTATCAAACTGTATGCTGCTATCGTTGTTCCTCTAGTAGGAGCATAAATGAGAGATAGGGAATGTATTCTACCTCTTGTATTTGACGACAAGATACTTCGGTATAATGACGACAAGACTAAGTAGCAATTTAAACTGAAAATGAATGGGGTTTCCTTCCATTTTGATTGAATGTTTGCATTCGGATAGACACTAGGAGGATATCCAGAAACAAGTAATACAAACTTCTGGCTCTGTTAGTGTAAACAATTCGATTATTACTCACCTCTACGTTACGGTGGTGGCGCATAACAAGCGGCCTATGACCTAGATGGGCATCTGGATCCTCGTATGTTACGGAATGTCCACCCGGTACTGCTCCACTCAAGTGACCTGCACGAGTCGGTGTCTTACATGGCAAGAAATTTTGAACTTTCCTTTTGTGTCTGAAAATAGGAAATAAATACGAAAAATTAAAAATATGAATCTTTTGATACGATACAAGAAATTCGATAAGTTTGATATGTTTTTTTTTTCATAGCATTTCTTTTTGATAATCCAAATGATAAGTTGCAATCGATTTAAGTTCTGCATGAGAATACCATTTGAAAAGGAAGCAACAGGTATTCGATAATGATTCTATTTAGTAAAAGCTTAATAATCACGTTAACTGACTTCATTAAGGACAATATGTCACTACACAGCTCAATAGCGGCATTGTACACTGTATGTAATTATACCAGTTCATATTTCGTTCAGTTGCCTCATAATACCCTACTATCATCCCAACTTTACGAACTCCCTATTCCGCTGCCCCGTCTGTACCTACATTCATGTACATATGGATAAATATACGAGAAACATTTCTGGGTCATGATATTATTCAGCCAATTATAATTGTCGACTCATCGGCGATAATTTTATAGGTACCTTTTACGGCTTTAAGCACTTCAAAAAGTCGGGAGCTATAGTATGGGTTATTTACTTTTTGTTTTAAATAAATAATTACGGGTTGAGTGCGTTTAAGCAATTTAAAGGGGAATAATTGTGAAAATTAATATTGGAGACTGAATTTTCATCAATTAAAAGGTGTGCTGCAACACAATACGCACTCTGCATTTCGCTGATTTTATTGTACTGAAAATATTTTCCTTTTGAATTGTTTGTTCTGAAAGTTTTAAAAAGATTATTATGTTGGAAAATTAATTTTGTTAAAAATTCAGTGAGATCTCATAATAGAAAAATAAAAAAATGAGTCATTTCTTTTTTCTGCACTTTTAGATGGTATGAATTTTAAAATTATAATGTATCCATTCTTATAGGAGAAATCTTGTTAAAATGTAAAAAATATTTATTAATATAATATAGTAATGAAAATGACGGATCATAAAGCAGTCAGTTGTTCTTTAGTCATGCTAACATTCAAATTGGTTAAAGTAATTTTTATTTATACAAAAATAATGTGAAAGACATGTCAAGTTTTATGAGATGACCCAAAGTTTCAAAACTATATAAACATAGTTAGTTAGTACCCTTGTGTACCTCTGAGCGTCATATGTTTACGACTAAAATACTGCATATGATTTTATTCCTAGAAGGCTTTACCTGATTCACGAAATCCCCTTCTGATGTTTACCTGTCCTTAAAACATGTCAAGCTTCTTTAAAAGACACGTCTGCCCAAAAGCTACTAAGATTTTCCGCATGACGACTTTCTAATTAAAGTCCCGTGTAAAACCATTATGTTGTAAAAGTGCTACAAGCGAGGGCAACAAAAACGCAAATCCTTAAATTCCATTATAGGCATAATCACAACCGAAGAGAATCCAATTCACACGTCCTTAAGTACTAAAGGTACTCCTCAGCCTCATAAAACTTGTCATATTCATGTCTAAACGTAAGTCGTGTATTAGCCAAGTTAAGCAGCCTTCATTACTATTAAAACACATTTTCGCTCGGTCTCGTCCTTTTGAAACTTCTAAAATTCTCATCTTACCGCTCCTCCTCCACTTCATTCATTTACCAACTTCGCCGCAATCCCAGTACCCTAGGCCAACCAGATCTGGTCCCAAAAACGAGCTCACAAAGAAAATCCTCATTATACGGGGAAAATGTGTCAAAACCGATTTTGGGCCACAAAAGATTCACTCCACTCGTACAAGACGATCTTCATCTTGTATCTTTCAATTTCTCGCGATGCTAGCGTCACCTACATCTACCCTAATTTCCGTTCCTCATTGCCGAAATACATCGGATGACACATCCATAAATTTTAAAGAGATTTTCAGTTATGATTTCCCTGAGCCCCCTATGAATCACCCCCTTAAAGCCCCTTGGCAGACAATGGGAGCCCATTATGGGGCTTAGGGTTGTAAGTCTTTAAAACGAGTGCGTGTTATACACTCCGTCTTCGACGGCGGTGGGCGTCAGGTCTAGGAAGTTCCTTAAAGGATGCGGCGTCAAGGATGTTGTTCACACCATATAGGGGTTGACTGACAGACAGACAGCAGGCAGACTGACTGACTGGTTAGCTACTTGACTGACAGATTGTGCTCGTTTTTGGATTTGATATATACCTTTTTTTCTCTATGTCATCACCCCTTGTATAGTTCCTTATGCGTAGGTGTTGTCTTCCTGTACGCACAATGTGGTTACCAAAAAAAAAAAGAAAAAAAAGGAAAAACCCTGCTGTTCTGGAGAACCCAGTTTTCGTGTAGCACCTTCTATATATTATATTACATTACAACACACCTTACCCTTACCTGTGATTGTCGTATACTTGGCGCGAGTCCACCCCCCCATATTCAAAACATATCTGGAGCATTTTCAGATACTGAAAATTGCATGATGGATAACATAAGTCCCATCGCGGGTGTCGTCTTGGGCGTCGTCCTTCGTCTTCACACCGACTGTTCCGCCTTTTCTATGTGCTCCTTAAGATGATAAAAATTTCCGGATCCCCTTGTGTCTTTCTGGTTGATTCTCACACCCCATTTCGCTTAGTGCTTTGCACCCCCTGCATAGCAATATCCCTTTCAGTCTTACTTTCTTCTTCTTTTTTTTTTTTTTTAAAGTGAAATTAAGGAAAATAAATGACGCTGCTGTCATGTTCTTAATTATGCAAATAAGTTGCTAACAAAAGGAGCAGACGGCGAAACAAAAGGCGATGGAAATCTTTCCCGTGCAGTTTGGGTTGTTTCAATTTTTTAAGGATCTACACTTGGGACAAAGCGCTCGGATGCCTTTCTTTGTATTTAGCAAGAGATTGTTTGCATACTTACCCTTCGCTCTTTTGCCGCCGTTGTTCACCAAACCTTTCATCGCTTTTCTTGTGCCGTACAGGGCGCCAAAACAATTATTCTTAGTATCCTTTCACACTTTTTTTTTTTTTTTTTAATAATAGCACAGTGTAGTAAAAACGGGGAAGGAGAATAAGAAAAAAAATCCTATACTTAATCCTTTCCCGGAGTACCCCAAGAGAGATCCCATCTTCCCATGGGGTCTCAACACTTTGTTGAATCTCCGCTGATTTTTTTATGATGTTTACGTAAGAAATTAAACGGGGGATTATTGTGTAATCAATGGGGCCACTCCTGCACACACAAAAAAGGGGACCTTAATACCTCTGATAAAATATCAAAACTTTCTCTCTTCAAGTTGACGAACACTTTAAGTATAAGTTGGAAATGCTCCTCCCAGTTTTCCCATTAACAGCAGCGTCATCTTTGAATATGACATTCTCCTGTCCCCATCACCTTACTTGCTTCCCTCACCTGAACTTAAGGCCATCACCGGAGGTATATTTCTATGCCATTACCTTTTTTTACAGCTCTCTTAAGATTTTTCATTTCGCAGAATTTTCTGCAGCATTAAATCAATTATGCAGGAGAATTTTTATGGTGTTATTTATTGCCTGCGTTTATATCGGTAGGATGTGCCCTTGCCCCTATCTCATGGGGCGAAACTGGAGGGTATTAGTAGCACAGGGCACTGAAGATGACACTCAAGCATTTTCGGGGGTTGGACAGGCTAAAAATCTAATTTTATTTCTGTTCTCCAAACCCCCCAGAGCCATATCTTCCTCCTTAAGCTTCAGTCAAAATGTCCGAAGGTATATAAAAAAAAAAAAAAAAAAAGAATGCGCGCCGTAGTGGCAAATACACGTGAGTATGAGCGAGGAGGGTTCTGGTGCTATAGTTAAAGTAGGGGGGTGAGAGAAAGCACCCGAACAATAAATAATATACGACGGCGGCTTATAAAAATTTATGACGGGATTTTTTCCTGGTTTTAAATTCTATGAGATAAGGAAAAGAAAAAATAATAATAAAAATAAATCGCATGCATAGTCACACGGATTCAGCCACATTTTTGATTTTCAAATTTGTCGATTTATTTCTGTAACGTTTAAAAATACTAAAAAAATCTGAAGAAAAACAAAAATCAGATTATGAATGAATTTTAGAAAAGGATTGTTCTTATGGAGAAAATTTCAGGTAGTATCAGATTTTGAATCTACTTAAGCGTAAGACACCTTCAAATACTTCAAATCTAATTGTTTTTTTTTTTAATTATTAGAAATAATTCTTTAGCTTAATATAAGCTAACTTATAATAGTTTTTAGCTTTTTAAAATTTTAGGAATACTTTTTCTATCGACTACTATACTTGAAATTTCGGAAATTATACTTTAGAAATTGTAAAGGGTTTAAACCGCGTTTCTAATCCTATCTCAATAAATTCCACTTTCAATCATGAAAGGGGGTAAGATACGTTTCCCTGGATCTTAATATTCCCGTAGTATAAACGAGAACCGTGCTTCAATAGTGTACTTATTTAAATTACAATGTAAACTATTTGGCTCCTTGTATCTTTATTGTGTAGTTTTGTCCATTTGTTTATTAATTTTGAACACCCGAAATATTGGACAGATTTTAACTCATCTTAAGGATAACTTAAAAGATAGTTTCTACATTCAC
Organism: Proctacanthus coquilletti; assembly: GCA_001932985.1. NCBI lineage: Eukaryota > Metazoa > Arthropoda > Insecta > Diptera > Asilidae > Proctacanthus > Proctacanthus coquilletti. The sequence goes on along the minus strand of MNCL01000043.1, from coordinate 548,715 downwards.
TTACGTTTATTAAAAAAAAAAAGTGTGCATTTTTGCTTATAAACTAAAGACACAATTTGGATGAACATTTTTTTTCCGAGTTTCTTCAGTTTTGATTTAATCATCGCCCTAGTCACGATAGTATTATTATTTTTAAATCAATTTAAGGCAACATACACATAAAAAAAAACAACGAATATTCCCTTATAGCTCTAAAAAATATTCAAATAGCATTTAAATTGTGTATTTTCATCAGATTATATCTTTCAAAGTATTTTCAGCTCTATACACCTATGCAATTCATTTTTACTACTCTCTGGAGGTGTACCCCATTTTGAATAATTTTCTGTGCCGTAGTAGCGTTCGCTGGTACTGAAGCATACAACACACCCTTGGGGAGAATCCAAGTCAGCTGTGTTGATTTTTACATTTCGCCAAATTTATTAAAATTGGTTTACCGGCAAACAATTCGAAAAATCGAGTAAGATACCACGGTCTGAACAATTTTGGGTGCATTCAGCAGTCACATGCATTTTTTCAATTTGGCACATGAGATCCTCAGGCATCGCGCATCTCAAGCACCCACATGTGAGCTGGTCCCAAAGCAAGTATTGGCGTATCCCGCTCCCAGGTGCTCTGGCGGATTGGTGTGATGCTGGAAAATCTGGCGAAGATAAGCATAAGAGTTCCCACTGTGCCACTGAAAGAAAACAAATTTCAACCTGTCGATAGTATTTTCCAACTAAATGGGTAAACTTATTTTCCCCTTGAATAAACTTTAGTTCGTCGAAGGTAAATGAAAAACTTTTCGCTAGCGGCGTTACTGTAGAGACATTCGCCCTAGAAAAATCGGGAGAACGTGACCTTTTTCAATTCACACATTTCCACTGGATTGAGTAAAAAGTTCGCCTCAATTGGAATGCTGTCATCTACATACCGATCCATACCAGGAATATTTTTGGGAAGAGGATTCCGCCATTCATAATTTTTTTTTTTTTTTTAAATTATATTTTATGATTCTTGGGCGCGCACCTTCGTCAGAAAATCCCTCATGTTGCAAGTCCCCGACAGTCCTACGAACTACTTCAGAAATAGTTGCCAGAAATGTGGACAGTGATAAAGATACCAAAAGTTGTTGCGACACCTGTGCGTTATCACTCCCAGAAAAATGGCCCACAGAAAGTTCTTGGAGTATTTTCTACTTTTGATGGATAATCCCAATCACCATCAATCAAAAGAGCTCAAAATATTTTTTTTCCCCACCATACCCGGTATACGATTAAAAAGTTTTTATTGATCAATTTTGAAAGAAAACAAAAACGATCGTATACGCCTCTTTACCTTCCCGCATTCCGTGCGTAAAACTGGGGGAACGGATTTCACACTTAAGTAAGGATGCGGGCTAATCTGTTTAATGTTGGAAATTTTTGGCTTAATTAACGAGAACACCTTGAGATGAAAGTTTAAGGTGCACCAGCACCACCATGGAGATGGGGTGTGGAACGTGATGCAGGTACCATGTACGAAGAATGTACACGGTTACTTGTACCTTGGGAGGTGTGTGCTTCTAATTTGCGTCATTAGACATTACGGTATTGCTTCTTCGAGGAATTTTTAGGTAATTTTATTAAATATTGTTTCAGAGTAAGAGCCAAAGTTGGGCTGCTGCTGTTGCTGCCGGCAGGCGCAGTTACGGAAAAGCTAATTTCATTACACGTTTTAAAGGCTGATTAAATTAACAAAGTTTCTGGAGGTTGCTCTGCATGGCAACAGGGAGTTTTATGCAATTATTGCAAAGCGTTTAGGGTTTAACTGGCTGAAGTAAACTTTATTAAGGATTGTTAAAATTTTTGCTTTTGTCAGGTACTTTTAAAAATGAATAAAAACAAAACAATTTTTCTTTTTTGGCAATTAATCCAAAATCTTGCCTCTAAAAGATTTTCTCCGACGGGGCAAAAAAAAAAAATTGTTGAAATTTTCGATATAAAGATAAAAATTAAATCTATTTTTTTGATTTTAGAATGAAAAATTTTAAGATATCTGATTTCTTTTACAAAATGAGAATATAAAGCAAAAATGTCTTAACTATCGTAGAATTTACACATAAAAAAAAAAATAGAAGAGGTGGAATGAACCATGAAACAAAGTTAAACCCCAATAAAGTAAGATTATAATTACACAGAAATGTAAAATAAATTAATAATAAATATAAAAGATAATAAAAGTAATGTTGCAAAATAATTGATGTGAAATTTGGGATTATCGTGTATAATTATTTAATTTTTTTTTTAAAGGTAATACTATATTATGTAAATTATTGTACCTTTATACGATAAATACCACTTACACATTTTAAAGGCTGACAAACAATCGCAATTTGAAATTTAATTATTTTGTAAGAGGCATCAACCACTCACGGTATAGGAAAAATATATGAGAGAAAAAAACGTATCACAAAATTTAATTTTGACAATGGTAATTCATCGGTTAACTATAGGTAAATACTATAAATGCAAATTTATAAAGGGAGATAAAAATTGGTAGAATTAAGTTAATATAAAAAAGTGGACCAACTAAACTAGAAAATAGAGCGTTTGAAGGGAACATTTTTCCCAACATGCTGCTCATCATGTACCACTAGTTTAACCCCTTTTTACTTCACTGTTTTTAACATTGTACCCTTGTTTGTATCCTGAATTTTATTTGGGGAATAATAGAGATGTAGGTCAACCACTTCACTACTATTGATCCACGTGACTGGTAATCGCATAGGTACTACCTTTATCTAGAACAGAAACAAAAGTGGAACAAAAATATTTCCCCATGAAAAATGGGTCGCCGCCACCGTAGAGAGTTTCCACCAAAAAGATACACAAATTGAATATTCTGATCTTGCTGAGAGGATGAGGGGCTTTCGAGAGGGGTGAAAAAGAAAAACCATCGAGATAAAACTGAATTACAGCGAATTTTGGTTAAACAAAAGATGGTTTTTTATATGAAATTCATAAAATAAAAACTATTTTTGCTGTTTTCTGATACAATCTGTGCTTTTGTGGTTCCATAGAACTTTTTAGCTTATTTCGAAAAATGTTTTAGAACTTTTTGGTTGTTTGCATTTTTCAAAGCTACGTAAAGCCCTTCGGCTTTTACCTGGAATTGGAACTATTCTACACGGATTACTTTGATGTGGTGTAATACAACACTAATATGGTATATACCTGAAAAGTTTAGCAATTACATGCAATGAATTCAAAAGTCTTATTATCGAAACTAAACTATTTAACCGAGTCTGGTTTATTTTATTTTATTCAGTAAAATCTGTTCTACAGTTCGGAATTATAATGTTTTCTAATACAAAAAAAAAATAATAATAATAATAAGTCGGAAAATTATAGATGACATTATCAAAGAACGGTATGAAATGCTCCCATTCGAATTTTCGAAACTCGTAGACTGCAAAGAGAAAAAATCTCATCCAATAACCTGCAAAATTACTGGAATTGCTCTAACCGGGCGCTATACCCGGGAATCAATAGTTGCAACGTATGGAAAGTGTTTCGAGGCCATGTCACAGTATTGCACTTTGTAAGAAATTTATGATAAATCGGTAAAAAAAAAAACTAAAATTGCAAATTCTTCAGAGAAAGAGGAACGTAACCAGCTCCTTTGTAGGGTGCTGCACATTAAAAAGACCTTCGTCGGTGGTTTACTTTTGGAATACCTTTGATGTACATTATTTCTTTTTTTAAGTGAATTTTACTACAGGAGCATGAGTTTTAAGTCTGGAAAAGAGATCGTGTATGGTACCCTAAAGCCTACATACATTGATTGACCTAGTTTGTTTGAATGTTGTCTGGATTTTCTACATTTTTTGTCGTGCAGGGGAGGGGCAGTGTATGTAGACACTTTGCTATAAAGCAACTTTCAAATTTTTATATTAATGCTGTTCAATAAAATTCTCTGCGATCAATATGAAATATTTCCTTTACGATTTGCATCTTTCCAGTAAAAATTCCCTTTTTCCATTATAAGAGAATATTTTAAAAATTGGTTTTGTATAATTTTCTGAAATGAATTTCTAATATTGAAAAGAAATTGCTTATTAAATAAACATTTCGTTTTAAAAATTTTAAAATATTCACACGACAATGAAGAAATTTAAATTGTGTGGCAACTTTCAAAATTCGTTTTTTTTTTCTCCAAAGATTTTGATTTTTATCATAAAAAGAAGTTAAACGAAAGTACTTAATTTATTATATTCACTTTTTCCGGTTGTTAGTTGTATGGAATGCTTAGTGCGGGATTGGAATTCGAATTTAACCAGATTTATTTTATTTCGTGCGCTTGAATAAATGTGTAATATGTCTTGTAAAATCTTTTAAGATCCAATATGTGTTTTCCAATAAATAATTATATCATTTGACTTAGTGTCTAGACACCTTACATTTTTTCATTGAAAAAAAAAAAAAATTTGATGTGAATACAAAAGTCTGCGTTTAAATGACTTAATCAGTCTTCATCCACCCGACGATAGACGTGCATATTCAACACATCAATTCCAACCAAAATCCCATTTGTCAGAGTCGGACTCCTTGGACCCGAAGTCATTGATTTGCCAATTTCTCACCCAAAAATTCGGAAAGAAAGATCATTAGGCTGCATTTTATCATCAGAAAAGGGGCCAAGTGACTGACAGAAAATGTTTGTTAGGTCGTACACCATATACGCAATATTCGGTAATACTGGGATCTTGCCCCAGAAGACCCAGTACGTATATTGCAGTGAAAAAGGGACTGTGTGGCCAGGGCCTTTGATGACTGGAAGATAAACCAAAAGAAGCTGAGAAGTCATACTTCTTTTTTCCCTTAAAGCCAGTTGCTATCCTCAAGAGTCGTTTATATATCAAGAGGCTTCCTTGAAAATGATGGCACCGGAAGATTTCGCAGCCTTTGATGGAATATTTACTGGAAAAAATTCCAAGTGCCTGAGAGTAAACAGCTCGAGTAATTAAAGAGGGAAAGGTGAAAGCCACCAGATTCTCATTTCTGTTTTTTTTTTTCTCTTCTTACCTTTTTTTGCTGCTCCTTCATCCAGCCGCCAAATTACGTGAAGATATGTGGAACGAATGGATCTGAAGAACGAAATCTTTCGGGGGCTAGAAAGGGAAGTAATCCACCTACAGAAGCTTGTGCCAAAATTAAAGTGGTGACGACGACGTTCAAGGTAAATCTGATGGGTTCAGTATAGCATTTTGGTGAAAATTCACCCGTTCGACTAGAAAGGTGGAAGCCCTGATTATGTCAGGTGTACTTATGCCGTTTATTGTATGTGATTGTGCCAGACATGCAGCACTCCCTGTGTGTCAAGCATAATTTCCTGATTAAATGTCTACAAAATAAGATCACAAAGCGAAGAAGCACGGAAGGCGCAAAAGAAGAAGACGTCTTTGTCGTCGAAAGAGCCTTCTGATTTCGACGATTCCTTCGATTACTGGGCTCCCCGCGGCAGTAGCTTTGTAATTCTCTTATCAAAGCGCTCGATATGCTGATGGTGCACTGTGGGTGGTATGGAAAGGGAACGTACATGGGAGGAGTGCTAGTACTCCTGGGTGTTTTGTATTCAGGTTCGCCTTTCAATTAAATTACGCTTAACAAATCAATGATGAAAACTTTGTCTGATATCGTACGTATAAGAAGTTCTTCCGCTCCGGGGAAAAGACGGGGATGAATGAAGCTTTAATTTATGATACCTGCTGCTACTGCAGGAATGGTATTATTCAATGCCAGCTACCTTACCTGTAACAGCTTCACGGTAGCAGAGATGAGCTTAAGCAGGCATGTACCTTCATGCAACGGGGATCACGTCCCGAGGCATCTTCCTAGTAAAAGCCTATCCTATTTACCGAGAGAGGAGTAGCATGGAAGAGCAGGAACTACACCTACAGTTAGGTGAGGAACTGTTGAAGTCAGTCTACCTTTCTACGGTGATTTAATGTAATGAGAACGAGCACTAGCGATACGTTCTAATGGCCCGTATTCATTACTTAAGGACTCAAAGCATTCATCATCAGCAGAAGGAACGTCCTCCCCCCTCCACTTGAACCCTTTAACCATTTTTAAATGGGCGTAAGCTAAGAAATTTTTTGCGCTTTTCTTAAAAGTAGGTCATATCCGAAAGCAACACAACCACGGCACAGGGTGCCACTGAAAGAAATTCTCTTTTCTACTCGACCATTCAATGGTTATTAACCTTCTTTTTTTTTAAAAAAAAAAAAATATATATTTCCATATTTTTGGCATGAAGAATTATTTCAAGTTGCTATGGGTACTTTGCCTGAATACAGGGGGATTAAGTTGATGATGGGCAACGTATTTATACTGCAAAAAGCTGGTAAATTACCCTCAAGAGCTAATGACTTTTTATTAGCCTTCTTTACCTCGCGAAATAATTACTATGTGGTATTTGTGGGTTGTATATACCAAGGATGAAATTTCGTTATTTTTAGCTTTCAGAGAAGTACATTTTAAAAAAGGGGCAGAAATGGGATAGTTGTGAAGGAGAATAGATTCGAATTTTCAAATTATGCAAGAAATATGCTACCACCTGTAGTTTCATTAGCCCAATATCTCGAAGGAATAAGGGAAAAACGATTTATAAGAAATTTCCTTTTATTGAATTTATGCTTAAGGATGTTTAACTTTGAAGGCTTTTATAAGAGGTAAAGAGATTTTCGAAAGACCTTTTTTCTACTTAGATCAAATGTTGCTCATATTTTTCGTTACAAAATTTTTACGTAACTAGATTAGACTTTAATATACATTTTACGACATATCGGCCGTTTTAAACATAGACGGGAATGTTGAAAAATCTTTCCTTGTTCTGAATATAAAATTTTACATGATAAGGTCCTCACAGTATTAGTCTAATTGCTGTAGATTACTCCAACCTTCTATAGATTACCATTAAAAACTTAAAAGTCTTTAAGTTTAGTTACAAAAAAAAGTCGAATAAATCAGAATAAATAAAAAAAAAGGAACATGAACAAACATAAACACTCTCAGGTCGAATTTAGGTGGAATTTTCGAAATGAACACCTCCAACCGTAATTTCATGACACTATCTTCTTGGTATCTTAGCATCAATCTGGACTATCTTGTCAGTGGTTCATTAAAATCTCATTTCCTCCTCAAATTTCACTGGTAAGACGAACGTCCATCGGTCAGCTAAATGCGATCAAGAATGGCCTATAAAATGACAATCAAAAAATCAAAACAAAAACGAGCGACAAACACCTTCAGCCATAAATTGATCAACTGGCTTGAGGAGCGGAGGATGGGGGATCATTGTCGCGTTGACATGAACACAATGTGAAACAAATCGGCTCGGATTTCTTCAATCCCTCAAGTTTTCAGGTGACCGCACGGTTAAAACAGCTCTGGATCACTTCTTGAACGAGTGACCACACCTTGGGGGTACCTACCTTCACAAATTGTTCATGGCACTCACTCAGGTGTTTCTTTGATATTTTTTTTCCTTTTGTGTCTTTACCAAGCGCCGCAGCGCGCTATGTCCAAGACGCTCGAGGAGATTTATCACTCAACCCGTTGACACTTCAGAGGTATCAAGAGCTATCTTATTTATGTTTATTTTATATGCTTCGAGTGGTATCTTTCGAACAGCGACCGAGAACGACCGCCGAATCACCTGATTCGTCTTTTTTTTTTATTTTCCGCGGATAATGCCCGTGGTTAGGTGAACATCTTTCAGCAACGGGTTTCTTCTACTTCCAATGGGGAGAAGGGAGATAATTGCGTTGGAAATCTTTGTTTTTGAAATGGGGAGCTCTTGAACTTCTTGTGGTGTATCTTTGAATTGACTTAAGACCTCATCGTCTCCCTACGGTGACATTCCTTAGTACATACCTGTGTACGGAGGTGCCCTAAAGCGAAAAGCCCATTAAATGTGGGCTGCTCTTTTGAAGAAATATAAATTTGACACTTTTGCTGCTTGTCGAACTGAAAAAGAGTTCTTTTTTTTTTACTTTTCCCTAAAGACATGTACCTGTCCAGCTGAGATATATGTTGGGAGCTAATGCGTTTTTTGGTTGCACGCGCGTACTACAAGAAAGCAAGTGGGTTGAGTTTAAATTTATTGGCCTATTCAAAAGCAAGCGCTGAATAATTAAGCAAGGATGTTGCATTAGCTTTTCTTTTAAGGGTTTTCGATTTTTTATTTATATTTATATATATATATATATATTTTTTTTTTTATTAGAAAAATAAAGTTAGCCCACCCAATCCGTAAGAATCCCAGATGAAGAGTAATCCGGGTAAAATAACCAGCACTACTTGGATTGTAGGAAACTCTTCGGTGGAAACTAGGGGAGGTTCTGAAATATACTTTTTTTCGTATATCCACTCCCAATGGGTTTGATTGAATTTTTAAAGAGACCTTTTCTACCTTTTCAACTGGTAGAGCACTTCTTTACTACTTTAAAGCCATGGTATCCATAAAAAGCCCTCGTATGCGTTACAACATTGATAGAAGCTTGCTAAAAATTGCTCCCGTTTCACTTACAGTCATGTGCTGCCATAAATGGAGTTTTCTTAGTAGAGATAGGCTAAGGAATAAAAAAAGTGTATTCCTTCTATCGTTCATATTTCCCTTTTAAAAAATTTATAAAATTTTATTTGATTTCCCGATATCCTCGTGGATCTAGTTTATTTTTCCTATCCTTTTACGGGAGCTGATTTCATTTAACTAGGAAGATTTAGCCAAGCTACAAGGTCGTTATGATATCTCCAATACCCAGGCTATTTTCCGATGAAGGGAATCCATGTACTACAACAGTGTACCACCTTATTCGACCGATGTAACGTAAGGTGGTGCACAGCTATTTTATATTTCCCTTTCCTTATATCATTGCAAAAAGGCGGTATAGATCCTAATGTTGCTGTTGTTATACTTCAGGGCATGATAACGAATTAAAGTGAACAGAAATGTTTGAGAATGAAAATTTGAAAATTTCTGGAGAACTTTCCTATCCAGTGAATCGAATCACATTTATATGAAAGGACAATTGAGAAGAAGGAAAAATATTTGTACAATCCAAAGGTATAAGATTTAAGTACACTACCAGGAGAGTTACATTGATATTGAAATTAAATGAGAACCAAAAATAAGGAGCGGACTACAAAGGTCGGCTCGGTGATATATCAAGCGTAAAGAAACTCCACACATGGTGTACTGGAGCATGTAAAGAGCTCCAGGAAAAATATCAATAGGGAAATATTGTATTTGAGTTTAGTAAAAACAAATGTTTATACATTTATTTTTTTCTCGTTCCATACGAAAAATTGTGTATTTGTTGTATTGAAGTATTCAGAGAATCCATAGTGGTATGACCATAAGACCACATATGAATTCAAGCTGGAAAGAACTCCGATAAAGACGCTATCAAAAGGTCGCAGAAGTTAACAACTTCTTTGTTTAACAAAAACTCGAAAAGAAGTCAAATAAAGTAGGAAAGTTTGTGTCTCGAGAATATGTGGGCAAAAGTAGGAAAAGTTCATCTGTCTCTTTGGCATGGTTGCTTACTTTCTTCTTAAGTCTGTCCACTGTCACTGTGAGAGTGAAGGTGGAGTTTCAGGAAAATGAAAATCATGGCAATGCATTCATTGTGTATTGAATTCTGTAAGGTGACACAAAAAGAGGGCGGAAAAACTGATTTGCTACTGTTGTCCATTGCCATTAATCTATATTATATTGGGAAAAGGTGGACACAATGGACAGCCAATATAACACTTTTGGTGTGGTATTCGTTGCGCTCACATAGGGAGATACCTTTTCACCTGTGAAGGACACCGAGAATTCTTTCCACTATAGGACATGAGGGTATACCTTTGAAGTTTGTCAAAAGTTCCTGCCAAATTTCCTCTTTTATCGTTCTTATGTTAGAAGGAAGGCATATACAGGCTGTCACCGCCCATTTGTCAGAGCCCTCTGTGGTTGTCTTTATTGGTCAATGTTGACTGGTGGTGTAGTAGGAAAAGAAAACCCCCAGGAACAGGAACCAGGGCACAAGTAAGATGAGCACAATAACAAAACTTTTATTCGGATATTCCCCTCCGGGTCTGGACGGCTACCGTCATGGTTTTGTTCCTTTATTGGCATCGAAATTAAACGATTAAAGATTACAAGAAATTCCTTGGAAAATTTTATTACAACAGAAAACGAAATAGCTGTGGGCACGATGAAAGACACAGGGTGAGTGATCTTTTCAAGTTTTATTGATACTTTTCGGTATTAGGACAACAGAGAAATCTTTTACAGTCCTATATCTTCGTCTTCTTCTTCATCGCCTATCTTTTGGTTTTTTTTTTTTTTTTTTGTAGGTAATGAGGGTGGACAGGAAAAACATTAAATTTTTGGCGGCTTGAGGTCATCATAGTCGTTTTACTGGAGGAATTTAATTTTCTGCATGAAACAGAGACGCTAAATTAAATTCTTTCAGATGCCAGGCAGTTACATCATTTTTAGACGAAGATGCTCTCGGGCAAAATTATATCTAAAATAATTTCCGCCTCGTTTTTTTTTTTTTGTCCAAAGAATTAGTTGGTCAATTGATCTTTATCAGAAAATTGTGTACAAGTTAGAAAATGGAACAAAAAGAAATTATATTAGAGGATTTTATTATTTTGATAATTAGAATTTCAGAATAAAATTTTTATTCGCAGTTATTACCATAGTAGTAGATCTAGAATACTCTAGAAAAATAGATTTTAACAATCCGTTCCATACAATATGAAAATTCCTATTCTGTTTTTGTCCTCGCGATATTTTTTAAAACATACAAAAAGTTTTCTTTTTACAATTTGTATCATAGAGTTCACTAAAAATATAAACTTACGCAGAAGGAGATTGAAAGGTGTTTAGAGTTCTGTTTGTTTGTATCTAAAAAAACCACTTTGATTTTTCAAAGACGAATATTGTCCAAGGATTAATCTCTAAGATTTTTTTCATCTTAGATTTTTCGCACTATTAAAGCTTTTGTTCCTTATAAAGTCTTTGGAGACTCATATAAAAGAAAATCCAGTACCTACATAATTCCAAATCACTTAGTAATAAAGATGTGCTTTCTAGTCCGCATCCAAATCCAATCCCAGCAATATATACTAGAGATTTAGGTTGTAATCGGAGTTTTATAGAGACACATTAACAGAAAAGAAAAGTTTCTTTCGAACAATTACTCGTCCTCTGATCCCTATAAAACCTACAGAAGACCTTTTTCCATTTTTCAAGGCGAATGGTTCTAGTCTTCCATGAGAAATTTGTCCACTTCACACCTAAGGTCAAAACGGACGGACAGACGGATAAAATGAGAAGCAGACATTTATCAAGATTTCCTGATTCTGACTTTCTAAGGATAATATTTAAGATTTTAGCAGTAAAGGAAGAAGAAAAAATTAACGCAGTTTACGCCAGATGGTGAACGAGGACACTTTTCTCAATAGCCTTTTCTATCCTATCGCCATTCCCAGTATACTTTGGATTCATCTCCGTCGTGGTAGTGGGGGAGGTGTTATCATTAAAAATTCCTTTCTTCAAAACTTTTCTCGTCTCGGATGGACAAAATGGAAGACACTTCCTTATTATATGTATAAGGACGACCGCTTGGCTGTGACACGACTGATGGCAACTGGATGAATGAATTCCAACTGATGGAAAACTTTATTCCCTTCCTATATCCTTGATGTCGTCTCGTAGACATCTTTGGCATCGTCTTCTTCATTTTCGCAAACTGCGACATAGGGCGATGCCATAGAATACGCAGGGTCGAAATTGCAGTGACTTACTAAGTACCCTCAAATCTGGAATTTTAATGAAATTAATTAACAATTTCCTTCTAAAATTATATCTTGATTGCTCCTAATATGCACTTCCTTCGCGTTCTATGAATAGAAGGCTTAATTAAGAAAATACAAGAAGTTCACATAGACGGAAAGGGTGTACAACGTTTGCAGAAAAGACAATAGGAGCGTCTTTCAAGAAAGAGAGTTCATCATATTTACCCTTTCGTCACTCCAGCACGTCCATGAGCATGGGACATGGAGGTGTTGTTATCGATTGCTATACCACACAAAGACGAATCATTTTACTGCATTTTAAGATCGTTTATCAAAACGGAAAATCACCAACTCATTTTGGCACTTAGTTGTCATCCACCCCTGGATTAAGAGATTTCTAGATAAAATAACCCCTTGACTAACTCGATTTATCCATTTATCAAACACAATCAGGCACTTAAGCGGCTCTTGTTGTTACATCTATAGATTTCATCCCCTCGAGTTAAATTGCGACTATACTACTGCTCGGCTCCTTCGCAAGATGATGAAGGGTTGCTGCAGCGATAGTAAGAAAAGTGGATATATAAAGAAGCAGCTACTTTGCCCTTCGATGAGTTCAACACTGGTACTGACTAAACATTTAAAGTAGTTGGCAAGCGTAAAGGGTGTTCCAGTGCTGAGCAAAGACCATCAGGGTTTCTCAATTGTATAACCCCCTAATCAGAACAAGCACAGTACCTGTCTGGCTTCTTTAAGGAAGAAGGGAAGAACTCGTTCTTAAGAAAATGTCGACCAAAAGAAATAAAAAGAGAAAAAAAATTAAGAAGAAAAAAGGGGGAGGAGCATCGCGCTTCATTACAAATTTGTTGAGTTATTGGGGGCGAATGTGAAGTCACGTTAAAAATGACCCCAGGTTGGCACGGTTCGGGGGAATTGTGAAAGGCAGGAGCACTTTGAGGGCATAAATCATGCGACAGTCGTCTTAAGTAAAAATAGAGTTTTTCGCCCTCTCGAGCATCAGAAGGTGATTTATCTTAAACTCACGAAGGTTGGCAAAACTCATTTTTTAGAGTTAATTTATTGAATCTATGAAAAGTTTTGCGGTGCTAACATCATTTCTTCTACTGCCTCCCCCCAATACCTGCATCTAAACGGGCACCACCAATCAAAATGAGGAGGCACAATGGTTGAGCACCTCATATATTTTCGTAATTGAAAATTATACCATCATTCGTCTCCCAATGGCACTTTGAGAAACTTCAACGAAACAATTCCACGCACACGTTGTATATGTCATTCCTGGTAAAATATTTATTCGCCAAAAGGACTTTCGGGCCACTTTTCTTAAGGAAGCGACAATATCTTCTCTCTATAACCAAAACAAGGTCGGACCACATATCGACCGATATAGTCATGTAAGAAAAGCCGGTCTCTTCGATGTTGGCATGGATATATCCCATCCTGTACAGAATCTATCGTATCATCTACGCATAAAAACTTATCATAGACTTTTGTTTCGATAAGTAGATAGCGGCCAAAAAGGGGGACACTTCGGCGTTCTAAGATAAATTTGCGCCAAATAAAAACTGAAGGAGAGAAAAATGACAAAAATCGCTTAACTCACACTTTCTTAAAGGATTCAGACGTCGTAGTAGTTCCCTTCGGAAAGGAAAGGAATTCATTCCTTAGACGACGTGATGTTTTTCTTCAGCTATTTCAGTTTTGTCGGGCCGATGATGTCGCCTGATAGGATACATTTGTCTTGACTTGTCTCTCTCTGTGTTTCTTGATTTTCTTGCTTTTATAGTTATTGGCTACTTCAGACAGTTGAAGTGGGTAGGAGGAACTTTTATTCTTACAAAAAAAAAAGGAACTAACAAATTTAGTAGATGATTTAATGGGTCGTGAACCGGGTAAGATGTCAAATAACCATCATCTATCGTAAAATAATATTAAGACTATTTAAAAAAGATTTCATAAAATTGTTATACAGTAATATGCTTCTTTTATTTATTGTACATACAAAGGATCCACATAGAACACAGAGTTTATTAATTAATCCTTTCTACGCAACTTTATAATGTTATCATGTTTTTTAACTTCCTTGAACAAGTTACCATATATACCAGTATATTGTCCTTAAACTCATAATAACTCAAAAGTTCATCTCTCAAAATATTTAGAATACATTCTCTCCTAAAGAATACAAAATCCAAAAATTTCTCTTTCCTTCCATCAAAAGTTTTCGTAAATTTCTAGAAATTATAAAATTTGCCAACACCAACTTTCTGGCAAATTGTCTTGCCACAAAAGCAAACAAAACTTTTGAAATTTAACACAAAACTTTAATATCTCGTATCCTAGACATGGTCGTCACCATCATTGGTGGTAGTTGTTCTCATGTCCATCCATGATCCATGGCTCAAGGATAGCCACAGCAATTTCCTTTTGGTACTTTCAATTGTATACACGTACTATACTTGGACGAATCCCTTCATCTCACACAGGAAAATCATCATGCTATCTTAGAGAATGTTATTCAATGTGTCTTAAGACGATTTCATCAGCTTAGAGAGTTTCATTGAGGGCTAGGAAGACTTACAAGATGGTTTGTTGTTTTTTTTCTAATTTAACAAGATTTCTGTAGTACGATTAGTTATTAAGGGATTAATTTCTTAAGTAGCTTTTCAAATTTGTCTTTGATGCCTATTCAAATGTTTTGTGCAATTAAATTTAAGAGATTATATCATTTTAAGTAATTTACAAGATTTTTTTCTTAAATCTCTTCGAAAATAAAATGTATAACAAGAATTAAAATGAAAAAATAAAAACAAAAATAAAATAAAAAACAAAGTAATATATTCTCTCCATAAATTCTTTTAGGTACATAAGGAACAGCCTAAGCACGGCCTATAAACGGGTAAATCTGTCTTAGGAAAATAGAATTAGAAAAAGAGCCATCCATCCGTTGTGTCACCATTAATGGCCCTCGAATGCCGGGATACAAATCTAATTCTATAATTTGTTAAAACGATTCAACCCAATCAGAATTTTTTCTTCGTACCTTTTTTACTTTCGTACCCTGACCGTTTGTCTTCAAATATTAAACGAAACGATATAACGCGACAACCAAAAAAGCACCAAGATACAAGTCCTGCCCCCTTTATCTTGAAAAATACACGGCACGGGATCTAACAGAAACGCTCTCGCAATTTCATGAAATATTAAAAGCCTTTTTCACCTTCATTCACCTTTCCGGCCTCACCTTAAGGAAATAAGTCAAGAAAAACTCTCCCTCAAAAGTACTAAATTAGATGGGACAGTAAAGTCTTATTATCTCCTGAGGAGAGAAAGGAACCGGATAAGATCTGATATAAACACAAAATACGTAAAACAAAGGGAATTCTGTATCCCCATCCTTTCAATTACTTCCCTTTAGAATAATCACCCCTTTTCATCCACTTCTGGGCTCCACACCTATAGCCATCGTGGTGCTTCATTTCAGAGACCGGTATCCCCCGTTTTTTGTTATTCTGCTGTCCTTTCTCCTCGCTCCACTCCACTCAACTTCATTTTCCTTAAAATAATGAAAGGAAAAAGAATTGAAATCAGTTTTCTACCTATAGCTTCGTTGTGTGTCCACCCGCGTGCTTTTAGGTCAAGTAAATGAGATGGACCTCCAGTTATAATGGAAAGCGTTAGATGCGAGGGCGGGGCGGGACGGGAGGAAATTAAGAGCATCAGGAAGGAATTTTTCCCATCAATTCGTGCATCGTTAAAACATTTTTCTTTCTCTACCTTCTAAGAACAGTGTCTGGGTATGGTGTCTCATACCAGACTACAGTTAGGTAAGGTGCTGGTGGGCTAAAATTTATATGAACCCATCCAGGTGATGTTACATCGGACAGGAATGTCAGGAAAGCAACATGTCAAAGGACTCGAATAGCAACCAACCAAAGTGGGCAGAAAGGTTTTCAGAAGACCTCAACGAAAAGATAGCCCAAAGTGAATTAGACATAAAAATTGAGAAAGTTTCGTTCCCTTACCTTGAAGACAAGGTGAAAATACAGGACAAGAAAAAATATAAGAAATGACTCTTAGCGAAACCGGAAATTAAAGGAAACCTCCAGGATGAGGCTGAAGGGACGACGGAAATAACTTTATAGACGAAGAAATTGCGATTGTGGCTGAGGTGGACGTGGGTAAAAGGAAGGAGAGAAATAAACGCGAACGTCCTTGGAAGACTTGTTACTGGTAAAATGGGCGATTAAATTTGCCCTAATTAAGTTAATTGAAGTGCAACCTGGCTTTGCAAGATGGCTGTTTGTTTTCCAGAATTTCTATTTTAAGAGCCCATTTTGTTCCTCCTACCCGTACGTCCGGACCAGACTCTGATCTCTTTTTCGTAGGTAGCCATTTGAAACCTTTTCGAATATCAACTCGTTGCAGAACTCTGAGCATATCTTTATTAAGAGCAAAGCTTTTGTGTTTTTTTTTTTTTGCTTTCTCACTAAATTTGTGGTCCTCGTTTTTTGGACGAGGTCTTTCTTTCTCAAAAATCTCTTTGTTCGGTCAAATATGAGGTGTACTGTAGTCCAGACTATTATCCACTTTTTAGTCACTACGTCTGCTAGCCCGCCTCTGCCACGAAATATTAAAAAAAAAAAAATACTAGTCTGGCCGCAATCTGACCACTGAATGTGGATTTAGTTTAAAAATCCAGCTCCTGACAACGTAATTAATTTCTACCTAGGGCTTCGCCGACCTACATCTCAGTAGTGATGGTAATGCTTTCAAGATTAAAGCGACCTTTCCCCTTTTTGGGGCGAAAACAAGGTATACATGTAAAAAAAAAAAAAATATATTCTGCATCGCATTAAAATGGGACCAAAAAGGAGTTACATGAGAACTCATCGTGCATAAAAGGGGCACACCCCCAAGCGGGGCATGAAATATGAAAAAAGGTATTTTCAGCATCTTTGTACGTTGCACTCTGCGGAAGTGTAACAGCACAAAGGAACTTCATATAGGTGCGCTTACCTGAACACATTTCCATATTTACCTTAGGGAAAAAGGGTGACGGATTTTCATTTTATTTTTCATTTGATGCCTAAAGGGTCGTGTATAGTTCAAAGCTTTTATGCAACTATGCAATTTGTCACTCACAGAAAATTCACAAAAGATTTGGTTAACCATCTCATTAAGACGGTGAAGGTACCCAATGCGTCAAAGTGAGTCTGATGCATACAAATCCTTCCTTTTATGAAATAATGCATACTACACGAGTTGAATCGATGACATATGATGAAAAATTGAACTTTTTATGCATACGTGTATATGACTTTTTAAAATTATCACTGTTTTGTATAATTAGTGACATTCCAAAGACCGAAATGAATTTAATGACATCCCAAGAGTGTTACTTTACATACATCGAATTAATGCTTAATTTAATTCTTCTTGATCTCGCCAACTTTTTTGTTATCTAGAAAAGTATTAGTCATATAAAAAGACCAATTTCCGTCTTATAATGAAGTACTATTTTCAAAGTAGGCGTAACCTTACACAACGGCCATCACAGCACAGTTCCGACAGAGTCGTTCGACTGAGTATAATTTAATTCATCGACCATAGTCGGCTCCACCCAATGTGGTCAAAAAACATCTCCCAGCTGCCTGTTAAAGTTTTCTAAAAATAAAACATTAGGACAATGCCACAGAATACACACACCCCTTTTCCGAAATTCTCGAATGTAACGAAAAAAAAAAAAAAAAACAAGAAATGATATGCTTCACATTGTTTTATTTATCATTTCCCACATTTTGAAAATTACCCGGCAAATAAATCGCGAACTTAGTACATTAGAGAGTCCTACCAAAAACAGACTGATGCAACCGAAGTGTGCGGAACAGATCCAAGACTATGGACTATCTCTTGGTAAAAGTGATTGATGAAGAAAAGATAGTTTGAACGCGCGACGACTTTCGCGCAAAACGAAGAAAGAGGAATCCCGTTCAAAGGCGAATGTGCCCCGAAATGAAACATTTCTTGAATACTCGATGTGTGGAGCTGCTATTCATTAAACCAACATAGCTGAGAAGTTTTTATCGGTTGCTTTCTAGTGGTCTTAAAGACGGCCTGTGTAAATTCCTCGTTTTCTTTTGCCCCAGATTGCTTTTCGTTGCCTGTCTTCTTTTGTTTTATTTATTTTTATTTTTTTTTTGCTTTCCAGGGCGGCATTTTGCAACGATTGAGAAAATGAAAAATTTCTGAATTCTTGGAATAAATTCAAATATTCAAAATTAAGGCGATTTCAAGATAATTTTTAATGGATTCAATGAGTGTCTTTAGCAAACAGTGATGTGTTTACATAGCTGAATGCTATCTTTCCATAATTCTTATATTATTTTGGTATGCTATTGATTTTCTACAATACACACAAGTGACTAAGTCAATGCCCTATCGATTTTTAATAATTTCTCCGCTCTTAGATAGCCTGATAAGGCGATACATACTCCAGCCAACTCATAAAAATCCGATGGAAATATATAAAGCAGTTTTCAGGTAAACTTATCCTTTTATTCCTGGTTTGTAATGCTATAATTTTATCATTTCTGAGAATTTCAATCTAAAGTTGTATAGACAAAATTTCTGAAAGTATCTACCCTACTCCTAAGTAAAAAAAAAACGGAAAATCACAAAAATTCACTTTTTCACTAGCATTCCAAAGTGCTCGTCTTAAATTTATATTTCTTTTATTCATTGAAAAATTAAAGCAGCCCTATTAATTCTGTTTCTATTTTTTTAGTATTAATAAATTTGTTTTGAAAAGATCTTTCTATTAATATTCTTCATTAAAACAAACACCTCCGCTATTCTCTTTTAAGCTAAGTTAATGCAAATAATCTTAAACAGATAAAAAGTCTAACATCAAAACTTGCCACCTTTTCATATAATGGAAATACGACACCTACAGCTAAACAAACATTTCAAATCGAACAAATTGCGGACTATTTGCTTAGTTCCCACTTTAAGTGATAAATCACAAGGTGTCGCGGAATACAGACAATAAATCTCTTTGCTGCGACGATTTCATGCAAATGAGTAGCATTTCATTTTGATTAAGTTTTGACGTCTGTTGAATTAATAGAGACAAACATTCAATCGTACTTACTTCCAAACAAATAACGATGAAATTAAGATGACTAGCACTAGAAGAAGAGAGAATACTGCAATCATGGCCGATGTCTGCAGCGACGGACTGCTATGGTAACTTGCATCCAGGATCTGAAATTAGAAAAGGGATAGAAGTCAAGCTAGCGATTTACAACCATCTAGAGGATCTTTAGAAATCATTAGGAATATTTCAGTGATTATAATTCATCGTGTTCCCTTCAAACCAATGTACACGTTCGGAAATTTTATGTCCGAATAGGAGAACGTTTTAATTTGGCAATCGTTCAAAAGCCGATCCCAGGGAATCCAATGTCTCAGGAGGAATATTTTTCATGCATACCTCAAGACGCCCCCGAGAGTTTCTTTGCTTCTCCTTTGTCGATATTCAACCAAAGGCAGCATCGTGGTAACAGCACACTGCGGTGGTGTCGTCTTCATGTGAGTTGAGAACCCTTTAAATCAAAGGAGATTGGAAATGCCCAAAACATTTACCACATCACCTCTCCCACGGTATCATTTTATTTTGTCGAAAAAGCGGAGCGCCTTCTTATTTTTTCTTTTTCTGTTATTTTTTTTTTTTGTTTTTATTTTCTATTTAGTGTAAGAAGAGAATTTCGGGTGATACTGTCAAAGGCTTTATTCTTGATTTTATGTAGTTCGAGGGACGCGATAGAGCCTAGGAATCGGAAAGGGAATATATTTGTATATTTTATAGTCCCCTACGGTTACCGAAAAGAATCTGTGAAAATTCTTGGAGCTATAGAACTAAAGAAGCTTATGGAGTCCCCTAATCCGAACGATTTTTATTCGTTTGTTTTAACTTCTCGTTGGAGCGTTATGTCTCCCACTGGAGGGTAGGTAATATGTTTGAATGGATATTACGCGTCTCCAGTGACAACCCGGAGACTAGTGGGAAAGCGAATATTTGGAAATAGCTAGAGTTTTGTACAATCCCAAAGAGTGGCATATTCTGGTACAAATGAGAAACGCGAGGAGATTCTGATATAAAAAAAAAATTGAAGAATTTTCGAAAGGATAAAAGTGTGCCAGAATAAAAAAATTGTGGATATTTACACCCATCTGGGGAATGAATATTAGCGAAAATGTAAGGAAGCTAATACCACTGGAAGAGCAATAAGAATAAAACACAACAAATCAGAAAACAAATGCTAGTAAATGAAAAAAAAACAAGTGTAAATTAATTACAAGAAAACAAGTATTTTTATATCAATTAGTAACATAAAAATTAGATCAATGTTAAATAAAGGCAATCTTTATTAATTCTAAAGTGTTTGAACTCTAGTACAAATCGTGTCTTACTTTTACTAGATCGTGTAATCGTTTAGTTAAAATTTATCGCCATCAAATTTATAACACCTGCTAATTAATGTAAAGTGAATTAAATTGACTAGATTTTAAGTAATTTTTAATTGTTCTTTAAAAATCTGCTGCATTAAAATAAAACACGATACATTTCATGAAATCTGATTAAGTAGTTTTCATAATTTTTGATAATAAGCATGCACTATTAAAAGAAGTTATGAAATGTGTTTTGTTTCAAAGCTAATTTCGAATATTCAAATCGATTTAATTTACAAACATTAAATCTTTTCAATTGGTATTTAAGTTGATCATAATTTCACTTTCCATAAGAATTTCTAAAAATTATTTAATGTAAATATTTTTCTAGGAAATCGATACCTAAAATCCGTCATGCATCACAGGCCATTCCACAAATACGATCCCTCATATTTCGCTGGGAGTTAGCTACTGTATCACAGCAAGACCATCAGTGAACGATACCACCCAGCCAAAACAATATTCCATGACTACTGTCAACGTATGCGAAGAACCGCCCTTTGTCGAATATATTAGCAACCCCCTTCCCCGTCGCTCCCTCCAGAGCCCGTGCACATTCCAAAACAGCGTCATACAGTAAATTTAGCACTACTCACGATTCAAGTCAACTAATTATGAGGAAACCGCATAATACCAAAAGTCACAGAGTTAGTCACAACATTTAGACTCCTTTAATTCCGTCGTCATGCATAAAACATACACCCCGTCCCTTTCGTGCTACCCTTACGTACGTCAGCCCTGCCCCTCAACCCGACATCAATCCAACATGCACACGTCAAGATCTTGTACCGAATGTCAACGTTTTCGCTGCAAACTGTCTTATATTAAAACCACCCGCACATTAACGTCGGTTGTTGGTTTTCCGTTTGTTTGTGTAGAATCCATCGCCCTTCGTCTGCCCACCGCCAGTTCCGGGGGGCGAGCTGAAGACGATGTTGGCCCTTCATTCATTCATTCATACAAGAACGCCCCTTTTCCTATCCCGTGTGTATTTCGAGTCGCGTATCTCTTCCATTCGCTTTTCAGAACATGTCCTCCATCCCGATCCCGATCCCCCTTACCGACGACAATCAAATATTAAATTTCTAATTAAATCCTCAACGTCGTGATCCCTTTTGCCGAGTTGTTCGTACAACCCGAATTTCAGGGCAAAGTAAGAAATTTCGTCCGTTTTCGTTCTACTCTGCCGCCGTATCCATTTAGCCATGGGCCTCCTCCTTCCTTCCATCTCTCCTTTGCAACAGTATTATCCTGGTTCTCTGACATTAAGCCCGCAATCAAGCAAAAACGGAAAAAGGCGAAATTTTGTTTGAAAACGCGAAAATCTCACCCACCACCTACACCATCCTTGCCATCAGGCCGCTCCATCATCTAGAGCTATCATCAGCTGGAGAAAAAGAACTCACCTCATCAAAAGGAAGAAGGAAAAAATTCTTATTAAATTTAGTGCAGAGCTAATGCCTCCTCCATGTCGCAGGAGAATTCAGAATCCAGATTCCAGGACTCGACCAAGACTAGACCCTCCCCTACTTCACTAGGCATCAGCGGTAGCTGCATGACACAAATAAATGCTCCGCCAGCAGATGACAACAACAAGGGCAATTCGGGCACCCCGAAAATAGTACCCCGAGAGCCGCTAAGTAATTTGATTCCCTCGTCCGAAGAAGTAGAAGTATCTTCTTTTTCGGCTCCTTGAGAATTCAACGTAGTCGTCCTTCAAAAGATTTTTCTTTCCTTGTGTTCATTTGTTTTTCTTCGCCCATTTTTATGATTATTACGTCTATAAGGGAACATCTAAGGGCAACGAGAATCCTCCCGTCCCCCCAACTGTGTAAAAAACATTGGTAGTCATCATCTGGAGCACCCTTCGCCGCACCACAGTAGCACACCGGATAAGACTCGTATATACCATGGGGGTTTACAATCGCAGATGGCTCAAGATGGTCCAAGGGGCCCACTCACTAGACAGCCAGTCAGTCAGTCAGCCAGTCGGTATGACTGTCTGACAGACAAGGATGCGCTCCATCTCCCGAACATTTTACTTGATTACAGCCGTATGCTCTTCCCGGTATTCCCGGATGACGATGACGACGACAACGACAGTTGATACTTTAATGAAATGTTGCTCCAGATGGGATAATGAATGTTTTTAGTATTTTACATCCCGCAACCACTGTCGAAGATATGCCCACGGTGGGACTACGATAGCGTATTTTACATTTCCATCTTCTAACGTAAGAAGTGTTACAAAGGGCAACTATACTGCGAATTTTGTAGGCATGATTATGTGATTCTTGTTGGACACCCTGTAAATGAGTGCTATAAAAAGCGCGATTTTTTTTTTCTTTTTTTTTTATAAACACGTACATTCAGATGAGTTATCACACTTCTCTGACAGGAAATATTTCGTTAAAATGAGAAGAGATAAATTAAAAATTTTGAAATTTTAAATAATCATGGAAAAGCATATTTACAGAGTCAGTCAAAATTTTAATTCTGTTCCCCGAAATTCGATTACTGAATTAAATGAGAGACACTTAAAAGTAGTGATAAATATTTAATCCTCATGTTGGATTAACTCTTAAAGTCCATAATTCAATTTGGCACAATTAACTGGCTCTCTGCCCCATTTATGTCAATTAAAGTTCATTTCATACCTTTGGGTTACTGTCCAACAATTTTATTTTTTTAATTTTAATTTTTAAAAATGGACATTTTCTGTACCGTCTTCATCAGTCTATACAAACAAATAGAACAAAAAAATGACAGACAGACAAATCCGGAAAAATCCTTATAACGCTTATATTAAATCCATAAAAACCTATCCAAAAGTTTTGACATGTTAATTACGTTATAGCATTTGAAGATAAGCCAAAAAAAAAAATTTTTTCTAGTGCTGTTGTACGAGGTCGAACAAAGATAAAATTAAATTCCACTTTATCCAACATAAAGAACCCTTAGAAAGATTTGACGAAAGCCTTTAAAAGGACCTTTTTAAGGAGAATAAGAGGGAAAAACAATTTTTACACGGTTTTATTGCATGCGTTGCATCCTGTGCGTACTTTCACCTTTTGTTCAACTCGTCATGTCATACTTAAAGATTTCATTCACTGAACAAAAATAAAAATGTAAAAAGAAAGAAATGTGTTCGTGACATGGCGAACATTCCTAGAGGAAGGGCGAAAAACTCATTGAAAAATTCTTGGCGAAAATGTCATATCCACTGAAAAATATCTTCTTTGTATTATATTTTTAATATTCCCCGCGAACCCCTGCTGGACCATCACTTTTTTTTTTTTACTGCTGCTGCTACTTCTCTGTCACCATCCGAGGAACCCCCATGCATACGTAAATAGAACTCACGAGAGTACTCATGGAATGCATGTGTGTGATGAGACCACAGAAAGGAACCACTTCAAGCCGTTGAAGCGATTATCAAAATTGAAAAGTCCTCACATGTCCTCTTAATCAACTCTGAAGTGGTCTTGTGACCCTCGTCACATGGACGACATGCACATTCACGGACGATGAGGTGCCGTCCTAAAGTAAAGATCTCGTTTCTTTTCCTTGTTTTTCGTTCACTCTTCCCCCCCCTGTCCAAGTCTAGGTTCTTCCTCATGATATGTATATTACTAGTGTATGTGCCGTCTGTATAAAGCGGACAAGCGGGGGGCGTAAAAGGGGATAACAATAGGAAAGTCGACACACAAGATCCCTTCCTTCCTTCTATCCTTCCTTTAGATTTAGAATTGGATTTCTATGGATAGTGTACGTCTAGGGTGCCCGGGAATCGTAATCCTCTCTTTATACACTTGAAATGGACAGAATCCTTTTTCCATCAACATATTTTTGTTCCTATCCCCCCGAGCTTTGCGTTCCACCCATCGTATTTTCCCTTCACAGGACAACCCTCTTATACTCTCAAGAAGCACTCCTTCGTTTGCATTGATAGACATAAGAGAAAATGAAGGTGTCTTACCTTCATTCGATAACTAGACAAAGGATTCGAGTGGTCTTTTTGTCTTGTATAGGAGCAAAAACATTTGTACGAAATCGTCCTCTATTGCGTGTACCAATTTCGGTACACATTTTCTTAAAGTAGAATACAGGCGTAGAATTGATATATTGTCCTATAAATACGACTCCTGTATCCCGTGCCAATTTTGATACACGGTGACCAAAAATCGAAAGGGATCCAAAAGAGGAAATACAGCCTAACGTTAAGTTACATGCTTCATATGTTCCTCCAAAATCCTGGCTGGCAAAGAACACCTGCTTGAGTCGAGTTCCTAGCCAATGGGTGCTGGTTAAGGAATCGGAAAATCCCCCATCATCAAATTACGTCGCATCAAACGAATCGGATAATTCACGGCAATTTTACGGTTAAAAGTTTTTACCGTTAGAAAAGATTCGTCGTCCGTTTTCTTCGAAAATGGCGAAAATGGAGATGGAGACATAGAAGACGCGCTTCTCCCTCGGGAAAACTTGTGTACGAATGAAGGAGCTGGGACATGGCTGCCCTCACAGTATCATCACATGGTCCCCTCAAGTGCTCGAATCCGTTTACCAAGAGCTGATGCTCCGTGCATGACATAAAAATCCCATGACATTAGAACGTTTATCCCTGTGATCATCAAAAGAAGGCAAGTTCCTTTGGGAATTTTTCATTTTCGTTTGACGCCCATCCCTTTAATTCCCATCCTCGTTTCCTTCTCGAAGGTCGTGAGCTTTATTTAAGGACATTGCTAAAGTTACTGGAATAATATAAAGGCAAAGCCACCGGAATGTTGAAGTTTTTGGTCTCAACCACAAAAGTTGGGACGTCGTTCTGAATTCGATTCGTTGTCGACGACATCTTACGACGTCGGTCGCATCGTTGACAGTAGGGTATAAGAGTTGTGACTTCTGTATCATCCCCACACGTATACCCGCCCTATCTTTTTCATGTGGCTCATCCGGCAAAGAAAGCATCCTCAAGGAGCCCACGGTTAGAATTACGTATCCAATTTGACATTGAGCGTCGAAAAGCGTTTCCAAACAATTTACCCCAAAAGTGGCTGAGAGGAGACTCCGAATGTGACTTCGGCACTCGATGTAATCAAGAAAGAGTTCCCCTTTTGGGTTTTTTTCCCAGGAATTCTTCTTATATATATTTTCAGTGGTCCTCCGTTTCGTAGGAGCTTAAAGTCTGGAGCTCTCTCCCCTTTAATATAGGAAAAATCGTCATCGTAGCAATCGTTGAAAGGATCGTACAGTGGCACCCCAATCGACTTCTAGCCGGCTTTAGTCTTCTTTTGGGCTGGTTGGTTTCCCGTTTGGTCCTATACACCAATCGTGTCCTTATCAAAGTAGCACAATTTTCGGGTTTTCTTAGCGCTCCTTGGCTCATATCTATGTCATTCCTTGTATCGCAATCTGTCCATTCGTTTTGTTTCCCCTTTGCCATACACCAGTTTCATATAAGTCTCGACTATGGTCCTTAATAGGGACACACTGCGAACCACAAAAACCTGTAGGCGTCCTATCTCTAGCCTCCGTCGTCCGTTCTTCTGACATGACTGCTTCCAGTTAGCCGCCAAAGGCATTACACTTCTAAGGGCCTGATGGCTGACTGATTCCTCAACAAAATCCATCCTAAGTGGAACGAATGCTGTTAAGGATTTTCCGCTATTCGTCCCACCACTTACTTTTGAAGAAAAGAAACATCCTTGGTCTTCTGTCTTGCCCACTGGAGGATTCTCGCTGAAGGAAATTGTTGTTCGTTAGGCTTAGGACCATCTCTTTTCTGGTCCTTCGCGAGAGCTCCTTTATGTTCAATTTTTTCTGACTTTGGTAGCTTCTTGTTCTGTTAGATTAATGTCCACCAAAAGAATACTAAAAGTATATTTACAATTGGGGGCTAGCGGATGTTTAAGAACGGACAGGCAGGATACACAAAATGAAAGGATTTCCCCAAAAAGAAGGTTACAACGTGACAGCATGAGTTGAAAGGCATTAAATTTCCTAAAGTAAAGGGGTTCATTGTTATTCAAGGGGGTAAAAAATGGTCTCGTTTACTTTATTAATTGCCGTGTAAGCTTGAAAGTATTATATATGTTATCTTCTGCATACACATCCTTCCCCAAATCAAATATACCCATACTGTAGTCATGCCACCGAAAAGGGAACGGGGTCAATACCACTTTTCTCGAAAGCCCAAACCTTGTCTGTAATTTCTGAACAAACACGTGCCTGTTTACTTTTCCACTTCCCGTAAACGTACCTTCTTCACCGCCTCCACAATCATTGCCTAGGCTCGGATTCATAAATTCAGGCCTCTGATAAGGCAAACTCGGAATGGGTTCACAGGCTGCACGGAACCAGACCGCCCTTATGGCAGGCGCTCCAAATAACAAGCAAACAAAATATTTTGTTTTCTGCGATATTAAGAAGTCACAAGACCGTTCATGTCCCAATCGACACACCGTCGAGATTACCGGTTGCTATCTTCAAAGGCTGTGTAAACAGTTCTCATTTTCATCGTCTCGAAATTTTCAAAAAAGGAGTATCTCAAGTTTTATCATCTGTTGCGTAGCAGTTGGCCCAATGAACAGGTAAATAACGCTCTTTCCCATTTAATTAATGCTTTATTATAGCATAGTAAATTAGAAACCTACAATGTTTTTTTTTTATTTTTGTTGGAAATGAACATCTATAACATTAAAAGAGTAAAAAGCGGAAAAATCTGAATAGTCCTATGATTTATATCACAGAGCCTAATGATCCAATTAAAATAAATCTTTGTGCTTATACTTTTAATAAATAACTGAATAACAATAAAGGTGCCTCCACCTTTCTTCCTTCATTAATCCTTTCATTCCAGGAAGGTTTTGATTTACCCTTTTTTTTATTATGAAAGGAACCGTGCTTTATTTTTTTTATTTTTCTACAAAAACATTTCTTAGATATTCATAAAAATTATTTGGGTTAAGCGTAAATATACCAAAGTTATTAACATATAAAATTACACTCAGAGTAAAATATATTAGCTTTTTTTTCTATATCACGTTTTTACAATATCTTGAGGACTTTTGAAAAAAAAATTATATACACTAATTAAAATAAAACTATTAGCCCTTTATCCTTTAGTAAGTCAAAGTTTTGATATTTTCTTGATAAAGTGTAAAATTTGTCGCAGAATTAGTAAAAATCACTTGAATTTTAAATCTAATTCCATTTATGACTTTAATGTACAACCTTAAAGCATCTATTTCAGAATCCGGTACCTTTATGCCCACCTTTCTCATACTTCACAATTATTTCAAAGTCTAGCTTTTGTTATATTATTCAATGACATGCTCTAACGTGGATGTTATTAGCCGAATCTCCATTCCAAAGACCATTTCAAAAATTCGATAAAAGGACCAGACTCTGTCCGGGTATCCCTTAACTGTACAAAGTCCGCTCATTTAGGCGCCATCGCTGTTCAGCTGCATAACCGTTGAACGGTTGAATGCCGTCTTGTTTCTAGTTTCCACCTTACACATCCCACCAATGGTCACGTTCGAACTACGGTAGTCGAATTTTGCCAGCCGGAAATCACTTACCCAAAGTAACAGCTTCCGGATGAGGGGTCCGAACTACTTGGATATACTTTACTCAAACATTAGACGGTCTACTGGCTGGCCCATAGCACACACCGGATTCTGTGCATCCCGCTTGGCAGAACACGCAAACCTGGCCGCTAGATTGGCTAGGTTGGCTAGCCTAGCTTACCTATCTAGACCCCATTAGCCCACACCTCATCGGCACGTCTATTCTGGACTCTATGTCGTAAAACCGAAAACTTTTCATTAAGCGAAAATGTACGTGCATATGTACCCAAGCCCACGCCAAATATGCTGGCTACAGGGTGATGCGTTTGTTAATCTGAAAATTTGCATAGACATGTTTTAGCATATTTTCAGGTGCTCCTCTGTCTGGGCAGTATCCCGAGAACCCGTCAACCATAGGAGGAGAGACGATGGTGCCTTATTTAAACCGTGCGGCACAGGTGTAATTATAGGGATGCATATACAGGGTGTGCAGCTCTTTTCTCAGTGTGAGTTTAGGTAGTCTTTTGGAAAAAAAATAAAAAAATAAATAACGAAGGAAAAAGAGGACTATCAGTGTTTGGATGATAACAGCTTCGGCCATATGACAGCCTGTCTGTTCGGAAGAATGGAGTGAATGTACACCACTGTGCCAACACAGTCTGACACACCTGACACACCTGACAGCCGTTCGTTACCAGATATTCGGATATAATAGTTAATCTCCGCCAGAAGAGGTGATCCCATTAAAATTTGAAACGTATTCAATTAAACTCTGAGCACGGTTAGGCAAGCCCTTAAAATGCATACGACAGTTGAAGGGTACTAGCAGACGGCGAAGATACGTGTGGTTGAACTTTGGTATCTTTCAGGTACAGACTCCTCCTAGAGTTTAATTATTCACCACAGCAAGGTCTAATGGGAGTTGGAAAAAATGAGAATTTCGGGATGGGATAGGAATGGTGGCATCCATTCGCCCAAAATTTAAACAATAGAATTGAGTAAGTTGATAGAACATGTACAGACAGAAGGGAAAAGGTGGCCTACAAGGTCTCGGGCCCTTTTCACTTGCGGGTGAACCCTGTACGGAAAGCCCCTAGACAGATTCTCTAAGTTCATTACCTTTTTAGTTTTAATGAAATTTTGCTCGTAGAAGGGAATTTGTCTCGACGGTTATTTATAATTCTCAAAGGAAGATAGTTAAGGGCATCCATCTTTTTGTGAGGAACAAATTTCATAAAATCACTGCACCCCATCCACTATCTTGGGCCTGGTCCGACCTTCAGCCTGCCAGACCGTACACCCTCCGTTCCCGTAAATTTCATTTTACCTTAAGTAAACTTCCTTCTGATTATATCAACAGAGAAGAGATTTTGTCTGACGAACTCCTTGCCATAGTGAGTCCTTTTCAAGGAACATCTCCACAACACACACTTATCTTCGCCCTCCTCCCTTTTCCCGTACCGGGTCCAACCCGCTTTATGTGCGGAGGAGTAAGACAAGATGAGATTCTACAATACAACTAAGCTCCCCAAAATCCTCAAATTTTATAGCATAGTTGAGGCAGAGCCTACATTTATTCTAACATAAGACAACTGGACGCATCCCAAAAATTTGCAAGGATCACGTTTTATATCGTCATCAGCTCCTTTTTCATCCTAAGTCCTCTTTATATATCGCATGAGATATTCCGTGTCCGCCTTCGAGGAGGGTCCTTGGTAAACTTAAGGCTTTGTTTACACTCGGCGCGGCCGAAAAAGCTTTTGGTTGGTAAGGTGCTAGGAACGTTAGAGGTGGTTTAATGCATCTGACGACAATTTTATATCCACAACTCCCTCTGCCGCAATATGACAGCACATGAAAAGTATCAAAAAATGGGTTGGTTTAAGAACCCCAATCCACCCATAACAAGACCTCGGGTGGTTCTATACACTTCTTTTTTTGGTCTTTTACTTTTGCCGGTGTGTGGTGTGATGCCGTACCACGTGAGATAATGGTACAATGCAGGGTTCAAGTTTCCGATCTGGGAATATTCGAAAGTAATAAGATTTGGTAAAATCTTGGTGTTTAGCATAAACTCGATTCGGCAGCGTCCGGCGCAGGAAATCATGAAACCTTCGGCGACAAATTCGACCATATCCTACCTATACTAGGGACGAGGATGGTATAAGAAGAGGCTCGCTTACAGATAATTTTAGTACACCAGCAACAAATTTCATTCCTTTAGGACCTTTTGGATAGGGAGTCCTCCTGCTCCTGCTTGGTGCGGATCGCACTCCTGCAGCTTATAGGAAAAACAGCAGCCAGGAGCAGTAGTAGCAACAGCAGTGGATAAGTTTTTGGGCATGACCGAAATTTGATGGGATTTCGGTTTATGGGGCCCCCGAGTTTTAAACGATACTTTGTAGCAGTAACGGTAATCTTGTTTTAAAGCAATTTAATGTTTCTTGCGGACAACTTTGATAGGGAAGTGAAACTTCTTCTTCTTCATCTTATACTATAGCAATAGCGAAAAGGTGAGAAAATTGCGACGGGGGAGTTTCGCTTATCCGAAATAATCTCAGCTAAAAAAGTTGTTTGTCGAAAACATTCCTTGTCCTCAATGGGATGGAACTTTTCCTTATTGGCTTTTTATAATGTTGAGGAGAGTTATACGGATGGCTGCATAATTTTACCACAACAATTTTCTGTGTTCTATGCGATTTTACAATTGGACGCATCGAGTGGAAAATTTTTGGTGTAGTAAGTTGGCAATTTAGTGGAATAATTGCTTTTTGAAGAAAAATGATCTTGCTACTGTAGAATGGAATTTTAAAACAAAGCTGGTCTGATGATCTTTAAAGATATAGCAATTTTCCTTAAATAAGATAAAATAAAATCTCTAAAATAATTAGAAAAGTTCGACCAGAAATTTTCGGCAAGTTATACGATGCGTATTTTTTTTTTCGACTATCAAAGGCGCGCCTATGGATGCAACTTTTTTATTATTACTTTTTATTATTGCTTTAAATGGCTCGATAAGTTTCTATAAATAAAATCTGGATTGATGTGACTATTTAAAGTTATATTCCGATGTTTTTTTCTCCTGTTTTTTTTATTTTTATCCGGAAAAAGTAAATGAATTCTATATAAAATTAAAATATAATTTTAAAAACAACTATATCTAAAAATCAATAATGTTAGTTAATCGAAAATGTAGTATTTTATTTTAAACATGAAAGTTATATTGCTTCTTTAAGGGTCATAAGTTAAAGGCCTTTTTTTGAATATGATAAACTTTTAATGGTGAAAAATAACGATAAGTATGATTTTAAAACAACCAGAGTTTTATTGATGGTGCATATTGCTAAAAACCTTTCGAAACCTTTTGAAGAGAAGGCAAACTTCTTTGAATGTCCTTTAATATAATATTCATAAGGGTTTTATTCTTCAAGCTTTTGCATTAGATTGTTGACTTTTCATATATTCAATCAATCAAAAATAAATATAATAATAAATGAATATTTTTAAAGTACACTATTGAAGTTGTATATTTGTTATTAACTCAAAAACAATTTACCACATAATTTTAAATTGAAATATGAAACAGAAATAGTTTTTACTTACCGGTATAGCCTCACACATGTTATCACTATTATCCCAACTGTATGAATCATCCTCTGGGCACTTGCTTAATTCCTGCATAAATGGTGGTCTCGGTGGTGGTGGTATAAGGAATTTCGGTGGTGGTCCAGGACCACCGCATTCGTCACATTCAATGTCGTCATCGAACATCTCCCACATTAAAGAATTTTGCTGCAAATCTATGCTGTTGTATGCTTGCATTCGCCGTTGT
This sequence comes from Proctacanthus coquilletti, assembly GCA_001932985.1. Lineage (NCBI taxonomy): Eukaryota > Metazoa > Arthropoda > Insecta > Diptera > Asilidae > Proctacanthus > Proctacanthus coquilletti. The sequence goes on along the minus strand of MNCL01000043.1, from coordinate 516,949 downwards.
ATAAAAATGTTGTGGGGGATGATGACAGCAAGATCAAATGATGATTCCTATACAACAATACCCCAAAAAAGAATTTCTATCTTTTGCATAATTCACGTGAATAGTAAAATATTAATGAATTTTTCATATTTATTCGCATTTAATCGCCCGTAGCAAAACGAATTACGCGCACCTAATTTCAATCACATTAAAAAATAATCCAGGTGATAATAACGATGATGGTAATGATGATGTTGTTGATAATGCTGCTATTGCTGTTGTTGGCTTTCTTGATGGGTTAGGAGCCCTGTAAAAGTAAAATAGGGAAAAATTCTCATTAAAATCTCCTATTCAGTGGATTTCGTGGCTATCCACGTCTTTTTTAAATGGGATATTTATGGACAACAAAGGCAAAATATTGTCAACGTGCGGCAATGTAAAAAAAAAAAGGATAATTTTCGCGACACCTAATTCAGACGCATGCGCTAAATTCTGGTGGTACCGATTCAGGACGATGGCTGTTTTTTCATCTCACATCTGGCTATGAAATGTGCCCCCTGGACGTGAGATGAATCCTAAAATTTTGATGAAAAAAAAAGGAAAAAGAATTTATTTATATCCTCGGAGCAGAGGACTGAACACAATATCGCACCGTCATCAGGACCATCATCATTCGCAATAAAGAGGAAATGCGGCAAATAACAAAAACCATTCAAAGGACTCGAGGGGTAGTGGAGGGCACCTCTGGAATTTTGCTGCACCCGAATGAATGATCCTGACTAGAGTCCTCCCTCCTCCTTTTTGGTCTTATATAAGATGTGGGTTCCTGCTGAGAGGGAGGATAAACATAATTAGCATCGCTGATTAAGGACAACAGTGGCCGACGGATTATCTGATTCTGCAGAAAATAACTAGGTCATGATACGGCTGAATGGCAATATCCCCACTAGACTGTCATTAGTCTGAACATCACGTCTGAGTCTTGTATGGCTAGACTGGCTAGATTCTAGGACTAAAATTCCCAGCTGCATTCGCGGCCTCAATTAGCCGAAAAGCGCAGGAATGATAGCATAATGATAATATCACTTTTATAGTGGACATTAGAGACTTTTGCGGAATCATTCAAGACAGATGCGTGGCCTCTCACGAGTACATAAAAGCCAAAAAAAAACTGTTGTCTATATTTTACGTTACAATCCCAAGAGGCAATGAAATTCCCAACAGGGGCGGAAGAGAGGATGACAAAGTGTCTTTCGGACATAATGACATCATCATCATTTTCTAGCCGTCGCTATCATCGCATAGCCATCGTTGTCGTCATCGCAGCAAAACCACCACCAGCTTCTGCTGAACATTACCAAACGTACTAAACTCGTTGTTGTCATTATTATTATTATCATTGTCCCACTCTAGAGCATCGGCCCTAGCTAGCCCATCATCACAATATTTGTTTGGGGGTTTGGGGACCTCAATTCCATCAGTTGTATGCCCGGGTACCCATCACTTCGCACTACGTCTCCATCGTAACAGTCTGGGATGATTGTGTAGTATCCTACAGTGGATAGTTGGATGCCGATAGTAGGGGTACCAGCAGCATGAGGCCCCAAATAGAATCCACACTAGTACTGTGCTGGTTATTTATACAAACAGATTTGAAATAGAAGAACAAATTACAAAGATCCTAGAGTGCCGGTGGTTATGGTGGTCTCTTTGTAAACCTTTCTCCAAGGATGATGAGGAATAGTGCAAAAAGTGCAAGCAGCATGAAGCTCTAAATTTGTCCAACGGATTAATTTTATAAGCAAATATAGCATTGAGGAAAACTATCTGGGGGAAAAGGTTTTCTTTTTTCTGTTATCATATCAAACGTCGCGTCTTAAGATGTGAAAAGGGATTAAAGCTATTTATTCAGGGGGAAAGATCATCATTCTCTCTGATGCTATATCGGCGACGAGACCAGTTCAATATTTGCTTTTTATTAAAACACAATTTCTCCATTCCTCATTCCCTTGTCCTTCTTGGGTTTGGAGGGTCCAGTTGTGTATTTATGAAAACGATTTTATATACTTTGGCCAGATGTACGCGTATGTGTAAACATACATACATATGTGCACTTGCCCCGACTGGACCCCAGGACTTTTCATCAGAAAGTCCTCCCAGCGGATTAGAGAGCGTTGTTTGAGATATTGGCGAAAAGCCCTCCAATCGGAATTAATTGGAATATGCTTGCGTGGACAAAGGGTAAATACGGGAATAGTTACGGATGGGACTTGCCCTCGCCATCGCTCCCTTTTTCACCCTCTTCCAGAGTATTGTACTAAGTACGTACAAAATTGAAAATAGCCATTTTATATGGACTAGAAATTTTAGTTATGATCCATCGTTACAAAAATTAAATTAAAAAAAAAAAAATGCTATATCCATTTTTTTTTCCTAAGGTAGTTTTGCATACGAATTAAATTTTCTTTTCCATCCATAAATTTTTCATATTATTTTCCAGGTGTTCAAAATCCATCACTTCGAATAAATCGTACTAAATTAATTTCCTTTTTCCATGTAAAATTAGTTACTACTATACTAAAAAGTTCTTTTACGTATTTTTAGAGATATTGTCTATATTCGAATTTATATAATTTTAAATTTGTTAAAGTAATCTTTGATTCAGATTCGATTTCTTCATATTTTCTGGTATTATTTCGAAAACTTAAACAAGGGTGTCAGTTAAAACCTGGATTCAAAGTAGTTTCCTTTGTCAAATGTGGACATTGAACAGGTTGACCCTTTGTTTTCGACATACGCTGATATTCCATTGCTCAGACTGACTAACTTCTCCACGTTTTCATGCCTTAGAACTCATCCTTCTTCCTTCAGTTATATTTACCTTCTCTTGTTGTTACTAACTTCAATTCACCTGCAGTATTTTTTCCCATTTTTTTTTTTTAATTTCTTTTATTTTATTGTATTTGTTTTTTTTTTTTTTCGTATTGCTCAAAAGATCTAAATGAAAATGAATTTAACTAGTAAATTGAGCACAGTAGGATAAGAGAGTGGTTTTGGTTGTAAATACACCACCATTTTGTTCTTTTTTAAATACGAAGAAGAATAAGAAAATAAAAAGAACGAATTCAAAAAAAAATACACACCCAAAAAAAAAAAAATCGACTAAGAACTTTCATTCAGATTTGCCAGATGTTGCTGGTGTCCTAGCTGTGGAATATTTAAGAAAAAAAAAAAAAAAGGGTAGCTACCCACAGCTTCTCGTCCTCCTCCCAGGGACTTTCACTCCCCACGTCGTCACTGGTATGAGGATTGAAAGTTTTCCTTTCCGGAGGAAATCTTTCTTAACTTTATGTCTGGCCAAAATGGAGGTTTTTCTTCTATTACACAAAAGCGAGCGCGCAGTTTGTTTTCACACCCACCAAATGTTGGCAAATTATAATTTTAAATTATTCGATTTAAATTTTTTAATTTGTCCCCGTCGCCGCAGCATCGGAGCAGCAGCAGCATTTCAGACTGGTCAGAATATAAATGATTCTCGCGAATGGGTAGCGACTGAATTATTGATTTTGAGAACACCCCCAAGGACAGTCTGCCTTTTTATCACTTGCGTTTTTTTTTTTCTATTCTCATACAAAAGGCAAGAAATTGATCATTCATCATTTTCATTTTATTTATTTTTTTTATTTTGCCACCCATTTGTGCGCGGGATAAGAGGGTTGAACAGCAACACCTAGGACGCCATTTAAAATCGAATCCTATTATTTTTACAACCGCAAAGAAAATCAAAAAACCATTCTCGCTTTCCGGTATTTTTTTTTACAATTGGCGAATTGTGGGGTTGTACGGATACGGGAGGGTATGGTAAACCCTATTTTGTGCGGAGAATCAATCAATAAAACATTCGTGTGATTGTCGAATGTACTTTTAAATGTACAAGTAGCCCCCGCCCCCCGTCTTTTCATCGTCATCTTCGTTTTGCCCGCCAATTTTACTTTCGTAGACTTTGATTTTTGACTAGGCTCCTGTAGGCACAGAGAGAAATCTCCAGGTGTGTCGTCATTGTCGAAATAGAATTGATTTTCCTTTTTTTTTTTTTTGCTACCTTTTGCAATACAACAACACTTTTGTGTGGCTGTTCGATTTATTTTGTTCTGTCGTCGTTGTTGGTGTTGTTGTTGTTGTTGCGAACCAAAGCTCTCTTATTTATTGCACTTGACACGTGTTATATTTATTGACTGAACATGTCTAGCAATTCAAGCATGTATAGACTGCTCCTGTGCGTATCTGCGTCCCGAATGCCCATTGAAACAATTTTTTGCATATTACAAATGTGAAGGTAATTTAATCTGATGATTTCTATTTGTTTCCAAATAAAAGTCTCAACAAATTGATTTCCTCTCATGATTGAAAAAAAAAACAACAACTAAAAGTACGTATACTTATGAAAATGTCTAGTAGGTATGAATTAATACAAATAAAAAGAAAATATTTTAACAAGTGTGAAATCTCTTTTAAGAAAACAAAAATAATCAATGGAAATGTTCAATTGCCTTCTCCAAAAAAATTCAATGAATTTAGAGTAGATTTAAATTGGTATATTTTTTTCTTCAATAACAGGGACTTGCTTAGAAGTGGATTATAAAGACCAAAATATTAATAAAACTAAATCTAGTTTGTAAGGGAGTACCATGTCCTTTACACGTATAAAAGTAAACGCATCAAAGTCCTTTACAAAAATAAAAACTTTATTATAATTACGTTTAAAAATAAAAGTTCAAATAGGAAGTGTGATCAAATCAATCGGTGATCTTAAACTCCCTCGCACGACTTCACCTTGTTATATTTAAATAAATTTATAAATAGAAATTAACTGAAAAATGTATTTTTCTCAAATCTCATTTACATACGAGTACGTTTCTGTTAAAGGGATTACATTGTTCTTCAACATTTAAACCACGAAAACCCTGAAAATGATCCGCCTCTTGATGTTTCTATTCTACTCGTAATTACATCAATCAAATATCTCGAAAACCACAATAAAAGCTTCACTTTCTATAAATTCCCCTGAATCGATATTTAAATCATAAACAAATCACATTTCCATCCATTCATTGATTATTTCTCTGAAATCCTGAATCGAAAACATTTCTCGCAAAACGAGATAAGAAATAAGGTACTCATCTTACGTCACTCCGCGTCTTAGAATACCAGTGTTTTCTACAACAACGAATACCTTGATTTTCTTTTGTGTCCCCTCCTAACATTCCTGGGAAACACGAGGGGAAAGATATAATTAAAAAGCAATTTTACAAAAGCAATTAGCTGTCGCGTCTTATCACTTCAGACGCGTCTTCGAAGAAAGAACATTCTTGAACTAAATGCAAAAGTGCGCACCTTGAGGTATTCAAGCGTTCGTCTTTTTCTGCTCGAGAGGTCAATAGGTATAATCAAAATATGTATTTTAAAAAGCCATTTGTGGGTTTAGCTAACGATCGATTCGTCTTGATCCGGATAGACAAGAATTTCTAACCTGATTAGGATAAGCCTGAGATAAATATTTTCTTATTTGTTCGTCGTGTTTCAAAATTTGATAAAAAATAAGACTGTTCAAATATTGAAGAATATTTATCACTACGTTCGATTTTATCATGGATATTTCACATAATTTTTTTTTTTTTGTGATTAGACATGAAAATCCAGCAATAAATTGATTGATTCATCTGCTTATTTTTAGTAATTTACAACATTTAAGAACTTTATTTTTCACTTTTATTACTTACTAAAACTTGATAATAATTAAAAATAGTAGTAATAATTATTTTTGTTTGCAATATAATAATGTCCATACTTACAATAAATGCATGCTCTTTAAACAAAAAACAAAAAAAGACTACTTTAATGTGCATTTCATGGAATATTATTTTTTTTTGTAAAAAATATTTATTTAAATTAATTTTAAATGACACTAAATCAATAAACAACATTAATTAGCTTATTATGTTAAATAAAAATATAAATTTTGACATTATTATTCGGCCAGTGTTAAACGTAGTAAAAAAAATAGAATACAAAAATTATATTAATTACTGCAATATGTTTTTATCGTCATTGTACATTTTCTATGGACTTTTGAAAAAGGCTTTTATTGAAATAAAAACAAGAATAAAATAAATTCAATTGAAATTTTCTTGGAAATTGCTTTTCATGTATGTTAATTTAAAATTGCAAAATTTAACAGAATATCTCTGTAGGTTTTAGTTACCTTTGGGAACACATTAAAAATTATTGCATTAAGTAAAAATGAAGAATTCCAAAGAAATATTGATTATTATGGATGCCTTTTATGATAATTATGATAAAATCCTCTTTTCTCGTCGAAAAAAAAAGCAAATATGTCCTTTTATGTTTTCCCTAGCAAATCAATTCTTATTTTTTATAGGGTATTAATAGTAATTAGATTTAATTGTATCATATTAATTAATGGAAATTAAATTATAATTTTATATTTTGTCGACAAATTCCTTTTATAGAATTAAATATAAATTTACCAAATCTGTTTTTGTTAAAGAAAATTTAATATCAAAATTATTAAACTGAAAAATATGGAATAAAACAATTCAATGAGAAAATTATAATAAAAAATACAGAAAATATAAAATAAAGTAGATTTAATTAAGACTTTTAATAAATATGAATTTACGAATTTTATTTCAATAGTCTTTATGATTTTATTTACTTGTTTTATTGTGTCTGCAAATAATTATTTATATATTAATTTTTACTTTCATAGTTGGAACTTGATAAAACTTATAATTCCTGGTTATTTTGCATCCATTAAATTCGCTGAAAGAATCTTCTTGACCGTATTGAGTAGATACTAGAGGTGCTATCACACAAAGCAATGAAGTAAGATTTAATTAAGGGAATTTAAAAATGCCACCGATCGTATGTACATATAATAATACAATGTTTGCAATAGAATTTAAATTTAAAAGTAGTATATCTAGTCTAAAATTAGAGTTTATAAATTACGTTCTTAGTTCTCTTGTAAAGAATCTTTGAGCTCCTTTAGTTAAATAAGGCGTCCTACAAGTTAACTCGAAACTACAATTTTCAAATTTTGAATATATTTTAAAAGTATTTTATAGTCTAAATAAAATTTCACAATATAAACGTAATACATTCGCCATGCACTGGCTGAGTTGAAATATCACCGAGGTCTAGGTCTAGCCTCTAGTTCGAAGAAGTATTAGATCCAATTATCAAGCTATTTTTAAAAAATACCTATTGAGTCTTTTTAGAATTGTTTTTTCCATCTCGAAAATCGTACAATAGGGAAATTGGGCCTCAAAATTTCTGGTAGTCTAATGGACTCAACATGTAGTTTTTTAAATATGATGAGTGTCTAAAAGGTTCATAATTTCATATTGAACTCAAGATTCGCTTTATAAACCAAACCTGGTAACTAAACTCAAGAATTAAGAACCTAAATTTATTTTTATGATAAATCAAAATATTCAATTATATACGCACTTGGACTATTGAAGCTATTTACAATCCCAGAGCACATCCAAAAAGACGTTTGCAAATAGAACGAATAACTCCGGACAAGACTTTCAAACCATATAAAAATAAATTAATTATTTATAAATTGTTCTTTCTTTCCCATTTGTAGTTTATCCCGCGACAGGGAACACTAGCGAAATTTCAACATTTCTTGGATTTCAGGTTTTGTGAAATATTTGAAACTGGTATCGAACCACCGCCTTGTGGTCAAAGAGTAGTATAATTTATATAATTTAGAATTAATATTACTTACATGCAGTATCCAGTGAAACTTATCCAAATTGACTCGAGTCAGACAAGAACTGTTCACAGTAGGGAAAAAAATACACTTTTGATATTTTGTGTAAACAAAAACAAAACTTTAGTGGTCGGATAAGAAAAAAAAAATCAAAACCAAAACACTATTCCCACGTAATTTAATAAATTTCGATTTCACTCTTTAGATGAATTTTAAAATAAATAAAATATACCAAAAAAAAAAAAATCTCGAAACAAAGATAGTATAAATTCACAGCCCTGATGCCCTTTTGGCGATGGGAATCTCAAAGAACCGCGTTGTCGTCGTCGGCGGTACAGAAAAATAACTTTTCAAAATATTTTGTTCCTTCGACTAAGCGAGAAGTTCGTCAACATTGTTTCCTTTATTTTTTTTGTTTTTTGTTTTTATGCTTTAAGATAAAAATGCACTGAACACAAATTCCGCGGTTCGTCTTATCACGGAACTTAAACTTATCTTCTGTTTACCCTGTTCCATTTATACAACAATGAAAACAGTCGTTGCCCCGGTACACGAGGCTCACAGTCTAGTTATGTTTATTTTTAATTTTTAAGTGAACCTTCCCATTTTTGTAAGTACTTTAAAATGAATTTTAATGTTAAGAAAAAAAATCAAAACTGCACTTAAAAATCACACGATGTGCCCTTTAACGATTAAATGCGAAAACGATTCCCATCCCAGTCCGGGAGCTGTGTTTTATTTTTGGCTGGGAGTAAACGAAGAACAGCCCTCGAGTTGCTCGAATCACCACTATAAAACTTTCGAATGAATATATTTCTTTTTGTTTTATTGAGATGTATAAATTGTCCTCTTATAAGTTTGTCATATGTCCGCGATTTTTACAGTCACCCTAAAATTGAGCGATAAATCGTAACTAACCACGACCTCATCGTACGACTTTCAGTCTACAACTGAAAATTGCCTCGTCGGAAAATTTTCCTGGCAGCACTGTGAGGACCGACGGTATGGTGGAAAACCCGCTCCAGAACGTACGTGCCGTCGAAAAATGACAAGTTTCCTGGCAGCCCGTGCTAGGCTAGCCAAGCCAGAGCCAGCACACTCAGCGGGTGCGGGAACACAGACTGGCTGGGCTGGATAACAACCGCTGGTATCTAGGTCCCGCTCTGGTGCACGGGATGAGATGTCTGGATGGGCTCCTTCCACTATCCAGAGCAGGTTCTCCAGGTCGTTTTCCCGGCCGGCTCTGTGCTAGAGCTCTAGTGTGCGAGACGAGAATCAAAATCATCCCATCCATGTATTCCCGTGCTGTTGTCGGTGCTGCCGCCGCCGCCGGCTCGTGTGGCTATCATCATCGTCATTCAATCCGATCCCGGCTACAGCAGCAGGGATTGACCAAGTTCAGACCTTTAGTGCTCTAGAGCCGCATGCGGCAAGCTAGCATCGCATTTACCCGGTCTTGTTCAGCACTTGAACGCGCATCGCCGCATCATGGCGAGAGGTGGCACCACTTTTGCTTTTCACTAGATTTTCGAGCCCCATGGTCGTGCTCTGCTCTTACCTTCGTTTAAGGTTTCGCAGTGAACATTTCCATTGAGATTTCCAATAGGTCAGGTGGTGATAGGGGTGTTCCTTGAAAATGATACCTGTGGAACTCTCTCTCATACAATACACTGGGCAAATTTGAAAGTCATCAACCTGCGGCAAATGTCCAGAACCTACCTAATCTAATATTTAGACTAGACGTGCCAGCAGTCTTTCAATTCAAATCTTAAAATCCATTTTCCGAAATACAAACCCAACATACAATCCGACGTATTGAAACATTTTTGTTATATCATCATCATAATTCCCGCATAAATAGGACACAAGGATCATCCACCCACCTGCTCCGGTCCTCCGTCGAAGTGCATAAACTAAAATTCTGAAATCTGCGATTGTATCCTTAATAGGAACTTAGGCCAAAATAAAAGGTAAACCCTCCAAAATGCTAGAAGAGACCCTAAAATTTTACTCTCTGCTTGGAATAGCGTGTGGAAGGTATCCCAGCAGACCCAGGTTTTTAGCCCACCCAACTAGGGTTTGCTCTCGCGCCCACGGGATTTACTGCTACTACTCCTGGGGAGCATCTCTTGGGAATAACTATGTTTACGAGATAATAAAGGGTTGCCATTAAAAAAAGGAGGAACACAAGGAAAGTGAGGCCAAGAGGATCGTCCGCCCGGTTTCCCAAAGGATAAATGTACTTCTTTGTATGTAAAAGCGACCCTGCACCCACACAATTAGGTCCTTTGTCCCACAATGAGCCATTTGCATTCTTGGATAAACCTTTTGTAATATTGCACACTATTAAAATGGGGGTTAAGGCGGGATTGTTGACCCTTTGTCTCCTAAATTGTATTCCTCGTTTTTTTAAAGCTACTACTAAGTAATAAAAACAAAAATAAAATCGCCATCATAAATAAAATCTAAAACAAAATTCAAAAAGGAGATCCAACGGAAGGTATAGGTTACAAAAACAAATTTTTTTTTTCGTTTCCCAAAAATTGAACCCACTTTTTACGAATTTGTTTGTTTATCAAACAGCACAGGTGCACTGATAAAAATGCCGCGGGCCTGCTATATTAGCCCTGAACCTTACAAATCTGTAACCTCTCCAGGACCTTATTTGCAAGACTGATGTAAATTTCCTGGGCATTGTCGGCCCTGAGCTGAGTAAACTCCTGACATGGATTTCCAGCGCATGTCCTGGATATTTTCAGCACACAACAAATGGAGAAATGAATTGTGGAGAAAACACTGGAAGATTTTCCGGAGGTTTATCCAAATTGGGAGTACAACAGGAAGAGCAGTTAAAAAGGTACTCCCGGGATAAAAAGGTTGCTTGTTAAGCATATTTGCTCTGAATTGTATTTTAGACGAATCTAATTTTCTATTAAACAACCCCTGCAATAGATTTTTACATAGAGCTTACAGGCACAACTTAAATAGCAATAGCAATGGCTACAGATTACTAAAAATAAATGGCATGAAAAGTTAATTAGACAAATTGTGCTATTCAAATATTATGCATATATGTTTTCTGGATTTCTTTAGAATCCTGTGGGACAGAAAGCATAAAAAGTATTCTGAAATGGAAAAGAACGATCTAACTACAAGACGGTGACAAAAAAATTCGATTTCTAATTTGAATGAGTTTTTAAAAGGATCCAGTGCGAAATTTGCATTGTCGAACTAAATTTGAGTTGAATGAAAAAGATTACATGGAACGTCCTTTATAATTCTCAAACAAAAGAATATTTAGACCTGTTAGACCTTTTTTAAGGGCTACAAATTCTGTTCCCAGATTAAAAACAGGTATTCAGGCAGGATTAAGTGACAATTGGTGACATCGGTTGTATACTGATCTCTATGATCGTACTCTTAGAAACGACACGACAGTCCAATTATTTAAATATTTTGAAAATACGTTCGTTATGTATGTCTAAAGTAATTATTTTCAGGTAAACAATTTTTAATATCCGATGAAAAAGGAAAAATTAGTATTAACTTTTTATCGTAATTAAAAAGATTTTTTACGATGTTCGAAATATTCACCATTTAAAAAACTGTTTATTTTTTAATTATAAAATTAACGTAATTTTAATAAGTATATTTAATTTAATATCAAAACCTATAATTTTTAAAACGTAAATTATTTTCCATCTTCGTGGCTTAGCTACGTAAAACTATAAAAATAAAAACGAAGAACAAATTTTGTCGTTAAAATTATGAAAAAGGCATATTTAGAGAAAGTTAAAAATAATATGAAAAAAAAATTTGAATGAATTTAAAAACTTTAAAAATTTGAAAATAAAAAATTAAACGTAAATTTCAATATGACTTGTTAAAAATGATACCCCAATCCACTTAAGGACCCTCGTGACAAAATTCCTTGTTAACGCCATGCTTTTGAATAAAACACGATTAAAAAATTTGAATTGTTTTAATTTAGCTCATTGCCAGCATTGTTTGTCTTCTCCCCCTATTCCAGTGATGATAAATTATCACTAGAATTGTCATGCAAAATTCTGTTTCAAACATGTGAGTCGAAGCCCTCATGATGTGTACAAAACAGCCATTAGGGCCTCCTTTGCAATTACAATCACAACGCGGAAGGATTCCCGATAAAACAGCCGCGTCCTGTTCCGCAAAAGGGAGCATTGCCATATGGGCGTAGCCAGAGCCAAGTGGTGAAAATTTTTCATTTTTCCGGGTGTCATAGGGTCATAGGGGAAGAACCCGGGACAATCGCCAAACCTATACCGCCGCCGTCATCGTCGTCGCCACCTAATTTCAGTGAACCCTTCAAAATCGCAGCCACATGTTTTTATCCTTCGGGATGTTAAATTCCCGGTGTATGCTCGCAGTTGTAGTTGTATAGAGCATTGTTAGTATTCGAACGCGTCCTTGCATAGCATCTGACTTAGCCTTAATCAATTTTTTGGCCATAAATCTCACAAGGATGCCATTTGTTTGGTTTTTCCTGTACGAAGAATCCATCGTGAAGAAAAGGGGGATAAATGCACTCCTGGCAGGCGTCCAGAGATCCCCTCGGAAACGAAGGAGTACTTTGCATGTGTGCGAATAGTGCGATAACTGTGGAAGGATGGACGACTACGGGCAAGAAACAGTAGCCGAATTTGAAAAGTTGAATGGAAAAGAAAAGGTGGACTCCGTACGGAATTGGATAACGAAATTATAGCTGATTGGATGCAGCCAGAACTTTTCTTAATTAAATTGCGTTTTGCTGCTGCTGTTCCTTGTCCGGCCGGAGGTGGTGCAGGGAAGGTAGTCCACGATGGCAAGCGATGCTCGTCGCCGTCGTCTTCGTTTCCCGCAGGACTAGAGCATTCAGAGTGAGTGCCATCCGAAGTTTTGTGCACTTGCACACAGGAACAGGAGCAGGAAACGTAAAGTTTCGATTCTCCCCCGCTTATACACTTATTCAGGCGAGGAACCCTCTGGGGTTAATTATGGCACTCAGCTCGGTTGTCTGGAAATTTTTAAGAATAGAAATGGAAGATAACAAAAAAAAAAGGAATCAATTGATCTCCAGAGAATCCTGAAAGCCTGGCAACCGGGATACCGTCGCGTTCCTAAGGCTAAGGGGTCCTTGTACAGGGAACACAAAATTGGTTGGCTTAATTTCACGTTTTTTTTTTTTGTTATTTTTTCTTGTATATTTTTTTTTGTATATTTTCCCCTTCCGTCCTCCTACAAGCAAGGTAAAAATTTGCCAACAAAGTTCCTTTGTTGACGCACCGAATTTTATGGTGCCAAAAAAAAAAAAAAAGAAATCATTGGTGTCGGAACGGAATAGAAGACTGCCCGACCACAAAGACCCAGGGAGTATCAATAACTTTTGCGACATTATTGTTTGACGCGGTATATCCTTTAAGTACACCGCAGATCCTGTTGAAGATCATTAGTACCGCTGCCGTCGGACATCACAATCAAAGCACCGCCACAATTGACACCATCTATTGAAACCTTGAATCTTAAGATCCAAAGAATTATTGTCACACCGCAGGCAAGAAGACACTATGCCTATTATTGTTTGTTGCCTGTAAACCTTTGCAGAGGTGTTATACAATTTTTCAATGAATGATTCTGATTCCTTTGTTTGTCAACTAACACCGTGCTATTGCCAGGAACTTACCCGCGTCCTTCACCTGTGTGCAGAACCTGTGTATACCTGGTCAAAATTACACTTATCATCGTTTGTCGGTAGACGGATATTTTAAAGAGGATTCCTTCAGGTTGACTTCGAACTGGGGACTTTTAAATCGCCGCCAATAAATGCGGCACCTTTGATCTCTTTTATGTTACTTCGAATGGAAATAATTTGTTAACTGGGTCGTAGCGGCAAGACGTCCTTCCATTGTCTTTTTATGATGGCACAGAGCCTGCAAAAACCGCCCCTCAAGGAATTGATTAAATATAGTCCTGAATGATAGGATAGTCTGCATTCAGTAGCGGCGATTTGCTATATAAATCTTAGCCCATACGATACATGGCAAAGACAGTAATTGCAATTGTGGGAATCGGAAGAACCTCAAGATCCTTTAGCACAGACCACGCCTGGGGAAGATACAATCAACTGGCCCAAATGTAATTAGATCGATCTATATCTTGGTAAATATCAGCAGGACAATGCTCCTAAGGATTTTAGGCAGTCTGGGACACGAGGACGTCTTTTGTTTTCTTTTTTTTTTTTCTTTTTTTCGTCCTTTCCCAACAGTGTCTCATGCAAGGGTGAATATTTGCACAATTAAATGCCATTTCGTATGTGGGTGGAGAAATCTCACATGAGTAACCTCAATGAAGGTTTTTCAGTGTAAGAAAAGCATATGTGGGAAAATTAAGTCTTAATGGATTCCCTCCTACCGTTTCCTTTTGTTGTCAATGGCATCGATGTTATTGTTTTTGTAATGGACATAGATATACTGACCATTGGAAGAAGGGGCTATCATTAAATTTTACCCTAATTGGTTCTGGAGTGACCTTCAATGTTAATGACATTAAGAATGTTCTATTTGAAATTGTTATAGCATTCGTATAAATTCTACGAGTTTCGTTTGCTAGAAATCATTTTATTAATCGCAAAAAGCCGATATTTCTTGAAAAATATTTTATAGATTTAGTTTTTATGACATATTTCCAATAATATTGTTATATCACTATTGTAAATTACTACTATTTTACTTATAACAAATGTGGTTATATTTCTTTATAGTAAAAAAAAAGAAAAAAAACAAGAATTCCAAAATAAAAACAACACTTAAAATACTTCGAAGTTTACATTCCTAATGGTTTATCATCATTTGCCTTGAAATATACCTTAATACGATCCATTCACCTCCCCCCTCTAAAAAGCGCCATTCCAGACTGCACCTTCCCAAGTAAAAGCATTTATTTATCTACCGAATATCTGACACAAAGAAATTGAAAAGGAAGGGAGACCCATCACATCATAATTCAAGAGGAATCTAATTATGATAATAAAAAGGCCTCGGAAGCACCAAATAATCGAGGAAGCCACCATCTCGTCTTTCAGCTTTCACAACGTCTTAATTTTCAGCATCAATTAATGGCTAAAGGAGAGTGAGGGAATAAATAAGTGAGCAGCCCATGGAGGGCCAAAGGAGGTAGAACAGTCGTTCTTTTTCGTCTACTAAGAAAAGCATCAAGATCATATATTCGGTTACTGGCAAAGCAATTTTTCAATTTTCGGCCGTTTCATGACTATTCATATATGGGACGTTGGGCGCGCATAAATTAACCGTGCTAAGCCCAAATCTTAGCCCACTTAAGATGTTATGTTAAGACGATTGAAGAGTGGGCCGCGCCAGAAGCGGTGTTGGGAATCTCCTTCAATCAAACACTTTTCTTTCGGCACCGGGAGACTGGAAGTGGTGGGCTGTCAGTTTCTTAAGTGGGCTCTGGACTCCGATATCAGGAACATTAGTTACTTGCAGACAAGTGGGGATAATCAGATGCACCTCTAATGATAATTAATAAATGTCAATTAATCACCAGTTAGGGAAACACCTGATTCCCCTGGGAGAATGAAGACATATACAAGATGTATAACATCGTCTTCTGTCGCTTTTTTTTTTAGTTTTTGGGATAGCATAAAATCCGGCGAGGCGAAAAGCTACAATGCTACAAAAAGTGTCCCTGCAGGGTTCCTCGAAGAAATCCTGTGATTATGAGCTCCAAAAACTCAGCATGCATCACTTAAGGGGATTATAAGAATAAAATGAGAGTGCAAGACCTCTATGTGCGTATATGATGAAGACGCCGCCCTTCGCTGCGGGCGAGGCGCTTCAATAAGATGCATCATTCGCCGCGTGCACCGCATGAGAACCTACGAGTCTTAAGACGGGAAAAGATACGATCTCCGGTCGAAGATATGAAAATGAAGTCATCACCAGCCAGTTTACCAGCACATTATCCATTCTTTCCCCTTAGATCTTCATCGGACCTCAATCAGATCTTCCATGATAAATTAGTTCGGGGTGCATCATCCATCTTAATCTTGAGGAGACGACCGACCGCGGAAGGTGATGCATGCTAAGGCGTCTGTCGCAGACTCTTGCATCACGTGACAGGGAAAGCGAGGCATTCAAAAATAAAACAAGAAAAATAAAGGCAAATTATGTGTTCTGAGGCGGCTCTGTGCACGCATCACATGTGCCACAAACCAGAGGACTATCACCAACATAATTCCGGGCACTTTAATTTCATTTTAATTCCATGTTATTCCCATCGCAAGAATGAGGTCAGGGCGGTTCAGGTATACCCAAACTCTGAACAACCGTAAAACCCACGGGAACTATCCAATGGCACTAGTAAATCTTCATCCTTCTCGGTCCGGACCTGTAAAATGTCTGATTGGAACTCATAAAATTAAATCGATTGGGTCTTAAAAATTTTCCGTTCCATTAATACCCCTGCAAAAGGGTACAATTATCACCAGTGGTAGGGGTGAATTCTTTCCATCCCACCACACTCACCTCCTATCTCCCACTACTGTGGGACTAGAGCCCTAGGAGAGTGTCCCATCACAAGTCCTATTGTTAAGCAACGTCCGTTACATTCCCCTCTGATCCGCACCGCTATGCGACCCAGTTCGAAACTACGACGGGGATAAAGTGGACGCAGGGGGTTAATCATCATCGATTACATAACTGTAAATGGCTTTCATCCTTTTGCAATGCGATAATCGTTAGGACATGAAGTAGCCTGACCGAAATATTTCTGACAGGATAAGAGGGGATGGGGGGGAGTCAAGGAATCGATTGTAGATTAGAGCCAAGCTCCTTTCAACTCGTTTTAAACCATTCCGAGGGACATTATTTGCATATTTATGTCCTGCCCCCACCGACTACAGGACTACTGCGGCGAAATCCCCCCTCCCTCCTGTTCTCCCGTTCCTTACCCCTCCCATAGTCCCCAGGAGAAAGGTAAAAGCCTTTACTCTAGACTAATTAAAAATTATGATTCGGAATGTCTTAAATCAACCCAGGCGTTTCTTACAACTCAGCCTACCTTAGATCCAAAATCCCCATCGCGCCGTGCTGCCAGATTTTATAAAACGACTTAAAACAAGATTACAGCACAAGCCGGAGAGGGGGGTAAAAGTGCAGTGGGGGAGCTGCACTTTTTGTAAGTGTGGCCATATCTTCCGTTAAGGACGCAGCACTTCTTGCACCGCACACCGTTGACCGAGTCCAGTGCACTGGGGAGGGGGCAAGGGAAGGAAGGGTGTTGCTGGGAATTAAATGGTACAAAAGAACCCATAATATCCCCTGCCCGCAAAGACAAGTAGGATCCTTAGAATTTATGTATTCTAGAAGTTGATTTATGGCCAACACTTAAGCAATTAAAAACTTTTACAAGTTTCCTTGCGACCGAAAACCGAACCCATATTTTCTCCAGTCCTGACGCGTTTTTGTATCTGCACCTCTGGCGGTGGTTCGGCCGTTGAACAGCACCTCCTGTACTATCCCGGACTGGTGCGTTTCCCGTCCGTCCAGAAGGGATCGTAACAAATGGGCCCTTAGGCAAAAGTACTAAGAAGGACTAAAGTAGAATTTTTGCAGTTATCCTGCGAATGGTTAATTGGTTTACAGCGTAAAATTTTTGAGTTCTCCTTTTGCTACGGGTTTTATGGGTCTCGCTCAGCACGTGGTTTATGCCTCCTAAAATGGATTTAAGTTGATGCGTCCTCCTAGGGTATCTTCTTACTGCTGTTTCGAAACAAGTCCAAGAAAGTAATCTTTTTACGACATCTGTAAATAATGTAAAAGACCGTGGCGTGGCTGTCAAAAGATTTCAATTATTAGAGATAAGACAACAGAACACAACAGAACAGAACCATGTGATAAAACTTTTTGGAATTTTCAAAATATATTTTTAACATTTACTAATGAAGGATAATTAGTTACAATGCAACGCTCATCACGTATTGCCTTTTACGATGTCCTTAGCTACTTCTTAGAAAAACGATAGATTCTTTACAAAAAATTAAAAAGTTTATATTTTATTTGTTTCTGTATTATAAAATTTAATTATTAAAGTTACATAATATTTTTTTCTTTTTTTTAATTTAACTTTTTTTACTTTCTACAGAACGATAAAAATCAAAATTAGTAATGAATAGAAAATTTGATTGAAAATATTTTTTTTTATCTATAAAAAGTCTCAATACATTTAAACACGTGTCATATTATTTTTCCATTATCTAAGTAAAAGTCTAACAATCTTTTTGTTTTAAAGTTGGCTTTGAAGACGGCTACAATAGGATAAAATATAAATGCCTACAGATTTTTATAACACAAGGAAAAATCCACTCCACCTTTACGGAAGCTACGACGACGAGGGACAGATTCGGGTCTGGGAGACTCCTCAGTTTATTTATAAAGTCTCACATGTGACCACATATTGCTCGGTTTCTTGCAATAACATCCACGTCATATTCAAAGAGTTATAAGCGTACGCAAATATGATCAGTGTTCAATATGCCGAACTTAAGCAAAGATGTTGGATAAAATTAATAAATTAGAAAAAAAAACAAATTATATTAACCGATTTTGAATATTTTATAGTAATACATTAATTATTTTAATAGGAAAATTTATATTTTTACATGTCATCAATTTTCTAAAGAGAAAATAATAATTTTTTTTGGTGGAACAAACAAATATTTAAAAACAACCAATTTTTGTATAGGGGTTAAATGTAAATATCAAAATTCTTAGATTTATTATAAACAAAAAATGAAAGCTTTCGGACTTTGAATCTAACATTATTTTAAGAAAAAATTAATTTTAGTATGCTGTATAAGAAACATTAACAGAAAGAAGTAATAAACTACTTACGGGCCGTAATTATTCTGCATCTACCTTGTTTACAAATTCAATTAAACATTTCTTATTCATATTTAACTTTAAGTAACCCTTTTATATTTACTTTGTACGAAATTATTATTTCTTTTATGCTAGCCACTGTGAAGAGAAATTTATTTCTACTATGATTTCAGGATCATAGCATTGGTCTATGACTAACTTTCTTACGATATCGTCGTAAAAATTACGAGCCATTTCATGTATTTCAAAGAACAAAAAGGTCTTATTAATTGATTTTCGCGATTTCGCTTTTATTACATCGTAATTTTTACGACAGTACCGTATTCTAGGATCAAATATGTTCTTCTGTTATAAGGAAGTGATGATTTAATATAAAAAAACTTAAAGCCGAACGCGTTACAAATGCCCTTTTATTTTAATAAGAACTAAATTGAAGGAAATAAGAGAACTATTTTTATTATTTTGAAATATTAAATTTTTATAACCCTGTATCGTTAGAATTAAGGTGAATCAAGTGGAACTGGTCTATCATAGAATCCGTAAGATGTTCAATATGACAAAATATGTAAAACTAGAGGGACTAATTTATTCTATATTTTAAAAGAAGATAATGCGATTCGCTTCGATAATATCCTCCAAGGAAAGAATACTTAAAATCCTTTTTTCTCTTAATTATTCTGTTATTATTTTTCCCACAAATTTCTCAACCTGAGAAAATGAAATGCCTTAAAGATGTAGAAAAGTGAGAAACACCTTTTCGGCTTCTAAAATGAAAGCAAAACGTTCACCTTGCATCAATTAAGCCTCATCAAGTCCTCCAAACAAAGGGTCCTCCTTCGTAAAACAAAGTCAGATTGGAATCAGGGATATAGAGCGAAGAGTCCCATAATCTGCACCTCTATATCCCTTGGTCCCTTATTTTTTTCTAGAGGTTAGGGCAATAAATAAATTTCGACAAGGAACCGTCTGTTGCTTTCCGGGAACAGAACAGGGCGGTTCCAATATCATAATTGCCTCATCCTTCAAAAAGGATAACAAAAATTTTTTTCTCTTGACGAAGACTAAAATATAACCTCATCTCGTGGCGACTTAAGTCTAAGGTCTGGCTGGTGTATATTCCTTACAAGTCCTTTTGAAGTTTTCCTTTAATTTTCTTCCCGGCTTCGTTCTGAAATTAAAAAAAAATTGTCTACCTTCCTTTTTATTTGTAGGCCGTCGTCAGTTGAAATCGCTGCTGATCTGTTTTCGTTTGACGCCGCAAAGATTACATTTTTTACCTTTTTTTTTCACGTTGCTCCTTGCGGGCTCATCATTATTTTTTCTGAATTTTTTTTGCCCTTCTTCTCGGACCTTAGATTCTTCAGAAGGTTTAGGGTATCGGGTATTCTATCACAATGAAACGGACGATATTTTAATAATGCCCGAATTGATTTCGAGGTGTAATGTCGACAGGTATTTATTGCCCCCTTTTGGGTTTTGAAGACTTTATAAGGTTATAGGCTCTTTTTATATAGGGCCATTACTTTTATGATGCTGAGGTGCGTTTGATAGGTGCGACACCTTCAAGCCAGGAACATATCGCACAGATCTGCCAACAGGATGCGTCTCATGAGGGGAATCGACAGCTTAATTCTCTACAATTAAAGGGCAGAGGATTTCCAGTGCATGTCGCTTTAAATTTATTCCGTCTCATAGCACGATATGGTTTCAATTCAGAAATTTTTATTTTTCATGCTTCTCATTTGCGAACATTCGCTAATGCCCACCAACGTGAAACTCACGGCGGTTGCAAAGTGACCGGTCTCGGCCGTGAGTGTCAGACCGCTCAGACTACGTCCAACACGGTCACTCAAGATTAAGTTATCAGGGCTTAAGAGATAATTGCAGCGACTACGGCCCGATCCGCACTAACAACTCAATTACCTTGAGGAGGACGTCTTTAAGAAGACCAGGGAACAGATGTACTTGCCAAGAAGCCTCAGTGAACACCGTAAAGATGGTTTACAGGTAAGGAGCGCGCGTCGATGATAGATGATAGCTAAGGTATCGATGGACAGGTAGACAATCGTGTAGGCAGGCAGGTAGGTGTAATCATAATGGTGGAGGAGTTGAATTCTAAGCTAACATGTAGGGAAAAATTCGTGTTTGGGCATCCTTTAAAGATGCAACCGCACGGGGAGGATCGATGCATCTTTGATGGTCCACAATGCACGGCTATTTCTGTTGGCACGTTTAGTTGTAAGTTCATGATGCAAGTTCGCACGAAGAACGAGACCCTCTTCTGGTTATCGTGTTCTTTGGGGCCCAAAGAAGACCTCTTCTCCGACTTCTTTGGTGTTCTTAGACAGAATAAAAGGGTTTGGCCAGAACGGATAGTGCTTCATTAATTTTTGTAAGAACCACATATTTCTTGATGTCTATCGAGGTAGAGCAATTGCACCTCCAGATGCAAGGCCAAACATTTCGCGGCAAATTTCTTGAAAGTAACATATGGCGGATGTCTTTCTAATGAGAAACGAAGGATCTTCTAATGACGATGATCCTTTTTGAAATGTGCATCGCCTGAGTGAGCATCTTTCTTCGTGTTTATTTGGATTTCGTGGTCGGACCATATGTTTCAACCGCTCTGGATACAAATTCAATAATCTTTGCCTTAAGGTCCTTTTCTTATTTTTTTGCTCCCATTTCTTTTCTTCCTTTGAAGAAAAACAATTTCTTACGTTCTAATGTGTGGTAAACCGATTGTAAGTGATCCATGAAAACCTAATAAACCTACAGTTGCCAATTGAAATGACCTTTTTCTAGCATCTGATAACTTGACAGACAACGACTACTTGAATACCTGTTGAGTAAAGTTCGAGAAAAAAAAGGATTTTTCACCTTCTGCGAAATGCAGGCCATAAGGTGCGCTAGAATTCACGCAGAACCATTATGAAGATGTCTACTATATGGGTCCACTCAAAAACCTACAGGAAACCGAATCGAAATTAATTCGTTTCGGGGAGAGGTTGAATTTCTTCACAGAATTAATCTTGAAGACGCCTGCTGTTGTCGAAACAATCTTCAAATCTGTCAGCGTGTCCTCCCAAAAAATATTTGGAATTTGTTTCGGTCCTTTAGCGTAAATTTTGCTTTTTCATCTTTTCTTAAAGTGGGTAACATTTGGATTGAATTTCTTAGAACAAATGTTGAAAGATGCCTCTGGAGAAATTTTTTTGTTTATAGAAATTTGTTTATTTTTAAATCCGAATATGGTGGATTCATTTCTCGTTTTGTTTTTTTTTTTCGTTCAGCTAAAGTAGTTACAACGTTTTTGTCGATGAAATTAAAACAAAATCAAAATGATTAGAGATTTAAAAGCCTATGGCGGCATAATGAATGAAGTGAATTAAAATAATTATATTTGATGGAAATTACAACGTTATTCCATAAATAAGATTACCTACATGTTCTTTTTATAATCGAATTAATGCGGTATCTCAAAGTATAAACCTTTCCATTCGTATGTGCGATACCGTTCTGGTCAATTGACTCTTCTCTTAATTAATTTGACAATTTCAACAATTCCTTTATTGCATTTAAGGGTACTTAATTTACTCAGCGATTTTCCATTGTAACACCGCCTCCCCTCTACCTCTGTCATCAGTCGCTGTGGTAGAGCACAGCTGCTCCTTTAAAGTGTCTTACCAAGAGCAGTGTCGTCACAAGAAGCCCATCTTAATGAGGCCCATTAGACGCTGCATCCCAGCATCCAAGCTGCATCCCCTGAATCTCGCGACTCGCGAGCCAAATGCCGAATTGATTTATGTCCGGGGCAATTAATTTGCCGCGGAAATAAAAATTCGTCTCGGAGATGCTGTTACAACTCATTTACGATTCTGGCAATACCAGAGGCAACATTTCATTCCAAAAAAGTTGACATGCATGGTTTGGTTTGGCTATGGCTTGAATTGCATATACCGCTCCGAATTCGCTCCTGTACCCCCCGAAGACCGCCTCTATCTTTGAGTGCTTCTGTTCTCGACTGGAGAATATCCCGGTCCTGGTTCTGACTGACTATGACTTTTCCTCTGGATTCCCGTGCCCAGAACACTTTACCTCTACCTCTTGCCACCTCTGCCAGGCACGACAGAAGACTTGAATGCTATTTTCGTTCATGTCATTCTCCAGTATCACTAGCACGAATGGGTATCTGGCTTGACTGGCGGGCGTGTGTTTTCTTCTTCAGGACAGACGGAATGGGAAGACGGAACCGGGAGCAACACTTTATTTAATGCTTTCGCCCTTATAATCCTCGTGTCACAAAGTTTTAACTTTTCGCTATCATCGCGCCCCGGTTAAAGAGAAGAGGAGCCACGAAGTCAGGATGCATACACAAATGTATTCTAGTGTATCCCAGTCTATCCCGGTACTACCCCAGCCGGGAGCTATCAACAAATCATAAATCATGTAGTGCACCAAGGAATTATCGTGGCTCGTGGACAAAGGAGCTTGGACACAATTTAAAATCTCTTTTCTTATGATCCGCCGAACCCTTACGAACGCGCCACCATCCTCCGGTTCGATGTCTTTTTCTAGTGTCTGATGGTGTCGACTTTTTAGCGGCGGCAAAGCAATTCTTCTCCTATGGAAGTGATCCATAGCATCCACAATGCCACAATGCCATTCGCCAAAAATAGACCAATTTTAGCGCGGCGAACAGTTTCGGGAATGCTAGAAAGGACTGCTGCTGATAGAAATACCTTGGGATTAACATTGTTTCGCCGAAATGCCGCAGAAAATCATGATATTATTTTAATTGAGGTTTTCACACAGATATTTAGCACCTCGGTGATGTCTGCGAAATTTATAGCTCGCGCCGTCGCTTCGTCGGCCGGCCATGCCGGGGTGTAGACTTCTTCCTCCTGGATGGAAACAAACAAGGGAATTTAATCAACTAGTTCCCGGTACCCAGACTGTTCCCGCTACTGAGCCGGATAAATTATTGAAATTACCCGGCGCGTTCGTTTGTTTGTTTCGAAAAGACCATTTTCTAGACGAGAGCTAGTAGATTAATTCCAGAGTCATGAGGTGTGAAAAACCGCGTGTAGCGTCTGCGAGGAAAGAAAGTGAACAGAATAGAGATCTGAGACCTCCCTAGGGAACTCGATAAAAGGTATGTAAAGATCCGAGACGTCTGCGCAGGAAGTGATTCGGTTTTATTTAAACTACTCCCATAGTGACGCTCTTTTGGTCACATATAAGCATTATTTCCACATACCTTTCCAAGGGCGACGTTCCGTGCGTCTCGGCCCCGCCCCAATGCCCGCACTCGTATTCACATATAAAACAAATTGTTTGCACCTGTCTCTCAGCTCTTATGTGCCCAATAATAAAATTTAAAATTAAAATTGCCCCCCTTTGCTGCAAATTGCTACCTCTAATGTTTCATTATTATTTCACCCTGCTCAGCACCTACCTGGGAAACCTGAAAGCCTAGGGTCTGGGTCTTGGACCCTCCTACCATTCTACAAACCTTCCGTTGTCGTCGTCAGGGCTAAAAGCTCCGAACTGTTAAAAAGGCGCCTCCGGGCGTGCCTTTCGGGTTGAATCATTTCGAAATCACCACTCTGGATTCTGAATTGCTGGGGCACCCGAAACTCCGGAGCAGGGATAATCACTTTATTAGGGCCCAGGAAGTGAAAGGATGCCGGCCGAGGTGGAACAAAACAACACGTCGCCGCACCGGGCGGGAAACCTCTCCACCGAGGTGGTGAAGGCACGACGGCGGAGGAGTGTATGCAAGACGACGACTCTAATTTCAGGGGCTCCAATTATGTCAATTGTTTCGAATGATTAGGGAAAATTTCATTTTCGTTGTTTTTCTTGTTCACCTCTGTCGCATGAGGAGGTAGACGGACTCTGGAGGCGGCCTCCGTCTGGAACAGCGGGACAATTTTTGGGGGATAGCACGTCCAACATCATACAAGAAAAAAAAACGCGAACCAAATTCAAAATTTTCAACTTTAGATAATGAGTTGCAGCTTTAGTTTGATGGATTGAATAGTTGACCACAAGGAAGAATTCCATGCATGTTCATTTCAAACAAACCTATCACCTTTATTCTAATTAAGTAGATTTAATTAAAAGAATGGAAGAAAGGATTAAACACAAGATATAAAAATTCATCACGTTGTATAAAAATTTAACGTTTTTAGTAAATATAAAAATTATCGTAAAATTACGTTAAGGTTCTTGTGTATTAATTCTGGGAATAGAACAGACTGAAAATAAAAATATACCCTATAAAATCGCCAAAATGAAGAATGAAGAAAATTTAATTTTGTGAAAAATATTGAAGAAATTCTATCATGATATTTTAAAGATTTATCCGATTTGAATCCGGAAAGAGAGAATCTTAACAAAATTTGTCTTTTTATTTATATAAATAAATACAAAATAAATTACTACCAATTTTATTAAATTAAAACATTAAAAATGCTTTACACAGGGCATGGGTTTGGGGATAAAAAATTCATATAAAACGTGATTTTATTTTTTATTTTAGTATGCCTCTTGAATTAACAAAAAATCAGTTTTTCTATTTATTTTTATTTAATTGAAGAATTAAATAATCAAAAAAATTGTGTTTCAAGTATAATTTTCTTACAAATGTTTTCCATGTGGGTTCGTCGTACTCCCCAAAAAAGGAAACTCCTCAAATGGTTCCATTTTCAAAGTAATAAATTTTAAAATTCTTATCTAATCCAGCCACTGGGGGAAGTTATGTTTAGGCCGCGATACGCAGCGGTGCGTGTGCGGTAAAACCGCGGAATGGCATCCCATTTCTAATTAAGCGAATCGATAAGGCCGACGCCTAACCCAAAAATAATCGGCGCACCCGCTTGATGATGCATGGCCACCAGCTAATCAAGATTTCGCCCTGAATTGCAGCAATGCAACAAGGACTAGGAATCTGATGCATTTTGTTTTGGTTTTTGAATTTTTTTTTTTTTTTTCGGGAAGGAGAACAGCAGATGCATTTGATAAAAATTCTTTGCTGCGGGTAAGACGAAAGAAAAAAAAATGGGTCCGACAACGTCTTGGTTTTCTCCTTTCGCGTACGCCCTTTCATGTTATTCCTGCTTCTCTGAAGTCCCAATTAGTTAAGAGGGACGTTATCCGGGAATCGTTGATTAAAGATGATGCTGGGCCGATCTGTAGGGACCTTACCATACTCCGGACAGCTTTAGCTGTCTCCGGACCGTCTTCCGAACTGCATTTAATTATGTCTTAACGTAATTCGATACGATTGCTGCTCAAATCAATCTTTCGCGACGCTGATAAGTCTTGAGAAGATTTACTTTCACGCCACTAAATTAAGATTTATCGCCTGCAGATTTGTGAATTTAAGATGACGAACAGACGGTGATCGTCCGCTCGGACGGAAACGTATTTCATGAAACAGTGGTAAAAGGCCATATAACCCTTTTAGCCCTTTGACTAGCTAAATGAGGTGTATCAAACGAAGTACCTTCCGGAATAGCCCTTGGCAAACAGCATGGCACAAATTGAACTGCACGTCATCATAGAGTGTGGTTTCGACCTCTCGATGGGTTTCACATCACCGGAAGAGCTCGTTTTAAAAGGAGTTCACAACTTCTCCTAGGCTCCATTGGGAAAATAAAACAAGTAGGAAAAAAAAAACGAAACCTTCATTTCCTACTTTCGTTGCAACCGCATCAAGCACCGGTCGAACCCATTCTCAAATGACCCTGAAAGGGTTGATTGCATGATTGGCTTGTTACCGGTATGTTTACCCTTATTTTGTTGCGCTCAAAATTCCACGAAAAAAAATGAAAAAAATAAAAAAAAAAATAAAAAGGAGAACAATTTTATTTTCTTCCTTCTTTTACCCTTGCCCTGCCCAATTTCACAATTGTTTCTGTTGCTGGTATCGATTTCGATATGCATTCCTCCCTCGAATATTTGTTTACGGAAATTAATCAAACAATTCCCCAGAAATTCTATGGCACACGATGAAGGTTTTCCAGCTTTTCCATTCGAAAAATGAAAAAAATGTTATTTTTTTCTTCAGGTTTTGCCCTCAGCGTGAGTCCCTTCCGAGTTAAATACGTACACCGATCAAGGTATACTACCCTAGATGCCATTATATAGTGGGTATTTTGAATTAAGGATTTATTAAACACAAACACACCGTACCAATTAATAGCAATTATCGATAACAAATGCCCCAATTTATTATACCCTTCGTACCTGCCTACCTTTCCGCATATGATCCAATCCAATTAATGGAGTTGTTACCGCGTCTGGTGAATTAATATTAGAATTGTTGGAATTGTTTTGTTTTTGGATAGACGTTTTTTAGGACTATTAATGTAATTTTAATATTGATGTTATGAATGAAAGAAAGTCTATTTATTTAAAAGTGTACGCAATTTTGTTTTAAACGAAATGTTATCAATTTTTCAAAATGGACATACAAAAGGAGGAAATAATCAATTTAAAAAAACAAAAATTTATCCCAGTAATGTTAATAAAAATATACAAAGTTAAATGAGATAACCAAAATTGCATTAATTTAAAAAGATAATGAACAGTGCACATTGCGCCTTAAATTTGGGTCAAGCTTTCGTGAATTTACATTAATAACTTTTCATTTTGTGTCTAATTTTTGAAAAAAGAGAAGAAATTTGGGCTAAAATTTAGACAAATTCAAAAGAATCTAATTTTAATATTTCATAATTTTTAAAAGTAAACGAGAAAAATGTTTGGTTTATGATAAAAAATATCTACAGTATTTTCTACAATTTGTGAAAATTATGATTGAAGTGAAACAGTCATCCAGAATTTACGTTTAAACCATGTTTTATGAAACACCATTTTAAAGAACAATTGTCTGTCTGTTTGTACTCATAAAACGTAAAATCTACTAAATGTGTTGGATGGAGTGTTCACTGTTTTATAGCTCAAACAAAATTGATTATTCTCCTCGATTAAATACGAGATATAAAATAGTATTATTACTCCAAATTCCAATTTTATTCCAACCTGTATTTATTTTTAAAAAATTTTAAACAGGGTTTAGTTGATTTATCGTCCTGTTGACTTATTTTAGGTTATCAATTGAAGGAATATTATTGTTAATTTTCTCTTCCATTTTATGAAAAGTCATTTTATAGAACTTGATATTTTACGATTTGATATGCCTTAGAAATATATCGTCGTTATTTTGGTTTACTGGCTTAAATTGCTTATGACTCATATGCTGAGTCACTTGCTTAAAAAATCATTTCTAAAAAAAATGTAACCACCAGTACCTTTTTCAACATAATTTTCATTAATTAAAACCTCTCATTCCAAAAAAAAAAAATTAGCAAACTTCGGGCGGAATTGCGAGTGATGCCTTTTGAATCTTCACCTGTGTGCCATGCATGAGGCAACTGATCCATGCAATTCAGAGCTGTTAATCGACAGCATTCAACAATAATCAACTGAATGTTGGCGCTAATTAGACCGGTTGCCTGCAGATCATAATGAAGACATCAACGGTGCTTGGAAGATCCCCTGGCGCAGTCCTAGGCGCTGATCATGTCTCGCGGGCATCTTATTCTTGGTTGCAAGTTCGCCGATCCGTGATATCTGTTTTGATGCGCAGAAGTAACGTGCTCGCTAAGCAACCACCCATTACGGCTTTAAGGCGGTGTTTGCCGGCGGCAACTCTTTTTCTCGAAGACATTCCACGTTTTGTAAGATGCTCAAGTAAATGCGCAATATACAAGCGCACGTCATCCGAGATCGTAGTGGTAATTGTGGTCGGCAAACATCAGCTAATTGCACTGCCGTATCTGTCTCGAGGCATTTTCTTGAAGATGCACGAGATTTTCTGGCGTGTCTCACGTGGAGTGTAATTAGTTCATCCCGTGCTCGTTTGTAGGATTGTCGCCGGTGCGGTTCCTGTTTTTCCGTACATCTTCCGCACCCGTCTGGCGACCGATCCACACTCAAAATGTGTTAATGACGATCTATCAGTCGCCGGATAACGAGCCTGTCGCCACTCCTGTCCCCTTCACGGCACATCAGCACATATTTCTTCTATGACAAATGGTTTAAAAGAAAAAAAAAAAAAACGACGAAACTCAAAGAACCGCCCCACCGAAATATTTCATCGTTAAAATTGAAAAAAAATTCTATCTCAGACTTTTGAGCAACGTCTTGAAGACTAGCCAATTCAGAATGCCTTTGTCTTCTGGATCTAATTAAGACTCCAATGCTACTAATAATTTTCGCGGTGTCTTGAACGCATATTTGAATTTAATTTTATTCTTTTAAAAAATTCCGAAAATTTTATTTATAGCCGCCAGTTGGACACATCTTGCCGATAAAAAGTTGAGCAAGATAAGGCACGCTGAATTGGAAGAGTCGCCGAAGGCTAGATAAAAACGTAAAGGCCCCCGAGAGGGTTCCAAGAGTTAGACATAGTTTTAAACATGCTCAACAAGCCGCAACAGCAAAAAATCGGTGTTGGGGAATTCATCATGGGCTTCCTCCATCAATCTGGCGACATTTGTGTTGAAATATTTGGACAGCACCGCCCACTCTCTCAAGGCGGCCTATTCAAGACAGCTGGTGACACTTTTGTGGGATGTAATAATTTTTGCTGTTTGAAGATTTCGTCGCCCAATCGCTAGAGAGGCACCCGAAACGCAGTCCGATCGGTTCTGGGCCACATAGAGCTCATTTTTGCGCCCTTTTCCCTTTTATTCCAGTATTTTTAGAGTGAAAGCCATATAATTGAATTCTAATGAATTTACGAGGCCATTAAATTAATTACGAGCTCTAGTGCGGCAAAACTATAGAACGTTGCTGATGCGGCTGCCGCTCCAGTGCTCCATGTCCGTAACCGGAAAGTTTTATAATTTTTTCGTTTTCTGGTGTTCTATGATCATCCCGAGTTTGAAATGTTTTTTAAATGCATAACAACTGTAGAGAAAGTTTAGGGCTAATTTGGCCACAGAGTCCCGGGGGGGTGGGGAACCTGAAAGGATTTATGACCGCTGATGAGAAAGGGTAACGACTTGTTTATAAGCACCGAATTGACGGAATTTGATAATGGCTGGTTGGAATGGAAAGACGCTCGGCTAATTGCTGGTTGATTTCCTAACCTCGTTTCATATATTAAACATCTCAGTGATGTGTAGTCCATGCAGCGGAAGGTTCGAATTAAGAAAACTATACTGATATTACTAACAAGTGCCTTATTTCTTGAGAAAAACTGAGACAGATTGCTTAGTATGGAATTTCCTATGGAATTTGTATTTCAAATTTGACTTCTCTCATATTATACCAACAAATTTGTATAACTAATTTTATGTAATGTTGACAAATTCACAGAAACCACGACATCTTTAAAAGATCTTCCTCTATTTTAAGGATTAGCTATTTCAAGAATTTAAATTATTGTTAATAGTTGTTTTTAGTTGTAGCTAAACTTCGCTTTATTATTAAATTTTTAGTCAAACTTTTCAGGCTGTTAAAACTCATTTTCCCGAAAAAAATATAAAAAAATGAATAGTAAACATATCCTAACCAAAGACTACTTCAAATTGTTTTTTTTTTTAAATTTTGTCATTCTAAACAGTTCTTTTGCTCTCTTTATTCTAAAACACTTTCCTTAAGATGAATAAATATTTTGTTTATAACGACATTATTCTCAATAGGGAACAGTGGGACAAATTAAGACACCTCCTCCTATCTCCTAAACTCATCAGAATTTGATGCATATGAATTCCCCAAACTGGTCCATCCTTGAGATTATGTGGAATGCATTATCAAAATTAGTGCGAAATTCTTGCAATCCTGTACTGGATGACTAACCACTCATCAGATGGAGTTCCCGACGATGGCTGTGTACTGGATGTTTTCGCACTATGGTCCCAAGTCCTCCTCGTTCCCCTGCAGCCATAATAATCAGCCCAGCGGAAAGAAATTCCGGCGCTCTGCAAAATTATATTTTGTGAATGAACAGCTCCTGAATATCCATCGTTTCGAGTAGGTCCGTCCATAATAAGGCTGGTGTAGAATATGCAAACATTTCGTCGACCTAAAACAGGGAGTGACCACCCTCCTCCGTTCCCGTGGGATATTGAGTCCATATTTGCCCGAATCAGATATTCATGTGAGAGAGGATCAATTGACCCAAAAGCATTCAGGATGTAGTTTTCCGCTCGCCAAAGTCCGAACCGAGTAACTGACCTATCATCCCACGGCATAGACTGCATCGTGTCCCGCTCCCCTGGTCGTGACCACTCGCAAAACATTAGCATTGGGGGCAGTGTCAGCAAGTGGGGAGGTGGCGGAGGCATCAAAAATAGTAAAGGAAACAGCAGCAGCGGCACCAGTGGCAACGGGCGGCAGAGCGACCGCAATTCCGCAACCGACAAGTTGGCCAACTAAGCCGAGCAGCAACTCCTCCTCATTCTGCAGAACAGCAGTCCATATTTCAAATTAGCAAATGCTCAAGCAACGCCAGGGCCCCCCCACTTCCCTTAGACTCATCTGCGCGGACGATATTCGAAAAATTTTGGATTCATCCGCGGCTACTGCGTCCATTTGCATTTAATGAAATTCAAAATGGGAAATTGATTGCAGGACAGTCCACACCAAAAACAGAACACGAAAAATACGCAGAGAAATAAATAAAACTTTAAATGGGACGGATTAATGCAAAGGGATGCAGACAAATTTAAAAAGTATACACTTGTACGTTTGATAGAAATAAATTCATAAAGTGCCTGTAGTAGATCAAATCCCGCCACTAATACGAATGTTTGCAAGTCCTTTATAAGTCTTTAAAAAATTTAAATAAAAGTGACGGGAATTATTTTCATTTTCATGATTTTACCATGCGACTGAAAAGTTTTAAGCTTGAGATAATTCCGAAAAAAAAAAAATCTGTTGGTATCAAATGTTTGTAAATCTATCGATGACATGCCTTATCACTCAAAGTTTAATTAAATTTATTACACTCAACTTCATTAATGTTTTTAGCACTATAAGTACTTAGAGCCCATTAAATTTGGTATAGTAGACTTTGGTTTTTATAATAATTAAATAATTCGCCACGCTCTCAAAGCTAATTCATATATAAAATAATATTAATAATAGCTTTGACTTTTAACGATTGAGAAGAGGATTTATTAGAATATCCAGAGATTACACAAAACGTACAATTGCAATTTATTCTTTTATTAAATTATCTTCGATTTGTGTCAATAAAACTAGGAGTTAGAATACCACAACGAATCAAGTGTTCAACTCGCTTTCAATATTAAAGCAAATTTTTAGTTAAAATTAAAATTATCCTATTGCGATTGAAATTTTCTTCTCGTATACAAGAAAACCTTGAAATTTCTTGGGAAATCAGAAAAAAAAATTAGCCTGTAATAAATACTCTTAAAAGTCAGCCTGAAGCTAGAGAACAGATGGCCTGTGAAGACCCGGGACCCATCCGGACCGTGAAAAAGTGGAAGTGATCTATTAAAAGCGCATAACCCAAACAACTCTAATCACTCACTAATCCCGTCCTGATGACAATTAACATAAACAACGCAAACCGACAATAAGCTGAAAACTACGAAACTCCTGTGGGATTGGTGCGAGGGTGCCTCCCTCCTAGTTTGTTCGGGAAATTGTTTACATCGCGGCCCCACATATTCGAACCTCGAACGGAGCATACACGCACGGTATGTGGCGATACGGAACGCACGGCCGCCCCTGCCGTGATTCGAACAGACCGCAGATCTCATTTTTGACGTATTCAAACAAACACGACACGTACGCGAAATGCTACAAATTATTTGACTACTTTGAAAGAAGAAGAAAGTGTAGGTGGCGGATGCGACCCTCTGTGCGTCGGCTAGAGGTTGTCTAATTTTTTTTTCTAAATCAATTTTCGGATAAGGGCGCTATAATGATAAATTTGTGTACACTACAGAAGAAAATGTTAGTGCAACAAAACCAGTGGGATTTTTTTCTTTTATTATATTGCCCTTGCCTTCAAAAATCTTGGATATTACTTTCTATAGAGGAAACATTAACTAAACAATTCAATTAATTGGAGATATGATACAGGTGTACACCTAACCCTCGATTTACACGGTAGATTGGTTCTCCGAAAATGCCGTGTAAATTGAAATCGTGCAATTCGAGTCCACTATTCACATTGAAAAACGTACGCATGTAATTAATGAAACAGAATTATTTATAAAAATTAATTAATTCAATAAAATTGTGTACATAGAAAAAAAATTAAAAATGTTCTTGTTCTGTTTCATCTTCACTTGTTTATAACACGGCAGACCTTCTTTTGTTTCCTGCTGGTATGACTAACTTGACCGTGTTAAAGTGGAATGCAAGTACCGTGTAAATGGGGGTTCTTCTGCTCTTCTTCGATCACGTTAAACCGTGTAAATCGAGAGTTAGTTATACTTTTATAAAAAATTAGATTCTTTGTCAAAAGTATGAGTACGTATAAGATGTGATATTTTATAAGTAAATGGTAAGATCTTCTGCGTAATAAAACAGAGAAAATTACTCATTAAATTTCGATTGTATTTTTTTTTTTTTAATTATGTAACTTAATGATCTAAAAATAAAGGGGGTGGGTATCATTTTGATGCGTTAAATACAAATCCCTAAAATGTTGTAAGGTATGTTTGTATGCGAGGTCATCAGCTACGTCTAGTTATACATGAGTAAATTCAATATTTCCATAAAACCAGTATAAAATAGAAATAACTATCAAAACATGAAATTGTATCTAAATTTTTATTAAATCTACTACTCAAAGCTTTCCCCAATCGTAAATTGATTTCGTCATCTTACTAACATTTCATTTTTATCAGGAAACGAAAATTCATAATAAATTTTAATGTTAACTAAAGAATTATGAAATTTCATGACTGCGGTTAAATTTAGGAAAACATTTTGATATTTTGATTTAAAATGTTTTATGTGTGTTTTTTTTCAGTAATTTGAAATATTTTTGATACTTTATGTGGTTCGAAAACCAGCGGAGCTAGAATTTTAAACGATGAAAGTAAAAAATTGCAAGTACGTGATCAATTTATTAGAAGCAGGTTAATTGCATATGGGGTAGAATTCATCTCAGCTATTTTTAATTTGTTGTAATTTTTATATAATCATAATTTTGTAAAAAGTTTTCCCATATTATATTTTCGTATAATTATTGTGATTTAAGAGGAGTTACTAAATTTAGAAAAGATAATATTAAAATCCAGGATGGTGGATTTTAAAGGGACCAGTGTTGATTTTTATAAAATATAAAAGGGATGGATACTACTTTATTATATTTACATTACTTCTAGACTGGAATTGTGCGTCTATATCGTTTAGATTAAAGATATATGCATTTATTAGAGGTAGCAACAAAACGGATGTCCATTGCGTGAGCTGATTCATATCGCCATAAACACCTTCCGGGCGAAATTTAAAATTCCGGGCCTCACATGATAATTTCAAGAACTTCATAAAACCACCAGAGCAGCAAAATATATGTGGCCATTTCTTCAGCTAGCAGAGCGCGAGGGGATTATTCATGTCTCGCAAAAAGAAGACAAAGCGGAAAGGTAGAAGCCAAATAGCATGTAGCTGGTGTTTCACGGTGGTGCAGTTTCTGTTCCCCCATTTTCTTCACCTTTCCAGAGAGCACCTTTCAGGTGTAGTAAATACAATAAAATGAAAAAGTCGGTAAAAACAAAAACATCAGAATGCTCTTCACCTGGGCGTTTTCATTGTCTCTCCGTATGTGGAGTACCTGCGGTATCGCAGCCGGAAGTGGGTTGGGTACAAGAAACTTTCGGCTTCGACAAAGAAGCCGGTAGTTTCCCAATAGCTCTACGGGTCTTCATTAATTTCATTCACTCGGACATTCTCCATCTTAACCCGGAGCTGACGCGAGCAGGTGTTCTGTTATACATTTGCCCATTGGTTCGCCGCGTACCCCTGTGAAATTTTATGTCTTACATATGTACCACGCTCTCGGATATCACCAATTCACCTGTCCACATATTTTAGTGTCAGTTTTTGTGGGAGTACCTCCCAAGGCAGGGCAATCGAAGCGGGGTTCCCGGACCAATAACCACCGTGAGCCATTACTGACGGGGATTTTTTACAAGAGCCAGAAATTAAAGTACTGGGATGCCTGAACGATTTTAAAAATGGTGAACAAATTGCCAGCTCACGTGTAATTCGAAAAAACAAAAAGTAATAAGGAAAGGGTAAAAAGTGTGAACCCTCGTTTACTGGATAATTTTAGAGTTGAACTTTTACGGACCTTTTGTGGGTTATAAACTAAAAGTTGCGTAACTTTTAATTTTTTTGTTTCGCGAAAGTTATCGCGAACTAAAAGAAAAAGTTGGTCAAGATTGTCCCTTGATCAGTCACTAATTACTCCAAGTTGATGAAAGTCAATTACCCCGTTCTCCTTTTAATTAATCCGCTGAAGGTGGTCGTTCTCAAGTTCTACTTCTATCAAAGGTCAATAAGTCTGGACCATGCAAACTTTTTCTTGTGAACAACTTTGCTTCATATCGCCCGCAATCGCAGCTTTTTTTTTTTGTACCGTGAAAAACTTTTACTTTGCTGTCTACTGTCGGTGAACTACCACTAAGCCACCGATTATCTAAGGACACACCTTAAAGCTTGAAATTTCGAATTAATTAATCCTCTTAAGAAGGGCATGTAAGGGGTGATGTCGGCGATCTTTGCAGTTTGCTGTTAATTTCGCAACTTTTTTGTTAAAATCTCTTTCTTGCCAAGAAGATGCACATCCGAATTTATGGTTTTTGCAATTCGCGACAGTACAAAAAAAAAGTGTTCGTCAAGAAACATTTTAAATTCTTATACAAAATTGCCATATTTATCTTAAAAATAGAATGAAACTACATGTAGTTAAAAAAATACGTCTATTTAATTACAAATTTAATTTTAAAGAAATCTATTTCAGATCATGCACAAATCATTGTAATAAAACCCAAAATTTTAACAACAATTTTCATTATGAAAATAGATAAAATAACATACGTGAAACTTGCTCAGGATTTGTCTAACTTGCGTAACAAAAGCTAAATTAATTTTAGTATTATTAAAATTGCCGTTGTCAAAAATTACACAAAAATTAAAAAGAACCACAGCACAAATCTGTTTAAATTAAAAAAGTTTCTTCGTTATTATTTAAAAAAATAGTTCACTTGAACGCCATCACCATATTTTCTACTATTTCTAATCACAGCTTATTTTCTGATGTTGTATAAAATAATGGAGCTAAGGTGTTAGTGTTTCTTTTTTTTAAACTTAAACGTAGATGTATTTCACTATAGCCTTATCAATGGCGTCTTTTGAGACATATTACTATTATAATATAAAATTTTGTTAGGATTTCAAATTTGAAATTTACCGAAAAATAAAATCATTTTAATTAAAAATTCGAACTAGTTCATAGAAAGAAAAAAAGTATAAAAATAATTATTTGTAACATTTAAGAAAACTAAGTTAAAGTAGATCTTTTTTAAACTATAAGAAGAAATCCAAGACTCTGCGGGTACTAAATCAACGA
The DNA here is from genome assembly GCA_001932985.1 of Proctacanthus coquilletti. Lineage (NCBI taxonomy): Eukaryota > Metazoa > Arthropoda > Insecta > Diptera > Asilidae > Proctacanthus > Proctacanthus coquilletti. The sequence goes on along the minus strand of MNCL01000043.1, from coordinate 480,615 downwards.
TTGTTAATAAAAAGGAGGAAAACGCGCCCAGATGTCAGACAACGAAAACGCGGCTCCTACTAACTTCAAAGAAGGGGATGTTAACGGATTGAAATATGGCTGTCCTCCTGCAGACACTTTCAACCCTTAGCCCGCTTAGGGACTCTTTTAAAACGCGCTTCGTGCGCCTTTTCCCCGAGAGAATTGGAACCAATTACACAAAACTAGTATCATTTATCAAAGGTTGTTTTGAAGGGGTATACCCATAAAATTAATTGATGAACACTTTCAGTCCAGACACAATAACTACGACAGCCATTTGACGGCAAACATGAATAAATAGCAATACTTGTTGCATAGCATCTAAAAAAAATTAGCAGTGATAATAGCAACAAGGTAGATATAGTCGCCGTCTGGTCGCGGTAACGCGCCATTTCTGAAACAGTAGTTTCCCTAAGAATTCCAAGCGCGATTTATAATGGCGGCAATTAAAATAAATAATGATCCCGGTGACACATTCCCGCAAAAGGTGCTTCCCATAATAATTACATTTAATGTCGGTGCTATTTTTTGTACAGCCACTTCTATTCTGACAATTCCAATTAAGAAAATTTTTTGGGACCACGTACAAGAAAGGTACCCGAGAAAATTGTAGGGGATGTGCGGGTGAGACAAGCTCAAGAGCACAAGTATCGGAAATAGGGGGAAGGGAGTCTAGAGCCAGGGCAGGGAGGTGAATGGTGTCATCATCACATAGCATCCTTATACGGGGTACCATGAGGCTGTAAACGTACATCAGACCCATTAGCACTGAATAGTCCAATTACTTGGCACTTCAAGTCTACAGAAGTGTGAAAATGAGCTCTCGACACCGCTCCTAATAGGAAGCAAACCCGATGCCGATGGGAGTGATAAAGATTTGAAGGTACCATAGGAGCCGAACCACTTCCTGGGGCAAAGGGAAAAAAACACATAAGAAAAAAATAGATAAAAACGACGAAAGCCCAAGGAAAAAAAGGGAGCAACTGAAAAGGCGTCGTCATCGTCGTGCCGCAGAAGCATGAATGTTCACCACATGTGAACAAATGACGACAGGATCATAAAACGCCTTTGCGCGAGATCTCTACATTTTTTTCCTCGATTTTACCATTTTTCGGGTGTCTTGTCTTATGACCTGGGACTCCAGATCTGGTATAAGGAGGCCCTTCCCTGAAATTTCAAATTTGATTGCCAATTGCATCTCTGGCATGCACTTTTTTCCAAAATCAAAAAATCTTCTAACCAACGTTGAATAGGATGTTTAAAGGGTCTGAGAAGTGTTGATCCAGTTAATAAGTGTCTTTTCGGGTTATTTTTAGACGGTCTGATAATTTTGCCTTCCTTTAGGACTCTTTATGAACACCGCGATGGTATATGCAGTCGAATGCAAAAGATGCACACTTCTGTCGCAGACCTGTACAGCATCCGAGGGACTTTTATTAAATATGACTTAATTAGTGAGGATCAAAAAGGTGCAATAAATTAATTAATTAATTAAATCCGATGAAGTCAGGAGGGATTTATATCAGCCAAAAGGGCCGCAATGTGCAGCGTGTCGTCGGTGCTTTGATGCCGCGCCAGAGACCAGCGGAATCTGCAGCTACTGTTCTGTACGAGTATTATGCGATGGTGCATCCTTTGATGTGGAGGTGGCTGACAAAATCCTCGTCGCCTTTTCATAATTTCACCATAGCCAGACGTGGCTGTGATTAGTGTTGTCTGGGAAAGATCAAAGAAGCCGGGCTCGATGAGCTGTTACCCGATAGAAGAGCTCCCGGACTGAGCTGCCGACTCCCGACGTTTGAGGGAGTGAGCCTTTTGACAGACAAGTGCAATTTTAAGGACTATCTCGAATATTTAGCAACCTTAATTGCTTTTAATGGACCAATTGACGCTGAGAAAGATGGGGAATTTTTATGAGGCTTCTTAGAATTTGAACTTAATTAACTACGAGGATTTTCGGTCTGCCAGACTACCTTTTTACAGGTTTCCTTGAGACTACCTTGCATTTCCGCGAAAGGTAAAAGTACTCTTTAAAAAGAAATCCAATTTCAAGACTATTATATAACAAGTTATAAGGACTTCATTGATGCCCTTGAAGAACTTACTGAAAGCTTCTTTAAGTCGTTAGTGATATTAAAAAATATTTGATCTAATTAGTTTTAAAAGGAAGTACTCAACATAGAGATCATTTTTCTGTGACGTTTTCCGAAAATTTTATATCATTTCAATCAGACTTTATTTACCTCTTGAATCTCCTAAAATTTGAGAAAGAAAATTAAACCCCTACTTTTTATAAGATGTCTGTATAATTTTCCAAGTCAATAATCGACCGTGGTAGCATAAGTCAAACTAAAATCTCATCAAGTAAATTGAAGAAGATCTTTAGCTGTTCCCGCAAAAAGAAAGACAGTTTTGGACAGATTTGACAACCTCTCAGCAGTTGGCCAGCTGTGACGTAAGTAAAAGCCACTCTCAACTAAAACATGTTCATGATCTTCGGTACTTGGGCTGATTTGGCCAGTTAGTGTTTTAGTAGACTTGGTTAATAAGGGATGTGGAGCAATTTGAACTCTTAAGAATTTAAAAAAAAATAATTATTGATGTAATATTTACCTTAATGTGAATTATTAACAATTAAAAATTCAAAGTAATTTTTAATTTAATACAAATACGAAATTCATACAATAAGCAATTTCAAAAATATAGAGACAATTTTACTTAAAAGAAGTAAAGAAAATAAAAATTCTAACAATACTTTTTTTAATTTCGGTCAAAATTTTAAACAGAGCAATTTTTATTTTTAGATTAAATTTAGAATCTTACTTTTGTAAAGCTATCGTTTTAATCATACCAAACGAGAAAGTTCAATCTATTTAAGTGTTTCTCAATCAATTAAAAATTTAATAATATTCTTTTTAAATTGTACCCAAATCCTAATTAATCACTCAGCTTGTCTATAGATTAAGTATTCATAAAAAGTATTCTTTTAATACCAGTGAAAGTATTTTTATGAGCATCTTCCTTTTGTGGGTAGAAAAATTGTCTGAGCATTTGTATCATTTGATATTAGGGGTATTTGACGAAAAATTCTGCCCCATCCATTCTATACCTCCATTAGCGATATTCATCTGTTGACCGCAATCGATATCCTTTTGATATTTTTTCAATTTGGTCCGCCCCTCGCAAAGCTTGCCAATATCATAAGAATTTATGCAAATATTACCAAACAAAGGAATCGTGGACCGGCAAAGGTATAATTTACTCATAAAGCATTAAGAGAGCAATCAAAGGCGGAAAGGAGTAAATAAAAGAAACGCTTGATTGGGATGCTGCGCCGAAAAACGAATTTGCCTTGTTCTTTGTTTATTTATTTATTTATTATTCCTTTTTCTTTTGGGACCAACAGAAGAAGATGCGAAATTTTAAATCAGGATAAGATCCACAAACCGACCCACAATTATACCGAGGATGCTGCCAGAAATATTTTAGCCACACTTGGAAGTATTCTTGCCATTGGTCCATCCTCCTCATTGTTTTTTCGGTCGCAATGTGCTGATAAAATATTTTTGTAAATACAAATTTCTTTCGGAACTCTTTATTCCGCCCCAATATTTTTTTGGTATCTTCATCGACGCCGGACCAGGGTCATCATTAGTTTCGCGAAACGCTTTTGATCTTTACGAGTTGTTTGCGTTGCCTGCTCAGGTTGAACTTGTAATTGAAAATCGAATTAATTTTTCATCTTCTGACAACGATAGTGGAATTTTGAGATCGACTCCAGTCGGTTCTAGATAAAATTCAAGTTTTAAAATTCTCATTACTCACCTGCCACGGTGGACACTTAAATTAACGATTTTTCGCGACTAAGACAAATTAGTCGTGAAATTTTTAAAATATCAAATATCAAAATCACTAAAATTTTGCTTATATAAAACTTCTCGCCAAAATGTTGTTTAAAAGATTTCTCTTATTCTAAAAATACCCGAAAGTGCAAAATATGTCACAAAATTTTGTTGCGTTTTCAATTCCCAAAAGTCATCAAGTTTTATTTCTTTCCCAAAGTAGGACGTCCTCCTTGTTGGCTGCTTGGATGGCCTGGATGTTCGGGCTGTTTCAATTTCCCTGTTTGTATCTCGTCGCGTTATTGTTTCCTCTTTTTTTATCTCGTGTTATATTTTAGACAAATTCCATCCTCCCGAGAAGTTAATGCAGGAGCATTTTTTCCGCAAATTTCTAACTCCCCTAAATAAGATATTTCTCAAGACGAAAAAGTTAATGCTAAAACTTTTGCGTCTCTTATGCTGGCACGTCTCTGTTTGTTTGCGCGGAATGTTCCCGTCGACTACGAGCCGCAGAGGAGAGGGTAGGCTTGGCGGTAGATAAGGAAACATTGGCTACAGAAGAAAAAAAATCTAGTGGGAAGAGAGATGTGTTTCTTGATAGAATTTCGGCTTCAATTTTTCGCCATTTTTCACGAAAAGATGATATAAACTTTCAGAAATTTTTTCGTTTTTTTTGTTTTTTTTTTTTTTTGTATTTCACTCTTATGCGAAAATAAATGGACAGATGATGAAGGCCGAGCGAAATTTTTTTGTCATAGAAAATAACAGAGACGGTGATGGGGAGTGTCTAAAGTTCTTCGAGAATTGTTTTCATATTTTGGAACTGCTAAAGGGAATTGTTTATGAACAGAAAAAATTTCATAAATTTTTTATTCCCCACACCATCCACGTTTATGATTGTCTACGAATTGTTTTACGTTTAATCTTAAGATCTAAATTTCAGATAGCAGTCTTATTGAAAATCTAAAGATTTTGTATACTCGAATATTCGCTAGGTACAAATTTATCCATCGAAAGAATTCAAAGACACTCCTTGAAACACGAATATCATCTAGACGGGGAAATGTAATTGGAAAAATAAAATAAAATTTTTATAATTGTTAGCTTTTCCAAGAAGCCTAAAAATGCTTGTTAGAATTCTTTATTTTGATTAAACGAACTTCTAGTGCTAATTTCTTACCTTAAGATTGATAATTGATCGATAAATATTATAAATTGTTCGTCTGTCTGCTTTTTTTTCTCATTATTGCTTTATAATAAGAGCGTAATTGATTAAAATTAAATTTCTTCATAGGAACATCTGCTTTAAGTCTGCTTCAGGTATAATAAATTTAAATTGTTTGTTCCTTAATTCATTGTGACTATCACAATAGTTTAAAATAAAATCTCTGTCATAAATGGGGCTATGAAAACTACGGAATTTCAAATATTACAGGTGAGGGAAAACTACGCTGTTAGTAAATTTTTGAAGAATTGTTTTTCTAATTTTTTTTTCTTTATTGAACCACATTTTCTAAAATAGTTTTCTAAAGTTTTCACTATTTCTTGAAAGAAAAAAGAAGGCACCAAATTAAGGCCTAAAATAATGAGGAGAAAAAAAGTACGATCACACAAACATTTTTATTATTATTTTTATTTTGAAAAAAAAAAAAACAATTAGACTAGGCTAATTATTTAGGCTACTATTTCTTTCTAAATAAATTAAAGACATGATAGGATAAACAAAATTAAAAAATCAAAATTTTCACCAAACTTTTCTGCTGATTTCCAAGTCTTTATTTTTCAAAAAAATGCCAGAGTTTTCATAAAAGATGGAGATAAATTTTATGCAACATGTAAGATGATACGAATTGTATATAATTATTTTTACAACGTGTAATTATTTAAAAAAATTGATGGCAGAAAATTTCTAATACATTTGGCGCTTATTTAAAGTGATATAATTCCATGGTTTCTACAAATGGCAAATGAATTTCTAGATGACTTGCTCGTTGTACACGATTTCTATACATTCCTATCTACAAAGCCATATTTCGTCTATGCCTTTAAATGGTAGAGAGGAGTAATTTTTAAAACACCTTACCCATTCCATTGCGTAACAATTTCATGGCCAGGTGTGATAAATTAGCAAATATTTGAAATTATGAAAGTCGAAATAAATTTTAAATTAGCCGTGGTCCATCAAATACAGTCAGTCGATGGTAATGACCAATTTTTTTCGCGAATCGCTGAACGAAAAGCAAAATTCAATTTAACCTGTGCTCAGACATTCGCAAACAGAGGCATAAATCTCTCACAGCTGTTTTCACTTTAGGGTTTCCATCTACGACCGCTATAAAATGCAACTTATCCTGTATAACATGCGAGGGGTGCGGAACGATTCGGGGGACCAGGAAATGTAAATTCCTTGGGGTTTCCGTGCATGTGTAGCCAGCAGCCCCCGGCCCACCCCCGATAAATCAAATCGAATGAATATTAAGCGCGGAGTTTACCTTCTTGAATTAATGCCGCCGAAGTCATAACGTGCAGAAGACACCGTCAGTAAATCACGTGGTCGAAGCCGTGACCCGAGTTTGCCTAATCGTTTCTGACGTCGAGCATTCCTGACATTGGGAACACGGCAATCCTCGAAAGAATCCTATTCCTTCCCACCTCCAGTGGTCCCCGAAGACGATGGTAAGTTGCCTTTTTATTTTTTCGGCCTTATTCCTTCTGGATCATTGCGTTCCCATCTTTTCTCATACGTTCTTACCATTTTTCTTTTGTCTCGCCAACACCCTTGTGGCCTTATACTTTTTCTCTTTGCCAATTTTTCTGCGTGCTTTTTTTTTCTGCCTTTTCCCTTGCCCTTTGTGGTCTGAGGGACGAGTAGAAAATCTTTAAGGGTATTCCATCCAGGGTTTGGGGGTGGGAGGGTGACGCTACAATGATGTCAGGATCTAAGTCAAATTGAAGGTGAAAAGAGGATAAAAATGGCAGGACTGCAGTCTTTAACCGCAAAACGAGAAGGTTCCCCAACGGAGTTCCCAATCCTCTCTCCGAAACCCGTCAGAGTATAAATACAATATGTGAAGCCATTTATCAACTTTCCGTCCCATCCCCCGCACTTGATCCACCCGCCGGTGAAGTTCGCCTTGTGCAGCAGAGCATCAGGCGTGCTATGGCTGGGTAATCTACGGGTGGTATAAGAATCTTCTGGGCTGGCAACCCTGCCATATGTGAGAAGCCTCTCCGAGGGGACCGTACATTTGCGTACGTGAACTCGAATGCGGACACCACCAACGAACCGCTAAAATAATCTTCCGTGAATCAGCCTGCCAGCGAAATGCACACTTTGCGGCATATTCGAAAGGACAAACAGACACGACCAGACACAGGGAGACGACACATCGGGCACCCCCAACACTATCCTGGAATAACCGCCCACCTATACTCGAAACATCCAAAATGGACCTCTTCACAGTTGCACGGTATTAAGTTAGTCAGGAATTAAAAAGCCGCCCAAAATGTGACGTCCTTGCTATGCGGGGGGAAGCGGCGGGAGGATGAGGTTATATTTCAGGACCAGAGAAACATTCGGGAACATTCGGACACATTTGGGGACATTTGGGGACACATTCGGGCAACCATACGCGAAGAGGCAGATGGTGTTGCTGCTATACGAATGCCATACCGCTAATAAATTTCCCTTTTGAACTAACGAGATTTTGATTTGTCCATTTAAAAAATAAATTCTTCTGTTATCAAACGGAAAGCCTGCGATAAATTTACTGTACCATGGTGGTTTTTTCGTTTAGGCCGCGGGAGGCGGGTACCGGGATGGTTTATAGGAACGATGTGGATGACTGTCATTTAACCATACCGAGTACCCAAACCTGATTCCCCGGAGTTCTCGAATCGTGAGATACTATTAGGGATTCATCAAAATTCCAGACCTCGAAAGAGGCCGCACATGGTTTATACAATTTTTTTCCTTCGAAGGAGAACCAAGGGCTAAATGGGCAGAGCGGTATGTGATGCATTTTTATCCGAAATGAAAAATTCAACTGAAATGTATGTTGGGGTAAAAACAAAAACATGAAAACATGCTACCCAAGGTGGGGTTGTAGAAACCAGCAACAAAAAAATAAATAAAGGATAAAAAAGTGTACCCCCAAAACAAGGAGTACAAACAAAATTCCTGGTTGCAGTACAGCAGAGATTTGCATGTTGTGCACGGACTCGTAAATCACTTCTGCGCGGTATAACTATAATGTCTTTAAAAATGGGAAATCAGTGACGGGCACTGGAGGGGTTATAAGGGTTTGGGCTGGTGGGGTATACGTCCATAGTATTCCTATTGAGGGCTGATGTACATTTTGATGCCTGTCGTAAATGCAAAATAACTCCTTGACGGGTGTTCGGGAAAGTTGTGCAATTTTTCGACGTAGGTACGTAGGTATACCTTAGTCTCCAGCATATGTGGGGATCGGCAGGTGTGATTGCCAACGATGGCAATCAGGAACACATTCTATCGAACCGGGAGTACGAATTTATTCAATATCCAAAGTATTCGTCTACAGGAAGAGATATCCATCGAACCGTACATTCAAGAATTTCACCTTAATTGCATTCAGGGGCCCGAGTCACAATTGCCTTTGCATTTTGGAGGTAATTGGCACAAAATTCCTTTGGAAATCAAGAAAATCTCGTCTTGCCTCTATGGATTGCAAAACAATAGGTGCAGTTTGCTTTGCTCCGATGAGCTCAAGGGAAGGGGGGATCCGACAGCAAGTAATTGCCTCTGTCGTATGTTGTACCAAATTCTTTCTTTAAAATTTCAGGGACGAATGCGTACCTAATTGCTAAAAGTTTTTAACGGAAACTTGCCCACAAATTGCCTTTTGGAAGGCGCTAGTAAACCGTAAAACCAAACGAAAATTGCCTTAAGGAGGCGAGACGTATTTCTCGGAGCAATTTACCATGACAAAATCAATTGATGCCTTTTCATCCTTAAAAGCTTTCTAATTGTGCTAAGCCTCTTCTGAAAGAGATTGTCACTTTCTACAAGTTCTAAGTAAATATGTTTCACTCTTACCCTCTTTAACCTGCACCCTTAGATCTTACATTCTTGGATTGAATACAAACTGCCCCGATTTTCGTTCCCTTTTCTTTGTGCATCATAAGACGAGCGGAGTAAAAAAACGAAAGCGAAGGAATGAGCTCCCAAAGAAGGCGCGCACAAAAGCCAGGCAACCAATGTTCCATCAATTGCTCAAATCTTAAGAACATAAATGAATGGAAACTTTGTCCTGACCAGAAACTGGTCTCAATCTGGGGAAGCACTCAAGGCTAATCATTTTTCCATTAGCTATCTGTGCTGGGCTTTAACCCTCGAAACGGCTATTGGAGAAAGTTAAGACGCTTTCGCCCCTTTTGTACAATATGACAGCTGCTCGACACACCAACCCTCAGGGATATGATAGACAGCTCTAGACAGTAGACATAGTCGATCACTTAGTCAACATTCGTTACAACGTTTTAACGTTATTTAATTTTTCCGCTAGTCCGGTTTTACCCATGGAGGAGACAATTTTAGCCAAAACATCAAGCACTTAGTACAATTCAAAGGAGTTATTTTCACGGCTTAGTTCTAGGCGATATAAAACAGAAAAAAGAAGGTACTACGAAGATTAAACATTCATACACAAAAGTTACGTGGGAAAAATTTTTTAAATCCCAATTCTGAAATTTTTTAATTTACATTAATCTTGCAAATTTTTTATAACTCCTTTAGGGGAAAGGACCATATCATGCCAACAACTTTAAAAGTTTAAATTGAGATTTTCATAAAATTGGTTACGGTCCAAGTCATTGTGACCGCATATGGGCTACTTCCAAAAAACTCATCAAAAATGACAGAAAAAAGTGCCATTACAACAAATCCCGAAAAACTCATTACCTCGATCTGCATACCAAGACAGACTCTAATTTATCTAATACTGAAAATATATTCTAAGACATAGTGTCCGTCTCGGTTTTATGGACCATTCCTTTTCTCCATCACCAACGGTTGTGGTAGCCGCCCTTAAGTTCACAGTTCGTTAACTTCCCCTAAAATCTGACCACAAAACGAATCCCATTTATCCATAATTGAGTCAAAAACGCAAAAATTCTTCTGCCCAAATATTTTTTAACCAATAATCGACAACACCCCCGCTTACGATCACCGCCATCGTTAGTGAGGATAGTCATCTTCAATGTTGTCGAGGTGAAATCGGTGTCGAAAAGAAAATTCACAAGGGTGACTGACGGCTCGGGATTGAATTTCACGAGTCATAAATTTGAGCCCTTCGGGGCTTCTGGTCCTTCAGCCGTAGTCGCAGTAGGGCGGGTAATGAAAACAAGGGAAAAGAGTAAAACTGAACAAAAAATAAATCGAAAATCGAGGCATCCGGCCAGTTCTATTTGAACTGATCTGAACCGATTTCGTCATAGACTGAACTGAAACTATAAATGATCAGTAAATACCAGGGAGGATATCTCATTGCTATTTCAGGTGGTAGAGTCACACTCCGATTCGCATTTTATCCCCTAGAACCCTCAGAACTCTCGTGGGGCCTCATAAGCCGGGAACAATCCGGCGACCGAGATAAATTTCGCGTATCTGCGCCTGAAGTGAAATTTGTTTTCGATTTCACCTGTCAATTTGCAAATACCGGCTAATGGAGGTCCAGGAGGATTCTGCATAGGACATAACATGTCTCCTCATCCATACATATGCCCTAGTATCCTGGTTCCCTCGATTGGTTTTCGAGCTCCCCGTACTCCCGATAGGTTTTCCAGCTCGGTTTTCACCGATAAAATGGCACTGCAGCACCAGAACCAACACCAGAATCTTTCGAAAGAAATTGATTGCTATAGGGAGTTTCTGCTGGTGGTCAAAGCCGATAGAAGTGGACTTTTCACCGGGTGGACAGTCTAGGCTAGATCAGAACGTGTAGAGTGCTCAGAATGAGTAACAGGATGGCGACAATTTTGTAGGTAACGAGGGCGACGTATTATAAACATAGACTTCGGTGCTTTAGACACACTTCTTTTGCAGGTCTCCAGCAGCAGTGCAGAGTGCTTGCTGAACTAATGTGATGGAAAATGCATGGCAGCAGAGCGGCTGTGGATGTTGGGCAAGGGACTTTTTATTTTCGAGTAGCCGGACCCATTTTCGGGATGCGAGGACATTGTGAATGGGAGCCTTCCAACTACATTCAGCTCAAATTAAATGGAAATTACTTTTGATGGACTCTCCATTTGCCTATAATGAAGAACAGAGTTGGTAAAGCAAAGTAGACTAGACTGCATTCGGAAATTTCCTTTGGACTACGGACCATTATCTTTTTATTCCATTTCTGGAACAGAACAAAAGTAAAGAACAAGTTGGATTTCTTTTGGACAATTTGGACAATCCGTAGAGCGCTTACGTTGTAAGAAAATAGAGAAGCTTTTAAATTATAATTATAAATGCATACTCTATAAATTATACTATAGAAAAATTTATTCATACCTGTGATTTTTTAATATTTAAAAAACATGCAACGAGGTTATAAATAAAGAGCTAATCACAGTTTAAAAACGTTTTATATTTCAAATTACTCTTCCAGTTTATTTTAAATAAAATGTGTGTATATTTATTTGTATTCTTACTTTTTTTTGTATATTCCAGTAGCAAATCAAAAAAAAAGTATATAAATAATTATTACAATTTTAGTCCACATTTCCTATAGACTCATAGTTTGAAAAATGTTGACCAGAAGGTTCATTTTACTTTTGACAACATTAAAAGGTGTAAAATGTTATTCTGTATAGCATCACTTTCCTTTCATTTATTTAAAATTTGAAAGCACCATCGAAATTTGCATACAGATTTCGGCAGAGTGTACGTTTCAAACCTCTTAAATCTCTTAAATCAGAAACTTTAATGGATACGCAAACGTCTTGAGAGAAGGTACCTTAAGGGCTCAGTTATTTTCATTTACCAAGGGAAGGAATATCTTGCATACCATGAATTTTATTACCTTCATATATCCACACCTCTGGAGGTTATGGGCGACCGTCCATTATCATGCGCGTAAACCATTTTAAAAGCAGCTATAAAATCCAATTTGCGGCCAATTTGAGAGAGGGCCATATTAGGGATTCTTTTCATTTACTTAATTGCATTATCTACCTTTTTACACAGGTGGGCCTTTGAGGTGTTGACGCGTAGATGTGTTCTCAGGTAATTATGTTATAAACACAGGGCGCGAAGTTCTTCATATTTTTGGGGACACAATAAATTACACAGTTTATTTGTTTCTTGCATTTTTTCAAATAATAAAAAAATAATAGAGTGTTTAACTGGCGTCGAGTCAGTCAAAACCATCGCGTGCTTACCGGCCTCATTAAATTCAGGTAAAATTAAATTCGCCCATTTCCCAAAGGGACGTGTTATCGTTGGTGGCCGTAGGTAAACGCTGCAAATTACAGGTAAGATGGATCGTGGATGGCAATCGCGACTAGGAACGAATATTGGCGATTTCTTGCAGGTTGCCAGGTGAGATTACAACAGCCACACCTGCCCTCATTGCCCTCCGCTTTTGCTGCTTTGTTTTATTAATGTCTTCATTAAGAAGTGGAAAAACTTTGGCTTCAGGATGGGAATGAATTTTAATGACCTCACCGCCTTGGGATTAATTTGGTTGATTTTTTTTTTATTATTATTCTATTCTACTCTTTCCAGGACACTGCCAAGGAATAGAAAGAAAATGTAATTTTTTATTGGTCGAGACATAATTGTGGGTTGTCTTCCAAAAACTTTGGTTGCTTAATCCACCGCTTTGGGGTTTAGATGAGAAAAATAAACATGGAAAAGACTCAAATTAGTGTTTCGCTTTTATTTAGAAACAACCGTCAAATATGCTATTAAATTATGAAAATTTTTGTTTTCAAAATTTTATTAACTTGTTTGGTCTTATGTGAATTTGTGAATATTTTTGATTTGTTTTTGTATAGTTCAAACAATTTCCGAGGGAAATTTTTCTACAAACAGTTTTATAACTTTTCTTACCAAAGATTTAAATTGACAACATTGTCTGTTTCAAATTTTAGACTTCAGGCACAACAACAGGCGCTCACGTACACTTGAATTGTATGCGATTTTAAGTGTTAAGTATAATTCTGAGTTAAGGAGATAAATGTTACCTATTTGAACAACTGCTAAATTGTGTCAGGTTGGTACTAAGTACAAGATAGCAGGCATATTATATTTCCTTTACTTATATTTTATAAATATTACATCCAATTAAATTTTATATTTATAATGATCCAGCCTTACTTTTCCCGAAAAAGCTTTTTATAAATAATTCAATTAGAGTATATTTTTATTTTGTAAAAGATTATTGTTTTATTCATTTTCAAATCGAGAGAATGAATGAATTTTTGAGCATTTTAAAAAGTACTCTTCATAAACAATTCAAAAATTGACAATTATTTATTTGCAAAAAATGTAAAAGAAAACTCATTTTTCTTTTAATCAAAATTTAGAGAAAAATAGAATTTTTGATGCACAGATTATTAAAATAACTAAGAGTGTTTTTTTACAATAGTTTAGAGACCCTAATATAGTAAAAAAAAAGAACAAACTAGAATGAACAAAATTACGTTTGAATGCTAGAGAAAATTAATAACTAAAATTAACCTTCTTTATATTTTAAAGATTCTTTTAATTCGTTAAACAACCCACGATTTTTGATTTGAAAGACTTGGATTACAACTTTTTATTACGTTTATTTTTTTCATGTTTATGATACATAAAACAAACAACAATAAAATTAATTTTATAATTTATCAGCTTTAAAAATATACGAAGAAATCTTGTTTGAATCGAAAAGCTCTCGCAGTTGTGTAAGTAAAAGCGTCAATGTTTTTTTTTTTGAATCGCCTTTAAGCTTTTTACGGCGAGTGTCGATGACAATTTTGTCCTTTTTTCAATTTAGTCCGAACATTTTTCAAATAAATCCAACACCATTCATGCAGATGTTGCCCTGAATCTTATCTCGTTAGCCGAGAAACACCCAAAATTGCTGGGGATCGTCCTTTGGAATTTTCCTAATAATGTGTTAATGAGAAATTTGACGCTGTAATTGACTTCCGAAATTCCCTCCATAATTCACACAAATACCAATACGGTATAGTCTAAGTCTACTAGGAGGAGCCGTTGGTCGTCATTACAAGGAACAGGAGCAATCTTTCCAGATCCTCACACTTTTTAGGAAAGAAAGGAGGAAAATTTTTGTGTCGATAAACGGGCACTGTTTTTTTACTTTATAGAGTCTAAACATTATGGATGAGCTGGCTTGAAGTGATTTAGGGGCATTGAGATAATGCTTGGCCCTCGGGGCAAAATGATAGGCGAGTAACAAGATGTCGCCTCGAAGGTAGGGGATGTACAATCTTATTCGCGCAATGCGCGCCTTTATGGACTTGATAGATTTATTCAATTAGCAAGAAATCACAGTGTCCACCATAAGCCGAAGTTTATAGTTTAGGTCGCCGGGTCACCATTTGGTATTTATATCTATTTTTAGAGTAGGACCAATGATGTAATATTTATTAATAAATCTCCCAGAATCCCAGTATCTTCTTGAACGATTCCTCGTGAACCCAAAAATTCTTTTAGTTTGAGGTAATGGAATTTGTGATGAGCACCATTCTGACGATGATGGCGACAGAATAAACGAATATGCAAAAGAAATGGACATAAATCTCCCAAGGGGATTGTCCAATGGCTGATACTTGTCGTTTTCACCATTACACAAAACTTCCTTCCGGTTCTTCGGATCCAATGGTCCTTATGCACAGGATATACCGTCATCGTTCTCATACTCTCAAAGAAAATTTGATGACGCTATGCAAATTTTAATCATGACTTTGCTGCCGCTTTATGACCTGAACCGATTGTTTCCTCTCAAAGATTTTATGAGTTTTGGACACGGGCGCCCCAAGACGGACGTCTTCTCCTTGAGGTCTAAGATAAAATTAATGGCAGTTTTACGCCAGCAGTTATCCCCGCCAATCGGCCAAACTTTTTATTTCCCCCGGATTATGAACGGAAGGGCATTTAAACAAAATCAAAATATTTTCCCCTTGCTTTACGGGAACGTTGGGCTGGGCAATCCTAAGAGGTTTATTACCTCCTCCTTGCTGCATTTTACTGCTCTTCTCATTATTCATCAAGCAGTACAAAGAAATCAGACACCACCTCCATTCAGTAGCATAATCCCCTTCACTAGAGATTGTCGATGCTGACATTGTTGCTTTAGTTACTCGTCATTTTATACTTGATCAGGTTACCGAAAACTTGTGCCCAATTAATCGTCCCACATGAGCACAGGACCAATTTTCAGATCGTTTTACCGATGCCGATGAATGGAATCATGCGGAAATAGACAATGGCAAAGGTCTATTTACGGAAGATATAGGCTTACTTTCTATGGCGGAAATATATTGAAAAAGGGATTTTACTAGTTTTAATTATATCAACCACAAATTGCGTGATTACAAAAGGATACGAGTGATGGATATCAATTTTTCTTTTGTATGAAATAAATACATGTCACTAGTGTAGTGACTAGTGGAAATTGCAATAGATGATTTCGATAATTTATCTTTAAATATTCGTTTGTTATAGACGACGACGGTAGTTTTTAATTTTCTTATAAAGATATATTTTATTTTTTAGCACTTTAAAGAGAAAAAACATTGCCTTTTTTAAAAGTTACAGATGCTAAAATATCAAAGAATTGTGAGGAGATTCAGGTTATAATCTTATAGCCACTTTTTTTATATTTTTATAAACACTTCGCTTTTTTTTCTACAAGTAAAAAATTCGCTTAATGTAAAGTTAAAATCATTTTGGACAAATTAATTTTTATTCTTATTACTTTTAAACTTGGAACTTTTAATTATGAGTCGGGAAGGAACATTTGTCTATGTTTAAGGATACGTTCAATTAAATTTTTAAACAAAATAAAAAGACATTTTTTGGTAGGTTTTTAGTAAAAACCAAATAAAATAAAGTACGATCTTTCATAAAAACTATACTTATTTTTTGTAATTACCAATGCCCGTGACTTTATCCTCAAAAAAGTATATTAATTAATATTTACTGACTGCTAGATTCGATTTAATCTTTTCATATGGTTTATATTTCGTATCATGTCACGTCACATGTCACACTTGTCATTGTGACACGTGCCATTATGTGTATTTTTTCTTACTTGCCGGACAGTTAAAAATCTTGTAGTTCTATTCTAAACTGAACGAGTTGACTTCAAGGACGTTTTACGTCTGTTACTTTATTTAAAATATTGTTAAACTTTTGAATCTATTTTTGTATATTAATTCAATTTTTTTGGTATTTTTAAAAATTATGATTTAATTTTTATATCTGTAATTCTACGTTGAAGAAATACAAATGTAAAAATAATTATATTTGTTTTTTTTTTTTGTTTTTGAGCGTAGCATAAATCAAGAGAAGAGCCCATTCAAATCATCACCCCATAAAAACAGGTGTATGTATCTACTTGCTACAAAAGACACGAATCGTCTTGATTCTTTCATTTGACATTGTAACTTCTTAGAATTTCTTCTGTTCTATTTCTGTCTATCACTCAGGCATTCGTCTAGAAGGCTTTAACAAATAACATTTTTCAATCCAACATTTTATTTGTTTAACCGTCTGCTTTAGCTAAAAGAAAATAGACACGAGAATGGCAGTGGGGCGCACCCTCAGTGCGTACCTGGTCTTAACCTGCGGGAGGAATAATTGAGTAGTTTCATCGAAATCCATTTATAAAGGCGCGTGTTCATTGATGTGCAGAGCGGAAACCCATTCACGTCTTACTGCCTTTCGAAAGTTTTCCACGTGGCTGTGAACTTTGGTTTTCCATATCCCATGGCTTTCAGGAACGAGAAAAAGAAGGCGGAGTATATTCCGGCATTTATGCTAATTTTACTTCTGTGAAAATTTTCCACAGCAAAGAGGACGACATAGCTTAAATTAATTTTTTTTTTATTCATCCATTAAAGTGTAAATTATCAGTCCTCTGTTTGTTATCTACCCCACCATTCATCGTGCGCTCTTCCCCTCCCAACACTTCGTGTGAACTTTGGGATGACTTGATGGTGTCCTTCCAACTTTAGGTTTTTTGTTTTTTTTGTTTTTTTTTTGAAACCCTATTGTTTCGTTAAATACCCTTCACCACCGGAGCAGGAGGAGAATTAAAAAAAAAAAAAAAATGGGTTACCGTGGAAAGGGTACGAGTCCCGAAAATGGAAGGATTTAAAAATCCCGTTTAACTGACAACACACGAATACTAATTACCTTGAACAGACGGACAGACGGGCATTTAGGGTTAAGGTTTTTGAAGAGATCCTTTCGTCGGTGAAAAATGCATATGGGAAGTAGACCTTATGGCGCAGAGTGGTGCGGTCGACTGCGATAAGTGCTTTTTTAATGTAAATTTGTTCCCCCACCCCGTCCCAAGCCATGTCCAACGTATTATGGGGATTTAGCCGTTCATGAATACTGCAAAGTGGCATGTTCCCTGACATAAGCGTTTTTTTTTCCTTTTTGTTGTGTCAGGGACTAAGGATTCAGTACCACCTCTTCGCTTTCAGGGCTCTCCGAACCCTTATTCGTAGTGTATGCGCTAAAGTATGCTAATCCCAAAGCAGGCCCAAGTTCGAGGAGGGGGGCGGTAAGGCAAGAATAGATGGGGCTCGTGATCGCATTCAACAGGGTATTTCTTTACCAGTATTCATTATTAATCGGGAAGCATTTGTCTTGTGCTCTCATTAATTTGTAATCAATACAAAAGCTACACGAGGAAACCTTGAAAGGGGTTTGAGCAGGTATAGACTGTGCTGGAAGTTGGCGGTGTCACTCTGGTCATGCAAAGTACATGCAATGTATTTTCGTCCTCGACTTTTTTGTCTGGGAACATTTTCCTTAATGCAAATTGGTGGGACATGCTGGATTATGTTGAAATTTCTGTAAGATTTACGAATTGGATTTTTCACGCTCCGAAAAAAGATGATACTAGCTCAAGTCTTTCCGTTGGTTATACAGACCGGGAAGAAATTCTTGTCCCTTTGCCCCCACCCCCACTCACATTCTATCCGTCTTAACCGTCGTACACTGGAGCACAAGCATTTCCTTTTAATTTTACCCGGGAATTATTTAATACCCCCTCTTTGTGGGAGAATGAAATTCTCAACACTTCAAAATAGTTTCTTATTCAAACGCTTCCATGCAGAATTCCATCCTTAAGATCTTCCGGTATTTTTTTATAGCGCGAAAATATCCTTTGGATATATCCTCCTTCTTGTTCCCGGCAACAATGTCTGGTGGATAGGGAATGAGAGGAATATAGGAAGAGGTCTCGACTGGTATTTATGAGAAGCATCTGCTCTGCAGTACGTGTGTCTGTCTGTCTGTCCGAGCGTTTTGCACACAGCTCTTTAACACTGATAACTCCTCATGCCTGACGGGATGATTTTGTGCATGGCTTGCAGATCCTTGTGTCCCACTTCCGTCTGGTCTGGGAATACACATGGAAGTGGAAGTATCTTCCTGATGGCGGCCCTATTGGTTCCCGAAGGATCTGCGCGTCGCCGTTGTCGTCCCCGGTGTCATTCCGATTCCTGCTGTGTGCAAATGGGAAATTCTTTGTGCGGTTTGACTGCCAAAAGTGATGATGGATGCTAAATTCGCAAATCAGATGGGTTCGTGGTTGCGCCGCCTCACCAAACTTACCAGACCGGCGATAGTGCAGTTCAGCCTCCCTCATTCACGGAAAACTGCATGCGACGCGACGTGACGTGACATTGGTTGCCTTCCACTGTCTGGTAATGAACCCTACGATACTGCCTTCACCTCTGATGTCTGTGACAGTTTCATTCAAGACGTAATTGTGGTTCCATCTAAGCTTTCAGAAGTGGAAATAATTTGTTTTTTTTTTTTTTTTGTTCTTGTTCCTTCATGCGGAAGAAGAGGTTTATTGCTCATCCGAAAGAATTAGAACCCGACCATCATCCGATTTGAAATTCATGTCAAGTTTGAAATGTCTTCAACATTCTTTCTCTTTCAAAATTTCTTCAATGTCTTAAACAAATATAATTTTTTTTTTCGTAGAAAACATTTCCTTTGTTTCTCCTTTCTAATTTTATTAATAAATAAAAACATAAAAAAAATATTTTCAGTATTCTATAACAATTCAATTAACTCACAAATTAAACAATATCAAAATTTTGCAGAGATTTTCGTGTTCGTAGAAAATTCAAATTAATTCAAATTGTGATCCGGTATTTTCACTCAGGTATGTACGTTTATATAAAATATTTATTTTTATTTTCACGACCTAATACGGTTTAAACACATGTACACAAAATTTTTCTTATATTTAAATTAAGAGTAAACAACGATTACTTATTTAATTTGATTTATTAAATGATGTGATTTTTGTATTTTTCTGGGAAAGTTCTTTTAAGGCAAAATCTATAGGCTAATGAAGCTCTGTTAGAAGCCAAATTATGCGTTCATATTTAGCTCAAAATAAAATTTTAAATTTTCTCGAAAATTTCTCGATTTTTAAGGGTTAAAAAAAATTAGAAAATGTTAAATATTCACGTGATTTTATATTTAAAAAAACAAAAATCTAATAAAAGTGTTTCGAAACTTTAAACTCGTTTGTTTTTCATCAAAGCAATGTTTTCAAAAAGTATTTCGGCAAATTTTGTTTTATAGGAGTCATAATTTCTATTTAACAAAAAAAGCATCGCATTTTGTTTCATTTTGTTGATTTTTCTGGGAGAGTATACGATAAATTCTTTACCCAATTAAAAATAAAAAGTAAATAGGAGTAATATAAAGTAATTTTTAAGAAAAAGTAAACTTTGGAATGGCCTTTGTGTAATCACTTCTGTAAATATTTATTAACAATTTTTAAAAGTATACTTTTGGTTTGCTCGAAAATCGATTTTTTAAAAAGTTGTTTTAAAAATGAAAAAATCCAACTTTTTAATCTTAGGAATAAAAACGAATCTTTCTTGATAATTCTTTTTCTAAATTATTTTTTAATTAAACTTTTACGTCATTTATTCTTGCAGACACACGCCTCTGAGAACTATGTCACGTTTCTCAGCAGAAATTTGTCTTTGTACTACTATAAAATTAAAAAGACATAAAAGCAGAAAGGGCACAGCATCGTGTCTCTAAATTGTGTCTAGAAAATACTATAACATTTTATGGTCGTTGATCAATATATTTTTTTTTATTTAATATAATTTATGTGAATTGCATGCTGTCGAAGTTTTTAATTTAACTAAAGTTAATTCTTTCTAAGCACAAAATAGAACATCTAAACTTTTTCCTATGCCAATGCAACTGCCTTTGATAGTGTAATTTTTTATCTGACTACATCGAAACGAAATGGGCGAATCCTGCAAACGATATCACAAATATCAATATTTGCCCGACTACGTGTCATACCGCTGAAATATGTTGCAGCACACATTCTTTTTTTCCCCCGACGCGTATGTCGCCTAAAAAATATTAGCCCTTTGCGCGGCATACACTGAATTCGATATTTTTGACTGTCGAATTAGATATATATGCATGTATTACCTTCATGGGTCACGGGCAGCTGCCACAAAGGCGGCTTATGATGTACATGGCACGTCTCGTTCCGAGGGTTCGTTCGCGATTGTGATTATTTCGAAGTTCGCTTAGTGGCTTCGCCGCGTGGATGTTCATTTTTGCCCTCCAGGATTGATTTAGGCATTGGAAATTCATTCTCGGAGAAGGCCAATATATGACACAAAAGCGTCACGAACCAAAAAAATTCAAATATAAAAAAAAACGATTTTTTTCCTGTGGCTGCAATTTAACATTGAGTATATAAAAAAAAAGGAATATAACAAAAAGAAAAAAAATGTTATTGTTGAAGGGATGGAAATTGTCACCTTACACAAGAGGGGTGGAGGTTTATTTTAACATTTTTTATTTTTTTTTTTTCATTTGTCACGTCGATGGGGTCGCCCTCGGTGGAATTTTCGGCGATGCAGTCTCCCATGATGATGGTGCGCATTTTTTGACTAAATCCACAGTTAATTGTATGTGAATTTGTTGCATTTTTCGGCGCATTGCCGTATAAATTTTATTAAGCTTGCGCTACGTTTTTTACCCTTTTTGTCACTCAATCAGAACATGAAAATTCCATCATATCACGTAAAAGCCTGTTACCGTGGGCAGCTTGATTGCGTGCAAACAGATCAAAGCTTTGCAGTGTGGGATGAAAGGAGCCGAGCAGAACAGGGCAAGATGGACCAAAATTGGAGTTTTGGGATGGTGGGATGGTATTATTTTTTTCTCATTCTGATGATTTTTGTTTTCATTTTTTCTCGCACTCCAACCGCTTGCAGTAATTCCACGCTTAATCCTCTTTTTGCACGAAATGTAACAAAAATTTCAGCAAATTTTTGCTTTAGTCCCGAACAGGATTAATTGATTAATTGAAGGGGAGATCAGGGCATGAGAATAAAACGTTTCATGCCAGAAGAGACGTACGCCGATGTACGGCACGTTTTCGGTGCGTTTCAATTTAATTAGTTCAGGATTTTCCTCTGTGTTTTAATTTCATTTTCTGTATTTTTTCCATTAAAAGTGACCAATGGTGGAATTGTAACTTGGCGAACAGCTGACAATATTCGGGTGGCATCAAGAGTCAGAGGCAAATTATAAATTGTAGAGAAAAATACAATAAATTAACTCAACGAATTAACGTACATCTTCCATATTCGTAATACAAAATATTTTAATGGGTTCAGACTTTTTATATCATGAAATTTACAGTGAACATTTAAATACACTACTTTAAAGAATATTCTAGGGTCAATTCAAATATTTTTTGTATAATTCTGAGAAACAAATTTTATTCTACTTAAAGTAAGACAGATTTAAGAATTGTCTGCCTTTTCCAATATAAAAATACAAAACAAATAACATTTAAAATTTAACAAATTGTTTATCATTTTTAAAGAATTCTCAAAAGCATGTACTTGTAAGAGAATACTTTTGGATATGTGTCGATTTTCTATTTAAAAAACCCATCAGTGGAAACTTGGAAAAAATTCTACTCCTTTTTAGAACAAGTAAAATTAATCATACAGCATTTTTTTCTTTGTTTTTTGATCATACAGAGGATTTTTATTAAATTTCTGTACTCTGTTTCTAAATTTGTTTAATATTTTCTGAGAAAAGTTCAAAGTTTGGAAAAACTTTGCTATTAAATTAACAATTTGCACGAGTTTTGGTGATTGCAACCTTTGATGGCATTAATTACTTTTCTAATTTAATGCCTTATAACTTAATAAGATTTTGTATGTAATATAAAAAAAATGTTTGTAGGGTTTTTTTTTGTTGGAAAAATTATTGAATCTATATTTACACATATAAGAAATATCAAATGACTAAGCAAATTCAATAAGCAAACATTTTTCCAGGTTTTTTTTTTCGGATTATTAAAAGTAATTCTTGGAAATGAATTTCTGAGAAATTCATGACTGAGCAAAGAATAAAAATTTTCAAAGATTTTACCTGAACAACCGAAGTAACTGAATTTTTTGATAATCATTTTCCAAGAATTACATTCAAATTATTTAGAAGAAGATATTTTTTAAAAAAATTGTGTGTTATTTAAATTTTAAATGGTGTAGCCACTTTCTGACCACGATGTATTTTCGAAACCACGAAGGTCTACATACTTTCAGATTTGAATATTTCTACGTCCTCCAATAGCCAGCCTTGGAGGAGGTCTTAAGCTATTTCCCTATTACGTAAGTTTTCCACGGATAATACCACATGCGAGTACACGTGCATAAGCCAGGTATGAGTTCAGTGGCTTTTGGGTTTTTGTACGGGTAACCCAAAACAAAGTCCCCAAAATGCTTAACCTTTTGCAGCTCTTAATCTGTTTCGAGCATAACTCACTTTTATACAGACGACAAGGAGGACGAGGAACACACGTCCAGGACGGGATTTGAACATACACAGACACGTCCCGCCGCGTCGCCTTCCTCTTTACAAGTGCCAACTTCTCACATTTAATTCAACTAATCCTGACTAATTGTCGTCTTCGAGTTGTTGAAAGTGTCATGAAAGGGCTGGTCGGGTCGGGGGCGGGGGTGCTAGTAGCATCCTCGAAGCCAAGAAACTGGATTAAGTGATTTAAAGTGACAAATCCCGTGATTTGCGCTTGAAGCTGTTATGAGTTTTCACTTGATGGATTGCGCAAATATAACATCAGCCTTTGCTGCCAAACGAACCGATCTGTGTGTACGCTTAGGTGTGATCAAAAGGGATAAGGGTTTAATGAAATCGCTCTCCACTCCCCCAACGTTGGCGGCTTTTAAGTGAGCATATAGTGGAGTTACCTGGATGGGAACTGATTGTTTCTTTTTCTCCTACACTTTTCAGATCTTGTAGTCTTTCGAATCCTTGGTACTCATTCGATAGATAAACTTACTCCTCGGGAAAAGTGAATATCTATCTTTAAGGGATTGTTGTCGCGCGTTTAGCTTTAAAGCTAACCATGCCTGAGGCCATGGCCGGGGTACGGAAGAGGCCTGAGGAGCCATTTTGCCCGAGTTAAGCCATCCCCTTTTGTTTGCTATATTCATTAATATGGGCTATGAGGGATAGCCGGGGATACCGGACGGACCATTATGCAATACAAATGAGACCTCTTTAGGAGCTATTAAAGGGAAACAGATGTTGCTGAGGAGAAGGGACAGAACCGCTTAAGCGACCCGCTTGACTGAGGGAAATTTTGATTTGTGTTTTGAGATTTGTTTTAAAGGATCCTTGATTTCCTCATAAGTGTTTTCGGCTTTAATTCCCTCTTATTATTTACAATTTTGCGGACGAGTCGAGTATATACGAGTTAAATGGTAATTAAACGCTCTCCTGGATATCTAGAAACAAACTGGCAAATTTCAAGTATTATTAATCAATGTGATGTAGAGCTCCTTGGAATTTTATTAGGGCGAATTATTAAAAAAAGAAAAAGCAAAACACTATTAATGACAAAATAAATATTGGTCGCACTCTTTTTTATTCGAAAGCAATGATATAAACATTTGAATTAAATAATTAAAAGTTACATAAACAAATAAGCAAGGCTTTTATTCGCTTCTATTTAAATAATTACTCATCTCAAAATTCAAGTTCAAAAATGTTCATAGATGCGTATTATACAAAATTATTATTTAGATTGTTTCAACAGCAACTAAAAATGTGAATATTTCTCCCCCTCTCTCCCAAAAGAAAAGTATTATTATTATAATTATTATTACTATTGCCATTACACAGAAAATATAAAAAATTCAATGGTTTTCAATTATTTTTAAAATGCAATATTTACTTTTACGACTAAGGGATAAGGTGAAATGTAAAAATATTTTTTAAATACATTAAAAAATAATCATAATAAGAATTATCTGCTTTTCAATTTCACCTTCTTTACAAAAGATTCTGTACAAGAAGAATATTTTAAAATATAATGCAATAACAATTCAGTAATTTTCTTTTATTTTCAATTCAAGTTTTATGCGTTTTAAATTAGCATAAAGTCATAGGTGCTAATTTAATACCCGCTGTCAATGGGGTGCAAATCAGCAGAAAAGATTAAAAGTTCGCGTAGAAATTAATTTCCATTAAAGGACAATAAGCAGACACCATGAAATCCTGCGGTGATTGCTGGATTCGACACGTCAGCCCACTGATGACGGCCATTCCCATTGTCCAGAAGGACTGAAAAGGTTTTTTTTTTTTTTTATATTTCGCTGGATGCAATTCACCCGTGCGTAGCCGGCACGCACATATGCATACACGGCTTGATATGTTTGTGATATAGTCCTCTGTCGAGCAACAATATCATCGCCAAAATGTATTTCGCAAAATCAGGAAAAAAAGGGGGAAATAATGAAAAAAAAAGCGAAAAAAAGTTTTTTTTTTTTCATATTTTCAACATTCCGCCGAACTACATAACCCTAGTCTGTGAGCCACCCTGTGTGATCCAACCACCCGCTGGGGCTCTACCGGCACCGTGAAATTGTGAACAAAGGCCATCGACGTTAATTTCATTATTTTCTGTCAACGTATCCGATTACAATAAGTTTTTAGGGGTGGCACGAGGACGGGCTGGTGAGCAGTATCAGTCGTCACAGGAGTTTCTGGCCTGACACATGGCAACACCACTGCACTGGGTGTCCCCAAATTAATGATACACTGGCACCAAAGGGACCCGACACACAACCCTATGAATTTCTGGGAGAGATAAATACGCGAAATGCAATTATACAATTGAATGCCGACCCTGCAGGGGATGGGGTAACGTGCGGTATAGTGGCGACCTGGTGGACGACCGGGCGATATTGCCCGATGTGCGAGAATATTAAGGTGGGCAGTGGCTTTAATTCATGTCTGACCGGGCGTGTTAAGCAATTGTTTTGCTTATGTAAATATTGGACATGATAATGACATTCCACATGCACGTGCTCTTTCCAAAAAACGGTTTGAAAAAGAGGTTTTCTTTCGAGCGATGATGCGGCGCGGGGGCGTACAAAACGAAACAGAATTTATTTATTGCCATGTATAATATTATCGATGTGAAGTACCTCCCGGGCATGTCCTCGAAACGGGATAATTTGTAATTCGTGCAGAATAAAATGCTTATCGAAAGTGCCACTTCTTTTTTTTATGCTATTAATTATCCAAATACAGGTGAGATATTCAAAATTCATTATGAGCCTCAATTTTGCTGATTCAAGAAGTGGTAGTCTAGACTTAAAATAGCAGAATCAAAACAGCATGAATTTGATTTGTGTAGACTTTGGTCTATTAAATTCGTAACACATACGAAAGCCTCCACAAATCGGTGTAATACAAATGATAAAAATTAATTATTAGGACACTCCTTGCAGGAGAACATTTTTTAGTTAAACTGAACTTTAGAATTCTCATCAAAATCCAATAAAATTAAAACCGTGCTTGTAATTTTCAAAACCAGTAACTACAATAAATTTTTGTATGCTTATTTAAAATTGTGCATGCTTATTAAAAACTACCGGGGTCCATAATCAGCACATTGGAAATTTTTGGAGGAGGCATAGTTTAATATTACTTTTTTTTACATAAAACTTAACTAGTGAAGTTTTCTACACATGTCTGACTAAAAATTGCATGGCTAAAGGTCGCATAGAAATAGTCAAGGAATTTAAAAATTTATTCTGATCAAACAAATTGAAAATTTTATTCTATAAGATTGTAAAAAAGCTGACCTTTTCTTATACCTACTAGACTTTTTTTCAATTTTTGTATGCAAATTTTTTAGTCTTACATATTTTCAAATGTAGATTTTCTCATGAATATGACTTTAAATAAATTAATAAATATTTTGTTTGCTATATTTGGTGTCAAGAAAATGGGGCAAGTTTTGGAGACAATAGGGAACAGTTCTCCAAAAGTTATGTTTTGAAAAATGAAAAATACTATTGATTATCAATAAAATACAGCTATAATTTTATGTTCATTTATTTTCATACAGTACCCTCGGTGCGTGAATTATACTCGTAAATATATTTAATTTTTATTTCAATGCAAATCGAAACTTTATTTCTACAAAATTTTTATTTAACCCGAAATCAACAATTTGTTTACATAATTTCAATTACTTATAAAATGAAGGTACTTATTTTTTAATTGCTCTTGAAAAAGTAATTCTCGTTTTTAGTTAAGAGACTGATTAATTCTTTATATATTAATTGTTTGCTTTATTTTGAATATTTTTGAAACATTTTTAGAAGAAGATTTATTCTAACCAGAGATTTTCGAACAGATTTTAACTAAATTTATTATGTCATATGTGATTTATCGTTAAATAAATAAATCATTACACATGATATGGTATATAAATCAGGATAGAAATTTATCACCTTAGACATTGTTCAAACTAAAACCTTATATCGAAGAAGAGAATATTCTTAATCTCTCTAAATGCACAAATAATGCAATTCAGAACAATGATCTTGATCTTAAGATCCATCCGTTGTAGATGCATTACAGCGAATAAAAACAATGGAAATAAAATGAATGAAAAAGGTTTTCCTTCAGCGGAAGTTTATCGGATTGATCAGTAAACAATAATAAATAAAGTTCGGTCAGACAATAACTCCAAGCGTGATCATGATCATCAGCTATCATCCTGCAAAACGTCAGAGTACTCGAATGCTATACGCAGCATGGTTTTATCAAAAAATCCACACAATTTTCACCTCCTGTAGAATTATTACAAAGATTGGAAAAATTAATAAAACCGATCGTTCGGCTTCGTTCCCGCCTCGCATGCCCGAACACCGCGAGTTTAATGAAGACATATATCGGGTCATCCTTTAGCGTTCAAAGACGCGAGGGCTGCAACGATCCAGCCTCTCGGATCGGGTTCTTGACTCCGCAATATAACACTGTGCCTTATCGTGCACATCTCTGATGCGAGCCCGTGGTCCCCGCCTGCAAAATTACAGGTCATGATTAATTGTTAGGTAGGCATAAAATGAGAAGAGACCAAAAGAAGGCGGCATTGCAATAGGTGCCCCTTTGTGCTCTGATCCATGAATTATTTATTGAGTTAGCTAAGGCTAAGTTCATTTATTCTGGTATTTTTAGAGATAATAGTCACTAATTTAAGGTTATTAAGCAAAGAAGTAAATTGCATCTAAGAACAATTGTATTAAAATTAATTAAAAATATCTGTTGTATTTTTTTATTAAACGTTTTTTTTCAAAATTAATGATTTTAAAATATCTCGATATAGAATATTAAGATATTTAGAATCAACCAAAATCTCTCCACCCTAAGATTGTGAAATTTAAAGAATTGCTTTGAATTGCGAGAAGTTTTAAAGTTACACTTTTGAAAAAAATATTTAAACAATCCAAATAAAACGTAGTTCTGTTTTTCTAAGTAAAACTTATTTTACGAATTATCTTTATTTTAATTTCAGTGTTAAAAATTGAAAATCTGTTTAATATTAGTACATTTTTCTAAATATAAAGATAAGAGTACATGTTTATAGGGTATTCTAACTTAACCTAAAATGTACCTGGTTGCGTTGGGTCGAGCTCCAGATGCATAATACTTGTTTTTAAATGAATACTATTCATTTATTTTTATTGTTAAATTTATTTCAGGAATAAAAATTGACTTATTAAAAATAAAACAGCTAGAAATTTTGGTTTTTCGAATCAGAAATTAATACCAATGGGTGTATTTTGTCTATTTAAATATAAAAACAACTATTCAAGTTTTATATTGGAGAACAACTTTAAACATTCAGCAACAACAATTTATATTTTTTATTCAATTTCAGAAATCAAATAAAATATACAGCTGAAATTTTCGAAAAGAAACAATTAATAAATAAAAGGAGATTTTTTTGTCATTTTCAAAAAAAATTAAAAAAGTGACTGAAATTAGTATAATTAAAAATACAAAGGCCTTACATCTTTGAGAAAGGTTTTTAATTAATTCTTTTTATATTACCACACGTGACACTTGATCTCATGTTGTTTTTTATTTATTTTAATTTATATATTTAAATTATTCTTTGTAAATTTTATAATTACAGTAAAACGTGTATCAAAAATATTTCCTACATTTTCGATTAAAATTTTTGCTGTGTAATGTTATCAATTTTCAGAATTCTACTGTTAATAATAGTCCATAATTTTACAACTTTCTAAATTAAAATGCATTTTCTATATTAAACATCTTTTCTCCTTTGTTTTTTTCATTAAACTTATTCTGTAAAATTTCGCATTATTTACAAAAAAAAAACCAAAAAACGAAAAACGCTTGAACAGCATTTTGGATGTACCCCATGCCCGACGAGGTACGTCACATGTTGTGGTAATAAAGGGCTCCTTTGATTTACGGCATTCAAATTCATTGGGGTCGAGAGAAAATTTTGTAATTTTGCAGCGGAAAAACGAATAAAATTTTGAGTTTCTCTCCCTTTTGCTCAAGTTCCTGCTACTTAGAGGGGTATGCTCCCCTTAAATTTTGTAAGCACATCGTCTTTTGCCTTTAAGAAACTTGAAAGGCGCTCAAGGCCCGTGGACGGGAAGTTAGAGGGCCGGCTGAGTTATCTTTCCGAAGAAAGACTTCTTGCAACTTCTTGCAAAGGATAAGCTTCAAATAGCATGTAATTTCTCGTAACAGGGAAACATTTTGAAAGTCGTGTGACGGGTGTTGGGTGAGCGAAAGCGCTTTAGTATTATACGATATTAAAAATTCGATGATTTATTGTGATGAGGGTGACCAGAGAATGGGTAGGATGGAAGTTCGCGAGGCGGATCAATGTTTTTCCGGGAGTCGTTACACTGGATGCGCAATCACAGGACGCAAAATGCTTATAGTCGTTATTTTCATCAAATTCAATTTTATGTTGTTGGCAAATCCGGATGCTGTTGGGAAATTCGAATTGTCTGTGCCCACTAAACATGAACGGAGAAGATTTATGGGTCTCTTCTGAGATTACGGGCGGTTATTACCCCTGTGGTATACTGTGTACTACCCCCGAGCCTTTCATCCAAATGCTCCAATTCATTTCTAAGTCTGGTGGGAAATTACGGATCTTGATACGATACATTGAGATCTATCGGAATGATATGAATTATATCCCAAAGGCGATTTATAAATAATGCATTCGACCTACAATGGGGTTAGACTTTGGCACCGTGTTACTCCGATTGCGGCATAGATGAAGAAAAACACTTTAATTTCCCAAAAGTCATTCCAGGGTAATGGTATAAATAAATGTTACTGATGGTCAGTGGAGAATTTTGTTGCTAGAATTAAATACAGCATACTTCCTCCAATCCAAGTATGTCTGTCAAAACATCTCGTATTGCTAGATCTAGACTCTCTGATAACCATATTTAATGATAAAGAGATAAAATTTGTTTAAAGCATGCCTACCATAAACCTTTACACATAAGAAACAATAAGGACTTCTCGACCATTTAGGCTTTTTGTGTCTTGAAAACCGTTCTTATGCTTAATGAAAACATTTTCTTGTGATTAATGTTCCATAATAAAGTACCACAACTCGGTTAAAAATTTGATGTTAAGATTTAAATTATACGGTCACAATCATAAGCCTAGATAAGCTCTTTCATATTTCAGGATATCTACATTTTCCTTCATAAGATTTAATATAGAGTGAATAAATTTTAAGTAATTTAGTCGTTAGAGATTTTAATTTAATAAATTAAAGATTGATTACATTTTTAAACGATTTTATTGCCCTGTGTACAGATTTAAAGATGTGTTACTAAGGAAAACAAGGCTTAAAAATTATTATTAGCTTTCCTTTTGGGCAAGATTTTGCATTGTATTTTCTAAAAATTAAATGCGAATTTTTCTCAACAAGTTAAATATAAACACAAATCGTAAAAACCAAATATAGTGTAAACATTTTAATATAAAGTTATTTTAAACTTTTTTTATTTTTGTTAGACATTTATTCATAATGTAATTAAGTTAAAAATTGTGCTAAAATGCCTTTACTTGAAACTAAGATAGGAAATTCTGCACAGATTTTCTTGTAAAAAAATCCATCGCAATAAAACAAATATTATTTTGAAAATTTTAGTATTCCCTAAACAAACAAATTAGACGGTATAGTATACCGCACTCATGATTAATTTGAAAAAAAATGAAGAATTTCAAGCAAACCAGTTCATTAGTTTTCCAAACATTTTCAGGATTGATTTATGGGCATCGATGGATTTGTGGTAGGGAAATTTAACTGCTGTTTTCCATTTCTTAAAATAACCCACATTTTAAGGAAAATATATAAGATTAAACGCTTTCACTATTGAGTTTTGTGAACGTGGTACAAATATGGATTTCTTCAGAAAATAGTACGCAATACGAGCTATAGTAAAAGTATAATTTCATAACATGAATCAAACCGACTCGCTTACAGGAGTTCTTTCTTTCAAGGATTAGAATTTTTGACAATTCTTGTGGAAAATTAAAAGAAAAATTCAATAAAATTGTTTTGTTATTTGATTATGGATAGAATCCACAAAAACTAAAATCAAAAGATTCACAAATTCTTTTAAGGTGACGTTAAAATTAGTCGTGAGTCATATTGACCTTAGATTATGCTATTAGAGCAATTTGATTATGTACCCTACAAACAAAAATATTTTAAAATTGAATATGAATTAATGAATGATAGAAAACGGCTTTTCCATAGGAAACGAATGGAAGTGGTGAAAAAATTGAATAGCACGTTTTTTACCATTTAAAAACAGGACAGGTGATAGATCCTATTTAATAAACTAATTGTGTCTAATGAAAACTCCATTGTCTATTCTACATTTCGATATCGTGGAGCCCGCATTGCTTTTAAAAATTGTTTAAATTTCTGTGCTGGCATCGAAAAATAGCGGCAGTATTTAGAGCGGAAGTTAAATTTCTTACGCATAGACTGTCCGGAAAATTTGTGATGCCGAACACCAATGCATCCTGCTGCGTGTGCCCTAAAGCAGAGAGTTCGTAATGTGGGCTAAAAATCTAATTAAACCGACATTATTAAGTCCCTTAATAGCCGGACACAAAGTGTCATTAGCAGTCAAAAGGACCTCTGCATGCAGGAGCACACTGGCCATAACAGTGGTTGCACCCTAACTCAACCTCCCATGAATCCTCTTCCTGAACGCATCCCCGAAGGGTGCATGCGGTGGTGGTACTACGCCCTACAGCATAAAATTTGAGTTTGCGGACATATGCACAGCCCTGCTAAGTCCTTAATCCTATTTGCGGGAAAATATTTAAAATTTCAGGGTTGCGTGAATTATCTTCAGTGGGACCACTGTCCGATTTGCATTGTAGTAAGTTATGATGGCGAAAAGGTTTTTGGGGGTCCAAATCATTCACGTCGACCTCGTTCTGGACGATAGTATACCGGACCAATGTTGACCATGTGTGAGTTTTGCGGGCTTTAGCCCGACGCGCTTTGGCTGATTGAAATCAAGCCCGGGCATTTCTGGTAGCGCGGCAAAATCCATTTCAATCTGGTGAATTGGATTTTAATGGGTTCCTGACTAGACGGTACCAGACAACGGACGATATTGCTTTTCTGTATCGTCGTTTGTTTTTCCTCGGTACCTATTTGGTGTGGCACTATCCTGATATGGCGCCTTACCAGCTTGACGCTTCCATGGCTAGTGTTCTGTTGCCGCATACACTTCCATACTAACAGGTCAACCAGCGATTTTGGGAATCAGGAAGAATTCCTGCGTGGTGCCCTCCTGTGAATTTTATCACCATTTTGAAACGCCAGCCGGACTTCTGGGTGCCATTAAATGATTAGTTTTCCTGTTTTTCAAGGGATGACTTGCAGCCTTTAGACTGAAATGTACTGATAGATTTATTAAGGTATTTCAGGGTAAATTTAAAAATTTCTATTTGTTTGTATTATTTTGAATGTTGTGTCGTTTGGTGTGGGCAAGAAGGTCTCCCGAAGAGAAAGAATTTTTTTGAGAAGTGAAATAAAACATGATTTTAATTGTTCATGATTAATCAGATTTTACTTCTTGTTAAATTTTAGATATCTACATTCTTTGAAGAGATAATGAAAATGTGTACAACAATATCGAAACCATAAGTGCAAGTTGTGTAGGTTGAAATTGATATTTATGGTTTGAAAAATGTCGATGATGATGTTGATGTCTTAAGGTATCTTTCAAATTAGAAATTAAACTAACTTCATTTTTCGAATAGTACTAATTAAAGAAATATGGAGACAACAATACAACCATTATTACTTACAATTATTGTTCCCCCTAAACCACTATAAAATGTCAAAGGAATAGATTCTCTTGTGAGAAGGGACTATGAGTCTTCAGGGATAAATGTAGCTATCCCCAGAAGGTCGTGCCCTCCTAAAAATTTCTTATAAAATCTATGAAATTACAGGGTCTTGGAAAAAGAACAAGAAGGTAAGGGGTGGTACGCACATACCGCTAAAAATTTCGGATGTGTATCTGACACTTTACACTCGAGTGATTTCAAATCAAAATTGTTCCCCCTTACTAAAAAAAAATTCGTATGTGGAAAAAATTTTTATCGCACTCAAGCCAAACCACTTTCTATCCCATAAAAGACATTAAGACGAATCGAACAATCTGCAAAGCGGCCATAGTTTGCCAGATCCAGATTTTAGGATCTTCCGGAAATAGTAACGATTTGCCATTTTCTTAGACCTTCCTTTAGACGGAAATATGAACTGGCATAGTGAAGATAACGAAAATCTTGGCAAACATCATAAAATGGATAAATGCAGGCCAGTCCCTTGTTAAAGTTTGACGTGCTCCCCTCTCGTGTTAAGTGCAACTACAATTTGTTAATAAAATCCACTCGAGGGTGCACCTTTCCAGGAGGGTTGTGTTTAAGCGACGGAGCAAAACTTCATCTGTGGCTGATTCCTCGACAAGATTCGACACGAACTTCTGTGTACATTTCGGGAAATCGAAAAAGAATTTCTCTCGAGAGCTTCAGGGTTGAAAAGTGGCGGCGGCAGGGGATGATAGAGTATGATTTACGGTGAAGTTTCTAACATTCCAAGAAAATTGAAAGCTTTAGAGGGAATCTTTTAAATTTTACGATGAAAAATTTAAAGTTGTTGCACCTTATACTCTTGGCACAAATCGTCCCGGACAACTGAATCAAAGCACACACGACAAGACATAAATTTTGATGCTAACCAAAAAGGGTCTTTAACGGGAAGCTGAATTAAGTTTTCTATCAGATTCGTAGAGACATTCGTGATTCGATTCCATAAAAGGGTACTAAAGCGTATTGGATGGAGCCCGTTAAGGTCACATACGTGCTGGAAGTAGTCACGGCCACTGCCGTACCAAAGTGTGTTATTTAAAAGAAATATGTGTCTGCCCAGACTAAATCAAATGATAACCCCTAAAAATCCCGCTGCAGTTTGTTCATAAAATTGTTTTATTTTTCAATTTGAAAAGAAGAAAAAATATGAGAACTATGTGGATTTTATGCTGATCGCGTTTCTACCCTTTCAACCTTCACTTTCATTCTATACCTTCGAAACATATCTTTATAACTCTTTTTTTTAACTATTATAAAAGTTAATTTAAGACATCGATTTCCTTTTTTTTTTGCAGAATTATTACCTACCACCAGTTAGGGACTATCTTAAGGGAGAATGTTTGAGTTTTAATAAATTAATTTATTACACATATTTCAATTATTTTTAAAGACTTCGTATTCTTTTATTCATTCTAAATTATTTCAGAATTAATTCTACATATATGTACTTAAAAGTAGTAGACAAATCAATACAAAAACGTTTTTTTTTTTAAATAATAATTCCAAAACTATTCTTATATACGTGCAGCTTTATGTAAAAGATTACTTTGTAATATACTCGTATGATGTCGTACCATTTTCTTTTAAATAGTAAGACAACATCTACAAATATAAAGAAGAGAAATACTTTTTTTTTAAAAGTCAAATTATCAGTACACTAATTTTGCAAATAAAAATGTACACAAATTTGTATAAAGGAAAAACATGAAACATTCAAAAACAGAAATGGTATTCATAAATTCAAAGGGGAATGGCTAAATTTTATAAAATGCAAGTGATAAGTGCATAATTTACATCATCGCATGGAGCATACACTCGAAATATCTCGACACGTGACGTACATGCTAAGAGGTGAATCATTCAAGTGAATTTTGACGCCAAATTAATTACTTGCAAATTTGAGTGTTTCTTTGAAATGCAGAAGAGCGTGCGGTTCGCGGCTAAATAATTTCATTTTAAAATGCACCCCTTGTCATTCAAAATGCAAAAAAAAAAAGACGAGTAAGACGACCAAGGAAAAAGAATGAAACGAAAATAAAAAACATGTGTCGCATGCTGAACCAGGGCATCTGTCACCTTTATGCCACTAACACGTATCGTGGTGCACCGAGTGCTCCCTGAGAATCTTCCACTTTATGCGGTTAATCGCTCATCCTAGACGTCGTCGTCGTCTTTTCATCTAGAATACTTTGGAGGGAAATATAATTGGATAACACAGGGTTACCGTAGCTTAATGTCAAGGACTTATATTTTTTTACAGGACTTAATCCTAGAGTAACCCCTTTTCTGCTTACTAATTGCCGTAATCCTCGAAGAACAATTCACTAGGGCACTCTAATAACTCTTCTCCTGGGTGGGGGGTATGGAGGATAAATGGGGGCTATGCAACGAAATAAGCCTTTCCTAGTTGTTCATTCCTTATTCAAAGTGGTAACAGGAATAAAAGTGGCACGAGGACGCAGCTTTAGGCACGCCTGGCTCGTCGTCGTCCTCGGGGTATGGTACACCGTTTTGACGGTGCGGTGACCACAGGGAGAAGCAATTTTGCATAACAAATTGCACTGCACTATGCACCCTAACGGCTGCTGGTGCTAGAGCTGCTGGTGATGTAAAACCCTAAGCAGAATGGAGTTAGAAAAACTCCTCAGTATGCAGAACGAGGATGCCTCGAAAGCGCATTTGGAATAAAACAGGGTACTACGGAAGGGCTCGTTAACCCAAAAGAAAACCCTGATCGTGACGCCCGAAGCACATCAACCATAGACAGACAGATAGATGACCTAGCTAGGGACGTGAATTCATACTATACCCATGCCAGGGACTAGAGCGGGAATTTCATTAGAGCAACTCTAGTATTCATCATAAAACATCAATTATTCAAAGCGGATAAATGCCATACACCTAATTACTCCTCAGCGGGGAATCCCCCGCATACCAATTACTAAAAATACCTGAAGAGAACACAAAAGACCACATAGAGAACACCTGACTTGACCACTAGACAGGGATTGGACAATAAGTCTAGAGGTTTGGGTACCGAATGGGGATGATTGCAAATGGGTCGAAATGTCCAGGACAGTTAGAATAGTTTAAGGTATCCTATGCCGGTAAAATGCACAAGTTACCGAGGCAAAAACTTTTCAGAGAAGACGTCTGTGGCTTCTACGTCGAGCATGGAGAATTTATTTAATTTGTACGGTCTAAAAGCTTTCTGTTTTGCCGCTAATTGGAAGCTACTGGAGTACATATTCTGTCTATTCTATAAGACAAGGTACCCCAACCAAGTTCAAACGAACAAATGATAGGATGGCTTTTATCGATCTTGTATCAAAATCGAACAGAGTAGAAGTCAGCCTCTTTAAAATTCTAGGGCAAAGGGCTCCTGCCCATAGACGAGCTACAAAACTTTTTTTCTCTTGTCGTATGCCCAAGGCCATTATACCGCTCGATTGAGTCCTTTTTTGAGATTCGCACATATGCACATTCTAACCACCAAAAATGCTCGACAAATTCTGTAGGGATATGTTTGTCCAACCTCAAAAGCCGACGACAGATTGAACTATTCAAGCCGATCCTGCGGGATAATCCGACGACAATGACTCTGGGTTGTAATCTCTTCGAATGATATCTATGATATTTTTCCTTCGAGGATACTTACTCGGACATGAATAATTTCTTGTAATTCCACGACAATGCTATGGGAATTTGAAATTTTGTTTTATTCAGAAATGGAAGAATGGTATATGACATTCTATTGGGTGAGGTCCCAAAGATGCACTATACACACTCCCAGATGAACAGATTTTCATTTTGTCATGATAAAAAACCTTTGAGGTGGCACATTTCCGACAAGTATTTTATAAGGATGTCAACGAATAGGTGCATTCTTGCGGGTAATTTTTGTAAACACTCGACGATTGAAATCAAATGACAGAGGATATGATCATTTTCTTTTATACAAAAAAAAATGTCCACCTGGATACCTGCAGGCTATTGAAGAATTTTCAAAATCTGCAAACTTTTATGAACCGCAGCTGCTGTGCGGTTCAATCTTTTTGAAATTGGATAAGTCTCTTAAGTTTGTTTGTTTGTTTCTTGATGACGAACGGACTTTTTCTTAGAGAAGAAAAGATTATACTCTGGTATTATGAAAATGGAAAAATTTTCTCAGTGTTGGGTCATATCAATTAATTACGAATTACGTTGAATCAATTTTAAAATGTTAAATTCTTTTTCCGATTTTATAAAATATTAATCAGTCTTTATGTTTTCGGAAAAATTGATGTAATAAGTGAAAAATCTTTCAATTCTTCATCTTTCCAAAACTGAAAACATATGAAGGGTTTTATTCATTTTACTAATTTTATAATGAACCATGAAAATTTTTTAGAAAGGTTTTCAGACAGCAGTAAAATTATTTTATCTATTTTTGGCAATATTGATTTAATTTTGTATTGTAAGAAGAATCACTTTTAAAATCTTTTAATAATAAGAAGTAAATGTTAAGGTAAGGGTCTAGTGAACAAGCATTTTTAATTTTATTTTAATTGGACTATAAATCATTAAATTTACTCAATTAATAAATAAAGCACTTCATTTAACGTAAGTATCGCTTTAAATAATTAAACTCTAGGCCATTTTTTAATTTATTACTTAAAACCTATACACAACTATTTTATATCCCTGCGGCCCTAAACCTTTTTCTTGAAGTTTAGGTGGCCCTCAATGTTTTTCGAGTTATGCAGGCGTGCTTTGGATCCTTACCAATATTGTAACTCAAGTATTATAGCCCATTGACACCTTTAAATGGGTGTAATACTAGTTTTTTTTTCACACCACATTTTGAACAGTTTTCGATGCATTTAAAAGGACATTTTTTAGATTTTGGAAGTCATCCCATAGCACAATTTTTGTCAGATTTGCCTGTAAAATTTCAATTTATTTATTTGAAGTATTGCTAATAGCACTTCTTAGAGTTTTTTCTGGGTAACCGTACCAATATTTCAGAAATCAGTCAAGGCAAAGGTAAAAATAGCAAAAGAAGACAATCTTAATAAATTGTAAAAATTTTGTTCTTATTTTTTCATTATTCAAAAAACTGTTACTATCTTTAAGGCAGGGTCTTAGTTTTGAAGCAAAGACTTTGAACATTTTAAAAATTTTTATCATAAATTGTGTCATAGGCTGAATTTCATAATTATCTCAGCTTGTGATCTTTGACCTCCAATAACTCAGGTAAAAGGCAATAAAATTTTACTAAGGTTGGTTTGAAACGCAGGTGAAATGAGAGCATTACAAAGGTAAATCTTCCAAAAATAGCATTTTCGCTAGAATCTTACCTTAAAATCCTCCAATAGAAAGCAACAAATCTCTATTAACGAGTAATTTTATATCTTCAGCCTATTATGTCTAAAAATTAAAATTTTGCTGAAACATTTCACTGAATTTCCATTTTACAGAATTTCTTTTTAAAAAATCCGTACCTTTCTTATTCTTTAAATTCAATAGATCCAGAAGACGTGTGTCCTTCTCGCCGCACATTATCACCCTAAAGGCTATTCAAAAACTATAAGAGATGGGCCAACAACATTATAGATCCGAATTTGGGTTCAGAAAGACTACTGTAACAATATTATCTGTACACTGAGTGAAAATGTCCCCACGATTTATTTGCGAGACCCTCCAGTAAGTTAACATCAGTGACCCTGGTACCCTTCAGAAGATTTCTTATAAAATCTTATTATTTACGTAAACAAAGGGTGCGGCGCTGAACAAGCAAAGTGCGGAAAGAATTTTTCATATTTACAAATTGTAAATTTTCCTCTTTTTTATTAATATATACGCCCCCTATTCTCGTACAATCTTCCTAAAAACCTGAATCGGGAAGCCCTTTTGTTTCTTTCTTCCTTTTTAATTTGATATTCACGCTGGCAAGATTAAAAGAAAAGTCCCAGCATAAATTTATGAGAAGCGAAAAAATTAAGAAAAGATTGAAATAAGAATGGCTAAGAGGGTGGAGAGATTTTTCGGCTTGTGTAGCAACTTATGAAGCATCTGGGGCTGCCTAAAGTAAATCAGAATTGTTTATTTCGTAGAACCAACCCTTTTTTTTTTCGTTGGAGAGGGCACTTTTACACCGCTTTAACGCGAAAACAATGAAAGAAAGCGGTCAAAAGTGCTAAAACGAAGTAGGTCCTTTGAAGTTTTTGAAATCAGCAAAATTTACCTCCAACGTCTTGTGGGAACGGGAAGACGAGAAATGGAATGAATTTTCTCGCGAATAGTTAGGCAAAAGTTGCCCCTATCCAAAAAGCGACGCCCTGAAAACCTCTAGCGACGATATTCGCCCTTTTTACTGAAGAAAGGACGACATGGACCATTTAGCGCGAGAAATCAGTGTTGCGCCTGATAACGCCGAGTGGATCCTGAATCCCAGGTCCCGGGGGAGTGACGGGATTTACCATCGATTCTCGCTCGCGATTCCCGATTCCCGGCTGAAATATGTTCGGGAAAGATAAAGTGCATTAGTATTCAAGTGTAAACGCATGGAATTTTTCATTTAGACTTTGCCCTTTCACT
Organism: Proctacanthus coquilletti; assembly: GCA_001932985.1. NCBI lineage: Eukaryota > Metazoa > Arthropoda > Insecta > Diptera > Asilidae > Proctacanthus > Proctacanthus coquilletti. The sequence goes on along the minus strand of MNCL01000043.1, from coordinate 441,129 downwards.
GCGACTGCATATTTTGCCGTCGTTGTCGCTGAGGCCCGGCTTGTATTCCCTGTCCTGGGCCAAGCGGCAGGCGGACGGTATCAAAGGCGGGCCGGGCCGGGTTCGATAATCAAAGCCGAAAAAAGTTTTTTTTTTTTTTTTTTTGTAACTCAACTTTTTCACTACTGATACAAATATAAAAATAGTTTAAAAAAGGGGAGGTGAAAAATAAAGAGTGAGCAGATTCCGTCGTATGCGAGTCGCGAACTCATGAATTTTTCGCCTTTTGTAAGGGTGCAGCAAGTGCACTCAGCCGGGTGAATTATTTGTTGCATTGTAGAATGATGGACCCTTTTTGCCGAAGATAAGGGCGCCATTGACCGTGCAGGTCGTCCTATGTGGCGGGGCGGCTTTACAGAGTTTCACCGCACTATGTCGAGATACTAGCCGGGATTCTACCACCGGGATACCACCCGGGAACGTTGATGTAAACAGAGAAAGAGTTTTGTAGAACATACCGCTATGCAAATGATATATAGCTGCAGTAGATAGGTATATTCATAGTGCCGAACAATATTCTACTGTCGACGGGTATTAAATTCATACCCAGCATGACCCGGCGCTGCTTTTGTATTGTATTTTGCTCCATGGGGGTAGATCAGGGACTAAGTGCTAGGAGAGCCCTCTATATCATGGGGCGCCACCGAAGGAAAGGATTCCATAGGACGAACAGCGAACGGGCAGAATCAAATGTTTTTGAAATTTTTATTGAGGTTTGTGTGTGAAAAATTGTTTTTTCACTCGTCGATTTTCTGCCAACACCCTTCTATCCATTCCCCCTCTATTTCACACCCACCTCCATATTTCTACATTTCCCTTTCTACAATTCACGTCATAGCCGTTGTCGGTTTTTGAAAATTGGTTTTTCAGGTGACTGAGCCAATAGAAAAATTGTTCATAAACATTTTTCTCTATTTATATGCCTGCCCCATCCTTTGAAATTTTATTGCACAAACAAATCACAAAAATTAATTTTCACAAGTGAGTGACCGCAGAGAATTCGCGGCTTAAAGCTTCATTCACATTGCTCAACCAGTTTATAATAGGGAAAAATATCATCAGACAGACGAGGTTTTGTACATTGCTATGCTCCATGGACAAGGGTATTTGAATTGTTTTGCACACTGAGAGGGAACTCGAATTATCTTTGTCTAGTAATTTTATAAACAATAGCCCTATAGCACAAACATTTGTTTTTATTATAATTCTTTGTTAATTAAAAAAGGAAAGAAAGAATACAAAGCATAGGTCATATTTCTCATGGCAATTAAAATTATAGTATAAAATTAAATGTTAAAAGAGGAAAACTTGTTGATGAAACAATAACAAAAATTAAAAATATATCACAAATGTTGTCTCCATTCATTGCTGATCCTGAAATTCTATGAACATATATTCTAACTTTACAATAACAAATTTTAAATAGTTAACCTTAAAGGTATATATTTATGAAAAATTAATTATTTTAATGAAAAAGAAAAATAAGTTTAAAAAATATAAATTGAAAATTTGTGATATATTCTACTAGACCAAATAAAATTTATGGTTCCGTACTATCAGCCACATTCCACAAAATTTCATAAATTTTAACTCTCTTTTCACGTACATTACTGGCGTTGTAATTTTATTATATTATTGAAATATCAAAATAAATTGGATATTTTCCCACACGATTATAAATTCTGGGCTATGTTTGTAAGGTACACTTGTATACCACTAATATCACTAATTTTTTGAGATTTTAACTTTACTAATTTCTTAATAAACAATGTTTTAAAAAATAATCCAATATACAATTCTGAAGAAAATGGTGCCCTTCCAAAGGATACCTGCGCACGACTGGATGCTAAATTAAGACTCCGTAAAATTTAATTAGAAATCTATTTAGGTTTTATAAATTAGGAACATATCCTTGCCACAAGATTCGTTGAAAAGAAATCTAGGATAATCTAAAATCTAGGCTCTCTTAAAACTCTTGATGTAATTTAATTTAATATACTAGCTCTTCATTTTTTTTAATAATAACATAAAAAAACCATTACACTTTCTGTAAGCATTTTATATCTTCATCAGTAGTCAATTCTTCCATAGCATTTAGAACAATAACTCCTACTATACTTCAGATTTCTTAAAAACAAATATAGACTATGCAATTCAAAGTGTACTACCCGTTAAAAGTATTGAAAGTACTCTGGTCGTAGCTCAAAACTAATGAAACTTTTCCTTATTTTTCTGTGTAAAAATGTCCAATAATATTTTTTAAATATAAAATTTTCGTATCACGTATTACCTAATTAATTAAATTAAATCTCAGAAGCATTGATGAATGCCTTTTATTTCTCCTATGCTATCAAATCAAGCACGTTTTCAAAACGTTTTTTAGTTTGAAGGTGTTTGATTGAGCGTTTGAAAATCGGCCAAATTTGTACATGCAAAAACACACAAGAGAAGGTAGGTATTCACCTTTTACCAAAAGAGTAAACCTCGTATATTTTCGAAGTGCTAGTTTTGGAGGAAGGATTACAAGGAAATAATGCCAACAGAAAGGCTTGTTTCAAAATTCCCACTAGATCCCGATGGGCCACGAAAATCACGAAAATAGAATCCACTTGACTTTTGATATGGGAACACAGGAGGAGGTTCTACATTTACGTTTTTGTTCTCTGTACTCTGTTAAAACCCATCCGGCAAAATAATGGACGCATAGTAAAGCAATTCGCTGCAGAAGTAGTGCGATTTTTTCTTTGGCCATAAATTTCAATTTTTGTTTATTCAGAGTTTTATTAAGTTTGGGACTATTCTTTTGTCTCGTTATTTTTTTTTTTGAAGGTTTTGTTTTTCTGTCGTTGTTTGTTTTTCTTTTTTTTTTTTAAAGTTTTTATTTTGTGTTCAAGCAATTTTTGTTCTGGTTTGTTTGTCTTGTTCCATGTCCGAATGTATTTTTTAATTATTCCCCAATGCCGCAAGGCTATCAATATTGAGACGAAAATATAACAAAAACGGCCTGCAGTGTAGATGATGGCTATTCTCTCTATGCTATATCCAAACAAACATGCTGCTGCACTCCATGCAATAAATCTGCATTCGGGGTGCATAACATAAAAGTGAACAGGAGTCATTTATATGCATTTACGCCTATACGTTTTGTATTCCCATAGTTTTTATCATTTCTACCAGAATTTTTGGCTCATGTCATTCGGTAATCTGGTAATGAAAGCAGATCAATTTAATACCGATTTTACAAGTCCAGAACGTTATCGGTATTTTATTGAAAAGTTATACCATTATTGTAAATTTTTTAAATTGAACCATTTTTTTCTGACCATCTGGTTTGAAAAGGCGGTGACAACATATGTAATGGATTGTTTGACCCCTTTTTTTTTCTATTCAGTAGTGATATTGATCATAAAAACACCCCCTTGCAAATATATCACTACTATAGAGAATTAAACAAACAAAAAAGATTGCCCAAACCAACATCTGTCCAAGTCATAATCATTTCGGGAAATAATTCGATAGATTTACTTATTCTACCAATTAAAGAATGAAGAGACGTAGCCAGTCAATGTCAGCTAGAGTCCACCTCCTAGCAATGATTAATGGGAAAATACTCATCTGTTAGTGGAATCCATGCATCAGTTCCTTTTCAACGAATATGTTAGGATTTAAAAGTGAAAACTAGGAACCACTACCGCAGTATTGTCCATTACAATAGCTATTAAGGTTAGGACACCAGAAGCAAGTCGCCAGAGGTATACCTTAAGTGAAAGATAAACGACGACGTCCCAGTGAGTGTCATCCCAAAAGGCAAGATATACCTTTCTACCCAAAATGTGGCATTGGATAATAAGAAAATGTTACCGCTGACTGCGACGTTTCTTTCAGAGGAGAGGTGTGAATGAAGCAGAGTTTTTGGCTCGATGACCACGAATATTTAGAAGGGTACGTAAATCGAAGATGAATGGGATTTTTGGTACACAAAATCAAGACATATTGGCGACAGCTGATAGTCCCGCTGGTTTTTGCGGGTACTGTGGCCAATTGAATGGAGTCCCCTTTTTTCGATGAAAGAATAATAACAGATAGTTTGTAAAGCATCTAGGAACTTTTCTTTAGGGTCCTAATCAGTCACACTAATTGAGAACAGAATGTGAACGTCTGTTATAAGTAAGATGTTACCGGATTTATTTGAGAAACTTGCTGCTTTAATTCCAATCCTTACCCAGAGCTTAATCAAATTCAGATCGATTGCATTTCAAATGATTTGAAAAATACTGTTGCATAGAAATGCACTTTCTGGAATTTGATCTCATTTAGATCGTTTACAACTTTATGATTAATTACTTTTGCAATTTTTATCTATTTCGAATTTTATCAAAACTATTACGTTCTCTTTAAAATAATTCCCGTAAGAATTGTTTCGTATCATTTATCTTTCAACAGTCTTTACCTCAAAAGACATCATCTACAGTTGTACCAAAACGCTCTAAAGTTTCCAAATTATATTATGAATTCCATTTCCTAGGCATGTTTGCATTGATTGAGAGCAAACTTGAATTTCCTAATTTGATTAGAAGATAAGAAAATTTCTAAGGGCGTTTCCTGAAGAGACAGCGGCGAACAAAACTAGTTAGCACTTGTCTACCTCCTCTATGAGAACATATCGCTCACATCCTCCTCATAAAATCTCATATAGGAAGTCTCAATGGACGTTGATGGCTCGATATGGAATAGGGTAAACTTTCAGTTACATATATGCATGTAAGGCTGTTCCCGCCCCAACCGAATCACACCGCACAGGGTGGGAAGGACAAAATCCAATGAGTTTCAGAACAGCCTGATACAAATTTTAACACAGAGATTACTAGTGATTCAAAGATTTCGAAGATTTTGTGCTAATCCCAATGGACCTCTGGCATGGAATTCGATTAAACTAGAAAAAAAAATAAACTATGAGATAATATCCATAAATCGAGAATGGAGCGCGAAACAGACTCGCCCCGACCTTGCTCCATGCCTGTTATAGTAGAGGCGCACTAGAGTGTCTAAGAGGTTGGCGATGTCAATACAGCACCATCGATCTACCAAAGAAACTCTCCAAGGGAATCGCAAGAATAGTGTGTCTGTCACACAGTGGGTCTTGCTACCATCACTTTGGCCCATAAGGGCTCGGGATCGGGGGAGAAAACACCACTGTATCTGCAAGAATATGTCCCTAGGATATGTGTCATCCTTATGTTCTCCCATAACGTATTCAGTAGCTGGTTTATGCGATGTCAAGCGCCTCCAGTGTAATATCCAAACACGCATAAAACGCCATCCAAATTGACCCGAGGACATACGTTATCATATCCTTCCGGGGTGAAGCCGGGCACAAACTGCGGCACGAATATGGGGACCGAGTACCGTTGCCGACTCTGATAATGTGCAAAATGACTTTCCTAGATAAAATTGACTTCCTGGCGTTTCCTCAAGATGGTCTTCTTCGTCTCAAAATCTTCCGTGTATATATTTGCATATTTCCCGTCGGCGTATCCCCTACATTTGCCCTTTGGCGAGTGTCCCACCAGCACCTTTGGGATTTCATTTAGGTGACTAGCTCACATTTGGGCCAATATAACAGAATTTCTACCTGTGGCTTAACTATCATCAGCAACAACTTTAAGGTGTGCTCTAGTGTGTAGGTATGCATGTGTGTTGAAAAGTTTTTAGTTTCAACTCAATTTATCATATGTCACGAATGCTGGATAAAATGCACCTTCGAGAAGGTAAACTCTGCCAAATTGTTGCACCACAGGGACTGCGACAGGGGGATTTTTGTTTTGTGGGAAAATAAATGAGTGACTCTTAGGTCGGATTTACCTGGAATCCTCTAGCACCTAGGTAAATAGCTATCATCCCTTTAGTCTTATCGGGTAATGAACTGTGTCTTCTTATGGTATTGTTTGTCGAGCATGTTGAAGGGGTGAAATGATGATAAAGTATATATTGATGATGAGTACACTATCGTGGTTTTCGTTATCTAATGGTTAGAAATTTTCGAGAATAAACTACTTTTTATAGCATAAAAGGTTACTTAACAAATTTGGAATATTACTGAGGTATGATATAAGTTTACCTTTCATAGCAAAACTTTTAAGCATTAACATAACCCAGTTGAGCTTGTTAGACTTCAAAGCCCATCGTTAAAAAACTTCAATAAAATATTTATACCTATCAAAGTCTTTTTAAAATGATTATTTAGTGTCACATTTCCACCTAAAATTAGAATGTCGGTGATGAATATCACAAATATTAATACTTTACTGCGATAAGATTAAACGACAAATTCAAATTATATAATATCTTATTAATACATCCTCAACCACAGCATCAAACATCATCAAAAATTTAATCGGGGTGCAAGTCGAAATTGCGATCAATTTAATGGACCTCTCCTCTCCTGGAGTTGTCACTCGCATAACACTTTACGGACTTATTTTGTATTCATCAAATAACACATCTATGACGCCCGTGAAAAACGATCTCGTACAAGGTGGTACCGGAACCGCGACCCAGGACGTGCCACTCCGGGACACCAAGCACGCATACCATGGAAGCCTCGAGTCGCATTGACTCTCACAGTACGAATGTCACTAGTGTGAAAAAATTTAAAGTCATACCATGCCTTGGACAGGTTGGAAATGCCTGTTTCACCTTTTGGCTTCTGCCATGTCAAGATGACAAATCGAGTTAACTTACCATTACCTTTCGTCTCGCCCTGCATCTGAGGTTCTTCTTGAACGTCTGTCTGCTCAGGTAAATGGAGTTCGCCGACACGCAGTTTTATTCTTTTCACAATTTTTTCATCCCCACCACAATAATGTGCATATACTCTTAGCCCTTAAGGGGAAGTAGTAACCATTTTACAGACGGGGCTAACTGACAAGTAACTGCCCGAGAATGGACAGACCTGTTCAAGGCAAGGCACAGCCCACAAAGGACCATAGTCTCCCATGGGCCCGAATCTTGTCATACTCTGCGCACAAATTCCAACTTGATGGATTAGGGATGATAAATAATTTTGCAGAAAAGCGTTAGTTCTACGCCACCGGTGAAGGTGCCACAATCAATTTTTGTGAAAAGGTGAAAACGCTTTTCAAGGTGGCTAAGACAACAATTGGAAGACGTTTAGAACTGCCGGGGTCAGGAGGGGATCATGGAATGGCGTCATAGAGCGCAATTACACTTTGTTACCTGGCAAGTGACAAATCGAATTTACGTTCGCTGATTAAATTTCAATTAAATGAGATTACAAGTGTTTTCGAAAGTCGCCATCTGGAAAATGAGCTCTTAAATTCGCTCATTTGTGCAGATCTTGGTGGATTAGGGTTTGAATTTTCCGAAGCCGAAGCCAAAGAGGAAATTGGGCTTATGGTCTCTTCTGGCACGGTAAAAGAGGAGCACCTAGCAAATTTGCCTTTTCCGGTTAAAGGAACAAATTACCGGTGGCTTTATAATAGAAGGGCACGAACCATTACCAACGTCCTCTCAGGATTATGACCAGATTAGATATTTACTGATATGACGGCTTAATCCTGTCGTCACTTCAGCTAAGAATCCAATTTTAAGTTCTACCCGGGCAAAGCCATCTTCTGTCTTTAGAAGTTCCCTTTGAGATTCTATTCCTTTTTGGTCCTGAATCCTCCCGATTTAAACCCGATGGGAGTTATCACTTTCGCAGAATTTCAAGGCCGGGTTTTGCCCGTTCGACTGGATTACCGCGCGCCTTTGTTGTACAAATACTATTTAAATTAGCCCGGCCTCATACTGAATACCAACCGCGCAATTGTTGAATTTTACATTCATTTTTCTTTAATCTTTAAACCCCTAGTAAATGCTGGATCCCGGGGTCCTGGAACCGGGATAAGCGTGTGCAGCCGAGTGGACGGGTTCGAAAATAACAGATTTAGTTCGGGTCACGGACAAATGAGTGGAATGCGTCCACTGATGCGGGTGTTACCAAATAAATAAATTCGACAATGGACAATGGCAAACAAGCACTTACCTGCGCACGTTATGATGGTGTTTCCTCCATTATTTGTTGTCATTTCATCAACGGGTCTAACGCGGCATAAAGAGCGAGGAAATTAAAGTTGTGCCTTGTTGGTATTGGTATATGGTAAACGAGTGGATAATACGGGTCGCCATTTGAAAAGCAATACCTACGCTTAAACGGTTTCGAAACACGTTTTCATATAGGAAGTAATTATTCTTTTAGCTACCTGGTGCGTGAAATGTTGTCGTATATTTATATATTTTAATCTATTACATTTGCGAGGCATATCAAAAGACAGGCAAACATTTGTCTAGGAGCAGTTTTTATTTCGAAATTTCTTCTAGATACTAGAAGACTAAAATAATAAAAATGTTAACAGATTCAATCATTATATAATTTAAAAAATTAAATTACAAATTGGTTGATCAATCTAAATAAAATTATAGAAAATTCCGACAAACGAAATTTAAATTTAAAATTATTTTAAATCGTATTATTTCAATATTTTGTTGTTGAACGTTTACTTAAAGTCTTAATAAATTTTTTAAGAACGAAAACTAACGACATTAAAAGCGCAAAATAGTGTTAATTTTTAAAACACAAAATCTAAATAATAAAAGTAAATGAACTCATATCTGTACTAAAATTTATAAGGAAGTGGAAGTTTAATATTTAACTTTATATCTATTAATAAATTTGTAATTTCTAGATATTCCTTTTTTATTTATTTATACTTTTTAATAGGCCCAATTTAGTTACTTTTACCAACGTTTTCTTATCGTAGAAGTTGTTTCCCTTTCTAAAAACTAACACGAAACTTGATACGTTATATTTTTTAAATTTTCGAATATAAACTTGTGTGATGGTATTATTAAATTGATTTAGTCATTTTTAGAAGACACTGCCATTAATTTGAAAGAAACGAGAACATTTTCTTGGAAGTGTAAGATACCTTGAACTACGAGATAAAAATAAATATACAATATAATTTTAACCGAAGTAATTAAGACTTGTAATTGGATTTATGCCTACACTGAAAGAAAAACCTTGGTAAAATCAAATAAAAATTTTGTTTATTTTTGCCCCAAAGAAGGAAATTGTTTATATTAAACAAGAGGAAATTGTAAAACATTTACAACATGCGTGGTCGATTTTACTATGATATAATTAAAATATTGTAAAAATATGTAAAATATTTGATAGTAAATCCACTATTTTTCCTCACATTTTCGTAGTTAAGAAGCAATTCTATGGTCAAATAACAATTCCTTATTTAATAAGAGTTTTAGTTATAATTTATTTAAAATTAATGTGCTTGGTTGAATTAAAAAATATTGAACTACAATATTGTTTGGTTTTACAATATTTACTATAATTTTTTATAATTGTATTTGTACTATGAAAATTAGTTAATTTAAAGAAATTAATTTCTTTCAATATATACAAAATATAAAAACCTTTAAAATGTTCACCTTGGACTGCTTTTTTTGTACATACCTTCAGGCAGGTATTTTAGTGGATGTAATCTTATCTGATCTTCTCAAAGAATCAATTTGATAAAACTAGCATTATCTGACATGTAAAGACAAATGGTACGATATCCTTAATTAACACATTTAACCATTTACATATTTTTAACGTTTCACAGCTGGAACACATTTCGATCATTTAATTTCCTCAATATGCCGACTAAGGAACTATCAGTGGGAAAATTACTTTTTTCCGTCTTGATATTGGGCAACGAAAGCACCGTAATTCTAAGCAATTTATTAGAATAGGCTAATAAGTGGAATAGCCAGGCACCTATCGAGGAAATAATCCACACGAATGTTTTAATTTGAATACATAAAAATGGGAAAGTGAAAAAGAAGAAATTTAATAAGACATAAAAAAAAATCTTGGAAGATGTATGCGTGAAATGGCCCATAACGAGGTGCAATTAGGACGCATAGACGGGAGATGAAAACAAAAATCAGACAACAAAAAAATCAGCGGTAAGATCATCATCAGATGGGGCGTGTGGAATGAGAGAGTGCAACAGCAGCAGCAGTCCCGAAGATAAAAGGCAACACCGTGATCACCAGCTTAATTGAGACAGCACAGGTAAAAAGATGATCTGCCGGCGCTGATGATCAACACACGGTCAAGATGTTACAAATCTTGTTTAATGTCTTTATTATCATTAATTATATTTCTCACTGCCTTCCGAACGAGGCCCGTCGAATAGAAGGGTATCAATAGCGTTCAGACGATGGGATCCGCTTTTTGTCCGCTACTGTCCGACTTTCAAAAATTATTTATCTGTTGAAGACGATGGATTTAGTAATAATTGGAGATGTTCGTTTTTTCGGTAATTTCGGCTACCGTTCAAAAAATGTAATGTTCCCCCATTGTAAACGTAATAAAAGGTAAAGTCGAATTGTGTCCCATTGACACTTTTCCATCTGCCATCGAATCACAATAGGGGGCGAAGCACCTAAGGCATGTTTGAAATTGATTTCCGTATCAGTTTCAAACGCTGCTGCAGTGATACTAAATCTCTAACGCCCTGATTGCAGGAGCACGAAGAATTTAATTACAATCTGTAGCCAATCTGGCAAATGTTAATTGAAAGTGAAGGGATATGAGACACATCCATTCGATCAGCAATTAAAATCGAAAGAAAAGGACAAAGGGCTAAACAATTGCCAATAGAAGTGCAAAACAAAAAAAAAAAAAAAACTTGGAAAAAAGAGAAGCCACAAAGAGATGACTTCTCCCACGCTGACATGGACACAAAACCGTTTGAGGATACAAAACGACGAAGAAAAGCCTACAAAGAAGACGAGCCAAGAGCATAGAAGGACTTAAGAACAAAAATGCCAGGCCACTAAAGTTGTGGGTTGTCCGTGTTGAATGAGGTTTCCCTTTAGGACTTTTCAATCTCTTTGATATCCTTCTTTCGGCTTTTTTTTTTATCCTTCGATTTCGAAGGCTCTTACGGGCTGAGGAGGATTTTTTTTTTTTTCTTATCGGATAAAAGTAATGATAAAATGAGAAGAATTGTGAAGATACAATTACCACCGATCGATTTCTTAGATGTTTCACAGAAAGAAGACAATTTTCAATCAGGGCACTTTACCCTCTTCTGCAGTGGCTAAGGAAATAGCGTCATTAGCAGGATATCGGCACAAAGGTGCTTGCAATTATAGCGATAATTACTTTTCGCTTTTCCATTAATTGGAAGAAAGTGTTGTTGTCTTGTTTTTTAAGGATGACACAAAAGGTAAAATTACTTACAATCAAAACCTAAATAAAGTATTGGGAAAAGGACGCTTCTGGTATGAAAGTTTCGAGCTCAAAGATATAATCAAAAGCATAGTCTTTGATAGACCATTAGGACTTTCATTCCGGAGTTCTGAATTCAATTCTAATTCTTCGATTTTGACTCATCTTACTATTGTAGTTTAAGAACAAGGCGTTAAGTACGCAATTTGTTTACTTTTAACTTATATTTATTCAATTTAACAATCAACATCTACATCTCCATTTCATTTAAACTTTAAAATCATTGATATTCCTTTCGTGTTTAGTTATTTTATTCATTTATAAATACGGATCACTGGGCGTGCAAACCTTAGCCCAAACTTTTAAAATACTAGCCAAAATCTTGTTTCAAATCAAATATCAAATAGAATGCAATAAGATTCGCACAAAAAGACTTCTAATCTTAAAACTTCGTGCTAATTTTTTACAGAACAAAATTATTTCTTATTGCATATTAAATTTCTAAATTTAAAAATAATATTTAAAGTATGGAAAATCGAGTAAACAAAATAAATTTAATATTCAAATTCAAAAATATTGATATTTGTCTTCATCTTTTTGTGAGATAATTCAAAGAAATACTGTAAATAACCTACCAAAAATAACCTACCATATTTTAAGTATAATCAAGCACTCAGTCTTTAGTTTTTTTTGGAAAATCTCGGATTATCAAACAACATAAATCTGCTAAATAATTTTGAAAGTTTTTCTTGGATAATTAACTCAAGAATATTCGAACTAAAAAAGAAAAGAACACTGATGAAATTTTATGGATCGTAAGAAAATATTACAAATTATTTTTAATAATGGTGTTAATTTTTTACAGATCAACTTTTTAGGAAATACTAAAGAAATTATTCACCAATTTCCAAATTTAAATACGCACAAGGAACGTCTTTTTTTTTATTTTCCGAAGATGGGGTTTTTTTCTTCATTTCTTGAGTATTTAAGTTTACTAAGTGATCTTCACACGATCGCTGAAATAGTGGGCGTATTAAATATTTGATTAAAATATAAATCAGCCGGCGACACCCGCTCCTCGGCAACAGATGTCTATCACTTCCCGTGAAATGTTTTTTTATTATATCTTCTCCAGATAATGAGTGTGACAAAAGAAAAATGTTTCACGGCCATATGGCACACATGAAGGAACTTTTTGGTGTACAGTAAACACGTCTGCAGTGCATGGTCCCTGCTTGTGCATAAAAAAAAATATGAAAAAAATGGGGAAAAAATTCAAGGGAGCAAACACATTGAAAAATTGCCATAAAGAAGGAATCAGGAACGACAAAAGGGCTTATGCAAATATTTAAAATTTGCTCATTTTACGGTCTCCAAATTTTTTAACCGACGACTAGAGCGCGACTCTACAATGTAGGGAAACTGAAGACTGACGGTGATGGTATAAAAAAAAACTTGAAGTATATTGAGGGATATATGGAGGATAGTAGAAGCTACCAACGTACCCCCAGAGGGGCTCTTTTCGGGGATAATCAAGTCGAGATTAATTCGCAGCCATCTGTGCAATGATGCAACCTGCCTGAATGAGCTTGGCAACCCAGAAGGCACTTTCTTCCACAAACAAAGGACGACGTCACTTTTTGCGGGACTTGTGGGAATTATGTGAAACTTTCATTTCGCCCTCATCCTTTTTCCGGCTGGGTATTTTTACCTGAGGTGACATGTTGCAAAAAAATCCAATTATTTTGGACGCTCACTTTCATTTCGTGATTGTTGACTGCGATAGAAAGGAGTGTTTTTTTCGGGCTAGATTGTGGGTGAAATGGCAAATAGAATCTAGAAAGTAGGTGGAACTTTTTGACAAATTTTAGGGATAATTAGTGGTCGAGTACATTTTAGAGCCTATGTTCAATAAATTGTCCATATTTGATTCAAACATTCAATTTGAAATGGTAGAACTGAAGTGAAAGTAACATTTATGATTCAATTTCTCAAAACGTAATAAAGCAGCTTACTCCAATCTTTAATTGGATACTAATTAGGAATTAATTAATATTTAAGCAACCTCTACAAGTTTTCAGACATACCTGAGAACATCTAAGGCCTGTATTTTTAATAAACCATACTCAAATATAAGAAAATTCTCTAGTAATAGTCTAGTAAAATTTGTATACATGTTGTGAATCGACTGCTGACACTTTAAAAATTAAAGTCAATTTAAAATTTGTAGTAAAACTCCAAATATTAAAGCAAATGAAAAAAACGAACACTACGCCAAATTATAAGAATGTGCGAATTAATGTTCACCTAGAGATAAAGTGGGCTGTAGCAGAAAACCCCTTCCTACATTGTGTCTTTTAATTGCACCATCTTATTCAGACTCTAGTAATTTTATGTGGCTAACATTTCTAGCAAAAATAATTTCAGGTGAAAATTACACTGCAGAACGTTAATGGCAGTAGCCAAAGTGTTTTTCTCCACCCGAAGAGTTTATTTAACACTTGTGGGTATCCATATGTTGGCTAGCACCACTTTTTTCCACAATTCCCCCGAGCTGTACCAGCTAGAACCAGAGCGGAATTCTAGCGAGTACTACAGGCAAACATGTCGTTCCCTCGAAATTAATGGATTTTCTTGAAATTTTTTCTTTTACTGTGTTATTTCCTAATTTTCTGCACTTTTTCATTTCTACCACTAGTCGAGCGAACGGTGTGCGATGGCTGGTAAAGGGTAGGTGAATTTTTAAGGTAACCAGGTCTTTCCGTTCCCTTGAGGCACTATCGCACAGCCCCATGTTCCATCCCATACATGCGGGGGAGTCAATTCTACTGCAAATAAATCCTCTTCATTCTGTTGCCCAAGTGAGGAATTTTGTGGACAATGCTACCGCCAACGAGGGTGCAATAAAGTAGGAATCATTGTCTCTAACTCCCATTCTCTCCTTATTGTTTCCCGTTTCAACTTTTATCTTGTCCCTTTGTTTGGTTTTAACCGTCTAACGCTTTATAGTCGTCACCAGGACAGTCATCACCACCTGAGGTTTATTGCCATTTCGGCGGAGCTGGATAGGTTTCAGTGAATTAAAAGCCAATTTGGGAGACAAAATGGTCACTGCCGGTGTTTTGTGCCTCGATGCACTTAAATTATTGCCTTCGATCTTATGTACGTTGCTTCCCTTCACCCTCGCGGCTATCTTCACTTCACAGTCACGGAATGTGAGATTGTCCGAGAAATTCCCATGGATTCAAACGAAAAAATTGTTGGTCAGTAAAACACTTACAATTGGGGTGAAATAAAAGAAGCAGTCGTTAAACACTGACATTATGTGAGTATTTAAATTATTTTCATTATTTTTTTAAAAGCTTGGAAATAATAATAAAATAACACTTATTTTTTACAATATTTATAACATTTCTTGACGAACTTTAATTTTAAAGTTCTTCATACCTGTTTTAATTTTAACAATATAGAAACAGTCTTTTAATTGTTCGTACAGTGAAAATTCGAGAATTATGAATACTCATTTTCGTAGGTTCTGGTGTTCCTTAGGGTAGTCATTTTGGCACCGTTCTGTTTATTATTTTAGTCTATGATAGGCTTTCGAAATATATTAATTATAATATTAATAATATTAATATTTTTCTAACCGTTGGATTATATTAAGAGTAAAACTATCGTAAGTAAGTATTGTTCTTTTGCTCAATATTCTTTGCTTCTGTATTAAAAGCTGCATTTGATGTTAAGCATTTTTTCCTATGAACTCCTATCGATCCTCGATATATTCCACAAAAACCAGAACTCCGAAATTCACGACTATATAAAAAAAAAAACTAATTAAGCTTCTTTTCAAACATCCGTTTAGTAGAAGTTTTTCTTATATACGCTAGAACTTGTGTTTCATGAGAGCAAGAAATCCAGCATATAATGCATTCTATACATGCAAGGGGTTTTCAGGCGGTAGTACCTAGTGTATCCATTAGAAGGAATAGTCAGTAGGTTAATTCATAAAAAGCACCAATTGTAGGTATGCCGAAGTCATTTTTTGACTTGGAACAACTAAAACCAGGCTGCCAAAATGATAAGAATGCAGGCAAAAAGCCGGGTATCAGTTGCGACATGAAAGGGGTTCCGAGGCAATAAATTTCCGGGAGCGCTAGTCCATGTCGCAGTTTGAAATTGCTTCCCGCGAGAAAAATTATTGTGTAAGTGCGGCTGGTGGTGCAGGGCTAGTAATAAATATGTCACCATTCCAGGGGGTGAAAGTTAACTATATCCTTGCACCCACCGACGGCGTCCCAGTTTTCGCAATCATTCGTTGTTCTCTACTGAAAAGGCTTATTAGGACAACGCAGGGTGACGCGAAACGATGATGGGTTCACCCTTTTACGCTTATACAACGATGCAGCTATCAGGAGAAATAAAGCAAAGAATAATTTTTTTATATCACCCTTGGAAAACCGGAAAAAGGGGTTTAATCAGGGACCACCGATTAGGTCTTGGTTGGATGATTCGATTGAAGGATTGAAGAATAAGGGTATCATTCCCGTTTAAGTTATTGGGGCGACAAGTGAAAAGTGAATCGAATTTGATTTAGTCACTAGAGTAGCATGCAACAAAGAATAATAATGAAGGATTTATTATTAAAACGTATGGAACGATCAATCTCACTCTAATAATAATAATAATTTTTATAATAATGGGGTTTTTGTTTTGCATTTACTTGCTAAATTATGCAGACTCACTAGGGTGAACAACTATAGTGATAGTGTTATTTTACTGAAGGAAATTTTCTAAGGATTTCTTTCTCAACTGTTTGCAGAGCCAGCTAAAAAACCAAGGTCTAAAGCTGATTAGTTGGAAACTACTTAACGTATATAATAACTCGTTTATTGCCGGAAAAATTTGCTTTATATTATTTGATACCATTCAGGTGGAATAGCTGACACTTATTTTGTTTTATAACGGTATAGTACCGATATTTATACATACAAATATTACATTCTATTGCTTATTAATTCACTAGCAGCGAAAAATAGGAATGAACAATATGCTATGAATTTAATTCAATAATTAAGGATTTCTCCAAGCTATAGAAGTTACAATAAATTAACTTTTTTTTCTAAAGAAAAAATTCCCCAAGGCTAATACTCCGGTAATAGAAGACCAATAATTTTCTGAACCTAAAACTAAGGGGAATTAGATCATTAATAATAGCACGATAGCAATTGTGGCCATTATCCTTCACCATCGTTCTAAACAATTTCAGAACCTTACCTAGCATTCGACCGGTGAGAGGTCACCTTGAAGCAAAACTTCCTTAGAACGTATTCTCTATAGAAATCCCTAGGTCAAGCGAAACATTATTTGGTAAGGCAGTGGCCCAATAACGAAAGACTTGGGGAGTATGGGATAAAGGAAAACCAAATACTCTAACAAGAAGGACAATTATCCAATAAAATCTTAAGAATCGTTGCTTCTGGTCCTGAACATATCAAAGAGGAGGTTAATGGGGCGACCATTCTACCGGTCATGATGGTCGTTTGGTAATTTTCAAAGCATGTTGTAGTAGTCGAATGATTCTAATGAAGGCGGCAATGGATGCGATATATACCGCCCTCTGGGACTTTGTAGACATGAAGTAAATTTAAGGGTAGAAGCTGGTATCCAGGGATCCGCCCGGGAGATACATTACCCAAAAACGAAACGAAAATTTCATGCCTCCTATTATATGCGTGTTTACCTTCAATTTGTGATGCCACCTCCCCAAACCCACACAGATGCTTCCAATAAATGTTTGATTGAAATTAAAGTGAATTAAGAGATATTTATTTGACCCGATCCAGTATACCACATCTCTAGGGCGGGATAACTGTGGGCATCTTCCATCGGGGCCTGCGTTAATTTCATCTTATTTATTTAAGTGTTCCCGGAAACACTTCAGTTTTATCCTACTGCCAGAGTGGGTGAATTAATCAAAAGTAAAAAAGCACCAGCTTTCCTGTTCGATGTTACCTGAAATGTCTGCGATGCCTTATCTGGAATTGGCAGTTGGCTGATTGAATATTTCACCAGTTCATTTGGGGGTTCCGACGAATTAAAATTACCAATGAAAGTTAGCTTGTCAGCTATTAGGAAGAGTCCGGACGAAGAGGCTTTCCCTCGACAGCTGACTCTGGCAGATACGAAAACCTTCGATTAACTAATTAAAATTTAAACAAGGAACGACTTCAATTTAAGTGTTTTGCATCTTGTTAGCCGATCCAATTGACTGCCTTTCAATGACAGAAAATCTGATGGCAGTACTTCTGTTGCTATTTGTTCGTATATCTTGAATCCAATCAATCTAACCCGAACCCTCTCTGACCCCTTCTTATACCTAACATGCTCGAATCCAAAATATGTATATAAGGTGTTGTAGGTGTATAAAAAAAGGGGGACTAGTATTAATGCATACATACTGTACGAGAATTCAAGTATTTTAACTTTTTGTTGACGAGTTACCCTTCTAACGAGGAACATGGCATTTAGAGTATTTGTGTACCTACAAAGGTCTCTGAATGGCTTGTGCTACAAAAAAAAAAAAATATCGTCGGAAATCATCCCTGAAATAATATAAGTACTTGTAGAATTAATAGGGGAATATTAAAGTGGATACAGTTCGGTCTTTAAGATTTGATTGATATGGTTAATTTAAATATAAAATGAACACTTTAAAAAAGAGAAATTCTAAAGAAAACAAACATTTGTAGTTCGTACTGTAGATAAATCTATGAGTTTTTTAACACATTGACGTAAAGTTGATAGAACCAGACATACGGACAAACAAATAGTTTTACCTAAATGCTTAAACTAATAAAGGGACGGCAGAAGGTATTCTATGTTGTACCTGAACCTCAAAATTAACTATCGATTATAAATGTGTAGAAAACCAAGCCTGAAGTAAATCTTGGAAACCAGGATTGAATCTGAAACTGAACCGATTTTGGCTAGCAAACCAATTTTGGTTTGATACCGTACTTGACACAATTTGCCCAAAAAATTCTCTAAACGAATTTAATTGTTGGCAATTTTTATATATTTTTTTTGTTGAATTAAAACAAATTTAAGTACACCTGTTGCCCACAACCAGGCACTCATACAGTCAATCCGGCTGTCCATAGTTGGATGGAATAACAAACGTCGTTTTTCAGAAAATATCCGAGCAGGATATGTTCAAAATAAACTGTTCGAACCGCGAAACAAGTAGTACAAAATTCATTTAAAATTGGCGGGAAATGTGTTCTTTGATATTTCAAAAAGCAATTACGATTTTTCTATAAAACGTATCATACATAGAATAAATAGAAAACGAGACATCCTTATAAAAAATTTACAAACCATGAAGTTCGGAATTGGAATGTGGTTGGGAATTTGACGTGAAAATTTTCAATGAAATATAAATGGATTCAATTATAAATAATTGATAATTATGTTATTACAATATAATGTTTTCCCTTTTTTTTCAGGAAAGGTCTTTATATATCTATAGATACAACAAGTAGTCAAGGTATTACGGGGGAACATGAGGTAAGGATATGTTACTTCTACTCGTTATGAAACTGGAAAGTATGAAGACTCTTAAAAATTCACATCGTACCTTCCGAGGAAGATATAAAGGATATTGGCATTACCTGCGCCCTTGCAAACATCCAAATTCCAGGAAAATCGCGAATCATACACAAAGTGTATATGTAATCTCAAGATTTCGTCTAATAGCCATGTTTCGCAAATGGGATTTTTTACCAAAATTGAACAAGCTGCTCTTGCACCTCATATTTACGCACCTTGGGGAGTTACAAATAATCTCTTCGTGTCATGAAAATTTCGAGCCTTGGCAAAATTTTGCCGCAAGGAGGAGGCAAAAGGTATAGAACCTTGGGAAATGCTTTAGGTCGTAATTGTCGCAAGGATTTCACGTCTCGACAGCAGTGTGTACTTTTTTTCTTTTCACGGCAAGCAATGTCTTTGCGAGTGGATTAATTTTGCGGGGCGTAAGGTACTGAAGAAATTGCCGATTGTTGTGCCTGTCTTACCTGAACGAGTTTACAGCTCATGTCTCAGGGTTATTATATTGATGGTAAAGAAAATTGGGCAATTACGTCAGCTACAGGATCCTCTAGGGCGAATGGGATTTTGATAAAGATACAGGGGATAGATAAATAATATGCATGTTGTTTTTAATAGAGTCGCATATTGTCTCTTTTTGGGGATAATGAAATTTTAGATGGTATCTAAGTCTATTTACTCTACAAATTCTGGACAGTTCATCGGTATATCCCTATATTAAAAGTAGAATGTAGGTATGTACGATTATAGAATACTAGTAAAACCAAGACTATGTTAATGGATGTTTTAGAAGGCTTAAAATACTAGTAATACTAAATGGAATCTCATTCCTTTTAATTTGCTACATTTTTAAACACATTTTATTAAATATACCTTAAATCTCCATTGTAACTAATGTTCATCAGCCAAATAGTTTTTCTCAAATTTACTATGTCAACATCAAACATTAACACTAAAATTCACAATTAACACTATCAGACTATATTTTTAGAAAGTGTAAATACTCGTACCAACAGCTAAGTCCACTTTGTTTGGGTAAAAATTTAAGTTTATTTCCAAATCATTAGTAAATCATTGGAATCTAGGTCTTAAAAATGCATAGCTCATTTTATACTGCATTTATTTAGAAACACTTGATATACTACTATTTCCTTTTTAGTTTAGTAAAAATTTACGTAAATTATTATACTAGAATCCTTTCAGAGTTCGCTAGCAAAAAATTACGCTATTTTCAACGGTGAAAGAATTTAAAACCTTATAAAATTCTGGAACTGGTTGATCTAATTTCTTTATTTGCTCAGTACGTTGTTTTCCATTCCACGGTCTTACCTGCTCGTTACACTTCACCAATAAATCTCCAGAAAGACGTGGACAGTAATCATTCCTTTAAGAGTTCATTTGCCTCACAATTTCAATTTCAATTCAATTGATTTTGTTTTTTTTTAAATTTTACAGACGGCTCTTAATTGAATTAATTTCTTCAAAGGAAAAAAGAATTTTCCTTTCGAAATACTTTTTAATACCTCTGAATTAGTTTGTCGAAGAAATGATCAATTGCATTCCGAGTTATTAAATTTAAAAATATTTTGATTCCTTTATTGAAAATAAAATTTCGATTCCTTTATTATGATTGAAGAAGACAATTACCAATTGTAACACTCTGTAAGGAAAAATTTTAATTGTAACTAAACTGAATTTACATTTTAAATAATCAGTAAAATGATTAAAAGGAAAGCCATCTTTTTGAACACCATGCACAAAAGAGTTTTAATTATTTGAAGTAAAAAAAAAACGAAAAAAACAAAAGCCAGTCTCAGTGAAAAAATCAGAAAAGGGCATGTCATCGCGAAATACGCTTAATCAGATCATTGCTTCAATGTTTATCGCCAGAAATTTTATGCGAAAACAGAAGGCCTTTTAATTTGCCAGGAGAGGCAGATTTATTACCCTGTCTTTACAAATACGCTTAAGGGTCGAGATTTAATTATAAAACATAGCAGGTACTTGTTTCACGTTGATTGATTGTACATTTTTTACCATCTGCGCTGAGGTCACAGTCCTCCAGTCGCACCGGTGCTCTCGGTCACGTACAAAAACCTGCCCAATTTAATGATACTACGAAGAATGTTACTCCTGAACCCTAAAACCTCTCACCTTCCCCTTGGTCCGGTTTCCAGCTCCAGGCAAACTAAGGTTATAGGAATCCGGGAGACGGTAGAACATTTTCTAGGAAGCTTCCGTACGTAGAACTATTAAAAGGAATTAGAACAGGCGGGGAGCTCTCGTGGTCGCAAGTCTAGGACTTGCGTGTTTTTAAGTAGATATTGTTGGCCCTACGGCGAAGAGGTAAGGGTTATCAACTTGGTTTGGGGCTGCAAGCTGAGATGACTGTAAATTTGGTAGAAACATGATTTTGAAGGATTGCATTAATTTGATTCGAATCTATCAAATCGAGTGTAAACTCCCAATGGGCAGCGGACGGCGTTGTGGGTCTCCGATGTATATGGCCTTTTCTGGGCAATTGATTTTGTATATTAAATATTATTTTGTTTTTTTTTTAGTGACAGTTATTGAACATTAACCTTAGCGAAATGGGAAATTTATAGGTTTTAACAATTTTTGACGATTTTATAGGTTGATAAAATAGAAGCTTTTTTAATATCCTGTGTGGGTTTTGATGACAAAAATTTTTTTGTTTTAATGAAAAATGATAAATTTTCATGATAAACTAGAAAATTAAATTGTGAATAAAAGTATTGAAAGTATGCATAAGCAGCGATACTTTTAAGAAAGCCTCATATTTTCCAATCTATTAATTTCAATTTTTTTCCTTCTGTTCTGCAACTGATTAACACACTAACAACTCTGAATCATAAAAATCTCAAAATGGAAGAAATATAAAATTTATATTCCATTTAAACAAAATTTTCATAAAGAGACTAGACAACTAAAATTTTGAATGGTAAAAATTTATCAATATGGGTTTTAAAATCTTTCGTATTTCTTTTTAAAATAAACTACCCTGAAATAAGATAGTTGCCCTCATAATTACACTGCACTTTTATAAAACCTTATCTGTAGTTACAAAATTTAAAGAGAAAAAAACACATTTACAAGACTTAAGAAAATATTCGAATCTAGACACTTTTTATGTTAAGAATCATAAACATCGTCTACTTTTATTTTTACTTAAGGTTAATTAATACCATAATATTGTGAATTATATCAACCCCCTTAGACTTGCAGAACATTCTGAAAAGTTTATAGACGGAAACATAAAACTTTTTGTATAAAATTTCCCGATTGACTTCAGTTACCTTCTAGTAAAAAGAACAAAATAAAACACTAAGGCACCAATTTCTTTAGTTTCATGAATACTATTAACCCAATCTTAAAATTCTGATTTTAGGTTATTTAGGATTCTCACTAGCTCCATAAAATCTTCTGCCTAATTCAAAATGGCTATACCAACAGTTAGTTAATGACTGTCGAAGTTATTGGGTATAATTAATGAGGCCTAGTGAAATCGTTAAAAGGGCCTATACGCGGATATTAACCAGCTAATAGGAGCAATAGGAGCCGCCGATAATTATCTGCTTGCCTCAAATTCAGGGTCATATACGCTAACAGGAGCAGCAAAGCAAAAGCACCACCAGTGAAAATTTCTTGTGAAATAGGCACCGCGGTCGTTTTTAGGAGCCAGATTAATAAGGGGATACTATCGAAAAGGAAGACCTCGATAAAGGGGCTTTAATTAAATGGCATTTTGGCTGAATATCAATTAGTTTCAATCATATGGGCATCTACCGTTAGATGTAGATACATAGGGTTAATTTAGCCTAAAGCTAATTTAAATTGCATCCCCGAAATGTGTTCAGTAGTTTGGGAAATTGTTGCCAAAGAGAGGACCTGAACACAAAGAGCCGGAGGTTATCCCAAATTATCGTCAATGCAATCAAAATTAGACAAGTTCATAGCACCTTGAAAGAGCAAATTTTAAAAATTAAAACAGATTGAAAGTTGGAGTTGGAAAAGGTGTTCAAATTAATCTTAAGACATCGAAGGACCGAACAACTTGTTCCATGATGCCGTATCGTGGCCCAAAGATGTCTTGATGACGCGGTGCGGAACCTTTTTATCTTGCTAATTGAAACGCGAATCCTTCCCCTAATCCTTTCAAATTAAATGCTTCGACAAAATTAACGCGGAAATGAAATTCTCCAACATCGAAATTCCTTTTAAGTGTTAATTTCATTGGCATCGGCGTCGTTCTATCCTGCAAAGAATTTCCAGGCAGACAAACATGCGGCTGGGCTCTTTCGGGGACGTAACGAAGGAGGTGCGGATAGATGGGCGCCAAGAAAGGACTTTCATTTGATTGAGTTAATTAAAGCAATTTGAAAAAAAGGAAAAGTTTTTCACCATTTTTCGTGGTGTTTTCTTGGGTATTTTAAAACGAAACTCCCCCACAAAAACCAGGGAAAAAAATTCAACCGGGTGGGGTTATACCACCGCCGACGGGCCACCCGGGGGGATTTTATATAAGATTTATCCGGTATTTCATTTGTGGTAAAGGAAAAAGGGACGATCCAATGAAATTGATTCGTCAAGCACTGAACGGACCTTTTGTCTGCTCCGGACCGGTGGTTCAGTTTTTCTACCTTGCTGCTTAAGGTGTGCACCCGGGGACTTTGGTGCTTTTGTCCTTCGGTGTCCTTTCTTTGTAGCTTCTCAAGACGTTCTCGATACGTCGGTTGTGCAACCGTTCAGTGCGGCCCTCAGGTGGTTTCATACGTATCTGTCCTAATGCAGATTTATTGAACTCGATGTTCTTGTGACATCGCCCTAATCTGGCATGACTTACACGGGATAGTGTCAATGTCGCCTCGAAAGGAAGCGTTTATAATTTCCATTTGGCCCCGGTTCACACAGCCATTGTCGAAGGAAATCCTAAAAGATGTCCTTGCGGGAAGATCTCAGTCTGTGCTAATCCTGGCTAATAAACCGTGACTAGACAATTCGATATGCTTGCTTATTTTCCGTGCCATCAAAATACACGATTTAATTTTTTCCCAGCTGCCGGGTTGCTTATAAAGGCGAATGAATCTGATTCCAATTTTAAATTAGAAATTTAAAGTTTTACCTAAAAATAGAAGGAAGTAAAATAGTTTCACACCTTCTTTATGTAGGTATTATGTAAAATATTTACTATATATCCATAGTAATATATAAAAACGGAACAAACCCTATTTTTTAATGCTTTGTTTTAAACACTCCCATACTTTAGCGGCTAAAAGCATTGGGTTAAAGTTGAGTGACCAGATTTAGGATAGTAGAAACATTACTATCCTTATGAGCGGACTTCGCTGTATTCCAATGAAATAAAACAGTATGATTCTTTAAGGCAGACTTTTGGAACTCAAAATGGAAATAAAATAAAATGTTAAGTAGGAAATAAGTAGTAAATAAGTAAAAAATTAATAAACGTCATGTCCAAACACAAAACAGGGAACAGGCTGCATGAAAAATGAATTTAATTTAATTGAAAAACGCATATTTTATAATGGGATTTGTCCCTGAGTATTCCAAAGATAAGAATCAATTAATTATTTTTAATATTTGAAATCGCATGCATGAAAGTTAATATAAAAACTTTACTTTAACATATGATTTACAATTTCATTTATCTCAAAGCATAAAAATTTCTACTAAAAAGCGCGTAAATATCTCGATGGCCTTATTGCGTAATTTAATTTTTGATGTAGCCCTGTGCACATGGCCGTGCTGGAGACAATTTCAATTCTATTACTTTTGCAAATAACAACCAAAAATGACAAAATTTTCGATACTAAAATCCCAGTTGGAAATCCAAAATCCCCAAAAGTCCAGGACGTCCCGGCTGTACGTCGCGTGGTCCTCATTGCATATTCTGAGTTCATTTAATATTAACCGCGGATGGTATACACCGTGATTGTTGTTTTGCCCACACGTAATTATGAAATTGAATTTGAAAACGTGCGATTTGGTCAAGTGTTTGTTTGGCCGGTGTCCAGACCTAACACTGGACAATAGTAGGCATCTAATAGTAGGAGGACACTATGGAATTGCTCCACCCCTAAAACTTACACCTTTCATTTGAACACAACCGGGTACCACATATGAGCGGATAGATGCATTCAACATGGTCCAACTTGACGGGCAGATGCGTAGAATCCTTCATCCCAGGCCGACCAACCATACCTCATATTTATATATATTTTATTTAGCTATTCAAAGCGCTCTCATATTACATGAATTAATAATTTCAGCCCGGCAATAGTTGGTCACGTCGGTTTTTGGGTTCGTTTGTTTGTTGGTGTTTTGTTAAGCCAAAATTAATTAACATGTCCAACATTTGTTAATAAATGTTTGCACTCAGTCGGTATTTACCAGAGCAATGGAAATAATTAAGAGATTTTCGTACGTTTCGCGAACAAGAAAATTCTTGAATATTTTCATATAAATTAACTGTCATGAAACCTTACGAAAGTAAGCCCTTTCCTATTCAAAGGGATGTTTGTGCTTTATAAACAAAATTCCTTTATTTCTATTTTATTTTAATGTTTGTTTTTTTTTATTTTTGGGGTTCCATATCTCCAAATGAAAAAGAAAAAAATGGAACTCTTACAAGATCACTCACGCGTCTGTCAGTCACAGCCGATTTTCTTAGAAACCACGCGAAGTAGAAACTTGAAATTTGGCGTAGTAACAGATCTTCTTAACTCACATAATTTGCATTAGCTAAGACTTCAAAAAAGTATTCATATAAGAATTAAAGAGGAGGAAATTAAATACATATCCGAAAATTTCGTTTTTTTTAAATTTTACATATGGGGTATCATTTAAAAGAGCGTGTTATGAGGAATACAAAAATATTATTTTTAATGATTTTAAAAGTATATGATGAAAAATATGCTAAAATGGACCATGAACCCCTTGACTCTTATTTCCGAAACTACTTCACGTAAAATTTTAAAGAAAACCAGAGATCATAACGCCTTAAACTTTACAGGAACACTATAACTTAGGTCTTATACTTTTCTAGAGATTAATTTTACAAACTTATCAATTTATTTGCGGTCGACTGCGGACAAAGCAAAATTATGCAAAATTATTTTCCCAAACGCATCACAAGTTATCGTTAAAATGTGGTATTTTTAGATTCCAGTGGAATTTCATTTTTTTTTTATTTTAATAATAAAATTTACATGTGATGTCTTGACCGACCGACGTGACCAATTTTGTGACAATCAAAGGTTAGAGAAAACAATTCGATTTTTTTTCATTTAAAAGTGTTAAAATTCTAGTAAAAGCAAAACTGTTAGTGTGAATTATAGAACTTTATTTCTTGAAATAAATAAAATCTATGTCTATCTAATTTTTTAAATAGTATTTAAATATTTTGACTAGAGCCAGTAGATATTTTTAAGAGAATTTACTTTCATTATATCGTGCTATACTACAGTTTGGAATGAACATTTTAAAATTGTGTGTCATTAATACAAAATTCTCTCATTATACCTTTGTATCTTTACCGAGGTAATTGAATATCAACAATAGAACAAAGACGGAACGTGGCGTTGTCTGTTTTCGAAGTCCTCAAGAACTCCGAAACTGACAGGGTTCGAATTACTTAAGAAATGAAGATTTCCCTTATATTGCCGCTGTTGCCCCCGGGGAGGACGTCATCGCGATTTTGGACCGATTTCAGTTAAAACTATGCTGGCACCGCCACTGTTCCGGTACAGAACAGTAGAGTACCCCAATCTAGCAAAGTGGTGTACTTTATATTTCACTTTCAAGTTTAATTAGACCAGCCCCGACCACCGTAGGCTACCCCTTTATCGGGTGGAGCTCCGGTAGAAAGGAAAATGTATTTGCCTACAACAAATTGAGACAAGTGAATTATTGCAAAACCGGGCAAGGGAGGCTCTCGAAGAGGCACCCGGTGGCCGCTCTAGAAATTCGCGATTCTGGAGCACGTGAGGAAGGGGATAAAGGAAGGTTTCGGATGTACGGTTTACCAGGTTTAGGGGGAGAGGGGGCGGATTTCTTTTGCAGCCCACCAATCTCACCGGTTCTAATTATAAAGAATTCCCCAGAAGTCAGGTATTAAAAAGTTGATTTACGTTTATTGGGGTGTAAATTTTAATATTTCACTTGTTTCAACACTAGACAGGGATTGGTGTTCAGGGAGGGTTAATTATTGCCGGCGCACTATAGCCCCTCCCCCGCGCCCCGCCGAGATCGCGATATATATCAAAGTACTCTCGGCCATCCAGCCGCCTGTAATTATCGTGAATTCTTATTAATTTTTTACAGGATCAAATATTTACCACTGACTAATTAATTTGAGGGTTTATGGTCGTCAAGTCCTTGCCGGTCCAGGGAATGCTTGAATTTCAACAGGACGAGTAAATATTTGTTTTGTGAACAAACAAAGACCCGAAAGACGGAATGGAATGGCAAGGAAGTAGCATTATAACTTTTGGCTGATGCGTTTTTACGATGGGCCGCGTGAGAGTCTCCGCCTTTTAAAATTCGCCAAAGGTACAATGGTATCGGGTTAGCTCCCAAAACCTTAGAATTCCTTTTCATCATGCGGCACAGGTGGTTCTAAGGAATCGATAAACTTGGAAATTAATAAAGTTCACCGAAAAAAGGGAAGAAAAATTGGATTTATCAAAACGGTCCCCTGGCCGGGAGGACTGACATGAACAGGCTACCGCAGAAGTACTTAACCGCGTTTAATTGCTTTTCCTGGTCGCTTAT
This sequence comes from Proctacanthus coquilletti, assembly GCA_001932985.1. Classification (NCBI taxonomy): domain Eukaryota; kingdom Metazoa; phylum Arthropoda; class Insecta; order Diptera; family Asilidae; genus Proctacanthus; species Proctacanthus coquilletti. The sequence goes on along the minus strand of MNCL01000043.1, from coordinate 413,369 downwards.
GGGCGATGCAGTGCGAGATGAGCCACCCGGTAACCGTCCTGCATCCCCTGTCGGATATGTTCAGGATAAGTACACGTGACCTCCTCTGCTGTTGCAAATCTCCTTCGGGCGAAACCCTTTTGCATTAGGGTTTTCGGTCGCCCATGGAAGGACCCGCCAACCAGCCGGCGTGCTCCTCTACTGCACTCCCTCTGTTTTGTAATTACTAAGCATTAGATTTACGGGATGAGGGAACGAAGGGTACTACCGTAAAGGGTTCGATGTGGGTCCTTGTCCTGGCAGTCGTTCATTTCAGGAATGTGTGAGGGATTCGACGTTGGTACACTTTTTGGTTTCGTTGCTAATGGAAGGACATGTTTGTTGTTTTTTCGAACAGAAACATCTTTTGAGCGGGGAAACAACGAGCCTTGCAAATGAATTCTGTAACAAGTGCCGTGCGGTTGTGATTGTACCTTTGAAGTACTGCATTGAGTGGAAACTACATATATTTTTCGAAAATATTTGCTTAACTCTTTTCGTTTGGTAAAAAGGGGGTTTTTAGACCAAGCAAAATTTCATAGGGTTCTAGATTCAACCAAAAGGGTGATATGGCCTAATTTAACGAACGATTAACCCTTTGGTGGACACTCAATTTCTATGAAGGTTTCTGACAGAGCCATTTGTGTTTATATGCTTATATTTTATTTTGCATTACGATCGGTAATCACAGAACTTCTTTAGAAGTTAAAAATTAGATCGTGCCACTTTCTGGGATTACAAGACCTAAAATTGTTGTTTTCAGTACGACAACAAAAGCCGACTTTTCTAGAATGCCGTGATAGGAGTACTAATTAAATTAAATTATATGAGAAATTACTGATATACATCGAATGGTTCCATTTAGAAATTACAGAAATTATGTCTTCATCGGTTCCAGTGAATTCAATGATAAATTTTCGCCAACAGATTTTTCGTCCCAAGTAAAAACACTACTTTGACCTGAAAATGTGTACTAGATCAATGAGCAAACATACTAGAGCCCACTGTGAAACTTTTGATGGCGCTTAAACCCCATGGTTAAGATCCGGGGATAGAAATTCTTAAGGTTTTTGTCTACATTAAACTTGTTAACACTTAAAATAACTTAAAGCTCGTTAAAGGTTGATGTCTGAGATTGTGAGAAGTTAAAGCAGTCACATTCAAATTTGTTAACAGACTTAATTTTGTTATTAAATCTTATTTAAAATTAAAATTTAATTTAAAAATAACTCTTGACTAAAATCATAGCCGTATTTTAACTACTGCTTACTGGTAAACTAGTTGATTAAACTTTTATATTTTTAACTCAAAATTTATGAAATTAAAAACTTTAAAGTAGTTAATTTTGAGTTTTTAAAAAAAAAAATTTAAACACTAAATTTATCATTAAAGATAAAAATCAATGAAGCAATTTTATATTTAGTAAAATAATTCAAATAATTTGAAATATACTTAGCTTTTTATTTGAATACACTACTTTTATTCATCGATTAGAATCAATTTTAGGAATTATTTCCTAAATTTAAAAAATAATTTAACAACTTTAAATTCTTTACCACCAGGTTTTTAATATTTTAATACTTTTTGTATAAATTTTACTTAAATTTATTGAAAACATACGGGACTACTGTCGTCGGTGTGACGGAGTGATGTTAACATCGTTAGAAAAAATAATTTCTTTAGTCAAGACAAACATTACTGAATATTATTTTAGTAGTAAATTGGTTAATTCAAAATATTATAAACAATAATAGTTTATTTTCTTATTTATAAATCCTTACCGCTTCAAATATTTACATGCAGGCCTAAGTTCAATTCCCAAAATCTAGAGTAAAGCGCAACATTTACCAACATTTCTATTAATTCCCAGTAATTCGGGTTTTTTAAAAATTAAACTACGTCCAATGTGAGCGAATGGATAATTTTTTATTTGCAAGTACTTGAAATCTCATCAAATTAACGTCGAGAGAAATTCGGTCACATTTTTAATAAAATTCGATTCCTCTTGTAATCGTAAAGTATGGCATTATTTTACTCATAGTGTTTTTTAAAACAATATTCAGAAAAAACAACTTACACGTTTAAAAAAAATCCGCGCCTTCCAAAAAAAAAAAACATTTTAGATAAAAAATAACCTACGAAATGGCAATTCCCATTTCTCCAGGCCAAGCCCCCCAAGTATCGATACCGATACCTCTTCGATACCTGCCCGCAAGTGTACACGTAGCACCACACTAAAGCGACTCGGGGAGAATGTGAAAGCACTTTCACCGATCGGGGTCTGAGGTGTAGGTGCGCTACGCACGCAACAGCCGAATGACTCGCAGCAGCTGTACCGCATCTCATGAGAAGAATCTCACGCACATATGCCTTAAGCTCCACGGCACACATGGGAGCGTGATTACTTAACTGTACAGGCGCGGGCCACCCAATCCACCCCGCGAAAAAGCGCGGTTCTCGTCTCGTCGGTGTCTTGCTGCCGTCGTGGTCGTCGTCGGCGTGCCAGGGAAGCATTTACGTCTATATCGTTGTCAGTTTGTTTTCGTCGCGTAGAGCGTTTGCTAGCGCTCGTCTTAATCCACGGGCTCTCTGTTGATAGTTCCTTAAAGGTTTTTTAATTCTAAATGCCAGATAGTGTGCTATTATTAACGTAACAGAGCACAGGTGATTTGTATAACGTACTCGGTCGACGGGGACAAGCGCGAAACTTGCAGTGATTTAGCCGGCGAAGAGAAAATTCCTTTGGAGAAAGGTTAGACCGTTGACCTCTATTTGACATTACCGCATGTTTAAGGTTCTTCTTGTGTAAAAAGAGCTTAGAAAACCTTTGAAACGGGAAACCGGCTTTTAATATCCACTTTAGATGGATCTCCGGTAACTGTAACTGACCCTTGTACAGTTTCATTGGGAGTTTTATGTGAAGATTTTTTCAAGAATCCCTAAATCCCATCGCCTAGCCACCAACGGATTTGTGTGCTAGTAAAAATTACTACATCTTAAATTTACGTTAGAAACGGCCGTTTGAGCCCAAAAGAAGGGCGTGCGAATTTCTTACACGTTCTTAAGCAACTAAAAGGTCTAGTGCGGGACCGGGGGTGCGGGACAGGAGCATATCGCTTCAATCTTAAGTTTATGACCTGCCTGATAATCAGAGAAGTCTCGAGTTATGTCACATGTGATCGCATAAGAAAGTGCTGTGCTAGTTGGCCGGGAACTGCGTATGATACGGGCGACAACGACCGCGGCAATGTCTCGGAGCCCCTTTACGTCTGCGCTAGTATTTTTAGATGGAACATTTCTGTATTGGCACCCGGTGATAAGAGATTTATGAATGATTCTTAAGATGCCCGGGAAAGTGTTCATGCTCTTTTCTTTCACTTTCACATACTTCCCCAGAGTTTTTATTTTTTTCGCTCCGTTTGGCCAATTCGACAGTAGTTTGCATAGTGTCGATGGGACAGGTTTGCCAGAATCGGAAGACCTTGAATACTGACCTATTCAAATGACTAAAGGCAGTGAAATAAATGCAGGCAGTATCTACGGCGATACTTTAGGTTCTCAACACGTGATAATGGTTCACTAAGAATGTCTAGTAAAATTGTTAAGATTGGAAAACTTTCTACAGATTCTTAGCGACGCAATTGAACAACTGAAACTTGTTGCAATTTTGGACTGTTCTCATTTTATGAATAGATTTTTGGAACAATGCCCAAAAACATGCTTGAAAAATAATTATTAATATATTTTACGTACGGTTGTACATTTGTCAATTTGTCGAATTTAATAAAATGAATTTCTTAAAGCTGTTCAACCATCCCCACTGCTGGCTCTGTCGAGGTAAAGTTCAGGTTCAAATTCTCGTCTGTGTCGTTTAATGGCTCAGATTTTTATGGTCTTTTTAACAGCACTTACGGCAGGTGCGATCGAGTGAAAGAGATAGTCGCAATAGTGCACAAACATAGGTAGACGTTATTTCTGCTAGCACTATAATTAACTAAAAAACTTTCTTTTGTTAGAAAATCCAAAGAATAATGCGCAAACACTCATACAATTTATTCTATTGTAGTAATGAAAGTATTCTACAATGCCCTAGTTGAAAAATTCCAATGAATTACCTTTTAAAATATTTAACTCGTTTTTATACTTTAAATTAGATGGATAAAATAAAAAGCAAAAAATGAAATAATAATAAATGTTAATTTTTGTAAGAAGACAGAATTAAATTTTTTTTTGTTTAGGATGTCAGCAATTTATTTTTTCTGTAGTTCAGTTTTTTGGTAAACTTTTATAAGTCACAAAAATAGTTCAGTTTTTTTTTTGGGACCTTTTTCTGAGTACCCACAAATTTCCGCGTCCTTTTGCCCGCCAAGTAGACGAGCATTTCTTACGCTTACTCATAGAAGTTTTAAGGTTGTTGTAGAAAACTTTTCATGTTGCTGCAACTAAAAATCATAAAAATATCGATAATAAATGTTTATAGTTATATTTTGCTGTTTAATTTTATCAAACCAGAATGTTTAATCGAACTTAAATGAATCGGAAAACTTTGTAATTCGAAATCATATTTCTTCTGGTCTAGGTCAAAAGTCACGATAGTACGAAGTAATAAATATAAAACACATTATACAGTTTTTCTTTTATTTTTTTAGCGTAAATATTTGAATATCAGACTTTTATAAATTGAACAGATTTTTTTAAACATTTTCTGAATTTATACACAAAGATTTAATAAGTTGAATTTTATTTTATTTAACGTAGAAAAAGCAATCTTTTGATAACCTAAAAGGTTTACAAATCAAATAATTTAGCTTTTTACATTTTTTTTTGTTTTATAATTTTTTTTTTTAAACAAATAACACCACCAATAAATCCGGAGGCAAACTTTAGCAAATAATTTACAAAAATGTACTCAATGCTATTCGGTTATAGTAAATGAAAAATATTTTTAAAAATCTTAGGTAGATCAATATTTGCAAAACTAAAATTTAAATGTAAATTTAATGTTCGAATTTTAAATTTTAGGGAAGTATTTAAACTCAACACACTTAAATTCCCTAAATTTAAATTTATATACTTAAATACTCCCGTCCTTTCAAATTTATTCTAATGTGTATATTATTTTATATTTTACCAAGATGTTGAGACGATATTCACGTGTAGAATCTAGTGGTGATCTTCTAGAATTTTTTGATCGTGGCTATACGGCTACTAAAGAAAATCGATGGACATTCGAAATAGCCTGGGAAGTGGCCAATAAAGTCGGAGGAATATACACTGTCATAAGATCCAAAGCTTACGTGTCCACGGAAGAATTGGGAGAACAATTTTGCCTTCTAGGTCCCTATAAGGAATTTAGTGCTAGAACAGAAATTGAAGAATGTCCATTTCCACGAGGTAGCCCTTTACAAGATGCTGTTGATGCTATTCGATCAAAAGGTTTCAAGGTAAATAGTTTTAAGTAAATCAACAAGTTAAAGTACGGATATTAAAAGTATTTTTGAATAGTTGCACACTGGACGATGGTTGGTTGATGGCAATCCACAAATTATACTATTTGATATTAGTTCCGGCGCTTGGAAATTGGATCAGTACAAATCAGAATTATGGGACAAAACTAGCGTTGGTAAGGGATTTTTTGGCTTAGAAATTACACAATTTTACACGTACTGTTTTTAATTAGGCATTCCTCACCTGGATATTGAATCAAATGATGCTGTTATACTTGGATATATGATAGCTGAATTTCTAGAGGAGGTAAAGAATTGAAAGTGTTTAAAAGAGTTTAAAAATCAGAAATTTTCTTAGTTCAGACGATGTGCCAATGAATATTCTAGCGAACATGATATTACAGTGCCAAGAATTGTAGCACATTTTCACGAGTGGCAAGCGGGTGTTGGTCTTATTGCCCTTAGGACCAGACTAATTGAGATAGCAACTGTTTTCACTACTCATGCAACTCTCCTAGGACGTTATTTATGCGCTGGAAACACAGACTTCTATAATAATTTAGATAAATTTTCTGTCGATGAAGAAGCTGGTAAAAGACAAATTTATCATAGGTAAAAAGATTATGCTATATACAAATATATTTTTTAAATTATATTAATTTTGTACAAATAAAACAGATACTGTCTAGAACGTGCCGCCACCCATCTAAGTCATATTTTTACTACAGTCTCTGAAATCACAGGTATTTGATAGTTAAAAAGAATAAGCAAGAAAATTTTAAAATATAATGTAGAAATGTTGAGAAATAAAAACCATATTGTAGTTTTGAATTAATTTACCCATTTTACTGACTACTTTTTAGGATACGAAGCAGAACATTTACTGAAACGTAAAGCCGATATCATCACACCGAATGGTTTAAATGTTAAGAAATTTGCTGCTCTTCATGAATTTCAAAATTTGCATGCTTTATCTAAAGAAAAAATTCATGATTTTATTCGTGGACATTTTTATGGGTAAGTTGATTGATATTAATTTAAATTATTTTAGTATGATATATTTTATAACAATTTTTTATAGACACATGGATTTTGACCTGGACAAAACGTTGTATTTTTTCATCGCCGGTCGATATGAATTCGGAAATAAAGGGGCCGATATATTCATTGAATCACTTGCCAGGCTTAATGGTCTGCTAAAGGTATACTGCAAAAAATATTTATAAAATGCAAACAAATATAATATTAAGTAATTTTCCAGCACGAGAAACCTGATACAACTGTTGTTGCATTTCTCATTTTCCCCACAAAAACTAATAACTTCAATGTTGACTCATTAAGGGGCCATGCTGTAGTTAAACAACTGCGCGATACTATACAAAGTGTACAGCAACAGATTGGCAAACGGATGTATGATACCTGTTTAGGGTAGGAATATTTATTCACAAGATTCAACATAGTATAGATATAATTAATGCGAGCATAATCTTTCCAGAGGTCGATTACCCGATGCAAATGATTTGCTTACAAAAGAAGATATCGTTAAAATAAAACGATGTATGTATGCGATGCAAAGAGACTCACTGCCACCTGTAACAACGCACAATATTGTAAGATTTACTACATTTAAAAAAAACTACAATTTACTACATTTAAAAAAAAAAACAAATTGTCTTGAGCATCTAAAGTATTAAGAGACGTACGGCAGAAACTGTCGAGCTATAAATGTTATATAACTTTTTAATGTTTGCACAACATCTGGTTTCAGCATGTTTGATTCTTAAATTTATCCACTCACATATCACCATATCCCACGTAATGCCTACATAACATGGTACTTGAAGCCGTGAAGATGTTATTGGTGATAATTGCACTAAACCATGCAAATCGCACAAACATTGATTTTAAGACGTTTTACTATTAATAGCGCTTTTGAAGCCTATAAATGTCTAGTAGATCACATTTTATGAACCTTACAGTACGAGATTTTGTTCACATCTTTCTTTTTACCATCCATGAAATTTCTAAACTGCTCATGACTGTAGTCCTTTCGTACAAACATGTGAAATATATGACCAACACGTATATTTTCTATGTGAAAAAGAGTGAAGGACGACCGTCTAGCTAAAAAAAAGTACATATATAATGTAGACCTTAAAATATTTAATTAATCATTCCAATTTCTAATTTACGAAAGAAAAAGAAATATTTAGAACATGTAACATACTTTAAAATGTTTCATCGGACGGAATATTTTTACTTTTATGAATTTTAATTACCAATGTAATCAATTTTTTCAGGTCGATGACTGGAATGATCCAGTCTTAAATGCAATCCGACGGTGTCAATTGTTCAACACTGTCCATGATCGGGTCAAGATCGTATTCCATCCAGAGTTCCTAAATTCCACCAACCCCCTTTTTGGTATTGATTACGAAGAGTTTGTTCGAGGATGTCACTTGGGCGTCTTCCCATCATACTACGAGCCCTGGGGTTACACTCCAGCTGAATGTACTGTAATGGGTATTCCCAGTATTACAACCAATCTCTCTGGATTCGGGTGTTTTATGAACGAACATATTGCCGATCCAAAGTCATACGGCATTTATATAGTAGATCGACGTTATATCGGCCTGGAGAATAGTGTACAACAACTCACTGGATTTATGATGGAATTTGTCAAATTGAATAGACGCCAAAGGATCATTCAAAGGAATCGAACTGAACGGCTCAGTGATCTACTGGATTGGAGGGTGTTGGGAATTGTAAATTGCATTACTATGCTTGTTGAGTATTTTTACTTAATTAATTGAATTATTTTCCAGTACTACCGTCAAGCACGTGTCAAGGCTCTACAAGCCGTGTACCCTGACTACATCGATGAGGGTCCAGCATATATGTTAAGTCGCAACAATTTCAACTATCCAAAACCTCTTAGTGCACCTTCTAGCCCAAGTTCTTCACGTAATATTATTAAATTTTTCTTGAAATATAAAATAATAAAACTCTATATTTAATCAGGTCATACGACCCCAGCAGCTTCTGTTCATGGGTCCGATGATGAGGAAGATTCAGTAGATGAAGAACAAGAACTGCATGAATTAGGAATTAAAACAGATGGAGTTTAATAGCAAATTATGTAAAATTAGTTTAAAACTTCTATTCAAAAAAGAACATCTCGATTGCAAGGCGAATTTATATACAAAAAAAAAAATACTTTTTAACAAAACCTTGCCAAAAACGTCTCCTGTCATCAAAAGAGCATTACAATCAGAGAAAGAAAAAAAATTAGTTTTGTTTTAATGTGAGCCATGTTGAATACATTTAGGAAATAAAAATAAGTTTTTAAAAATCTTTTTTTTTTCATCTTGCATTGGATAACTCGCTTTCAAAATTTATCAATTCTAAAGACGTAGCTAAATTTGTATATACAAGAAACTTTTTTTCCTTTAATTTACCAGTCTGGATAAGTTTTTAAAGAAAATATATTCAGGAATTTCATTTTTAAGGTAAACTAAGAAATGAAGCTATCTCGTAAAAATCAAAGTAATCGTCCATAAATGTAGACTTATCCTGTTTTGAAAAGTTGTTCACGGAGAATTTTTAATTTTAGATTCCTAGAACATTGCAAAGGGTTAATTTATTTATTTATGTGTGAATAATTTCGTAATAATTATTAATACAAATAAATCTAATAAATAGGCTTACAAAAGAGAAAATCTAATATTGTCAAATTTTCAATCAAAAAATCTTAAGTACCGAAATAATTAAAAATTTCTTTAGTTTCTATACTTCAATAAAAGCAATTCATGATTTGAATTTTAGACCGGGGATAAAAATTTATCTATAAAATACAATTTTAAATTATTAGTTTTTTAATTCGATGTAACGTTATATTTTTATTTAATCAGAATAGTCAGAATAGTGGAAATTTTTTTGATAGTATTAATTTTTTCCATGGAGTCCGTAGACATTTATAGTAATAGGGATCACAAAAAATGTAAAAGTTTGTATTTGAATCTATCAAAATTAGTTTTAGAATTCTTTCATATTAATTTATCACACAAAAAAAAAACATTTTTAATTCCGATTGTTTCAATATTTTTAAGAATTTTCAAAGGCTGGTTTAAAGTTAAGAAAAAATAAATCAAATTTTATTTACCACGGGTTTATAATCTTGTTTGGAGAAGAATATTGATTAATATTCTTGGAAATATTCAACAAAATTAATAAACACTTTTCTAAATGTTTGATAAGAGACAAGAAGTGAAGTAAAAAAAGGTAATGTATCGTCGCCTATCGTCGCTCCATAAAAGAATATGGCTTTATTTTTTTTTATTATCTTAAGAATGATAATTTATTTTTTGTTTTTAGTAAAATGCACATTCTAAATTTTTTTTATAAAACGCATATTTTATTAAGATCATTTAAAAAATACCATTTCAAGTAGGTATGAACGTATTAGGTAAATTATAAAAGCACACTAAGAGCACCAACTCTCATAGCAACCATCATATTCAGAGCATCCAGGATGTCCTGGATATTCCTCGCAGTATTCCTTTTGTCCATAGAAGTTGCAGCTAGAGCCACAACTGTAGTCTTGGCAATAGCTAGAACAGTGTCCACCACTGGCACATCCTGAGCAGTCCCTACTGCAAGAGCTAGAGCATGTTCCTCCACTTGAACATCCGGAGCACTGGCTGTGGCATCCACCAGTACAGTAGCCTCCTCCCATGCAGCCCGAACAGTCCATCTGGCTATCTTTAAGAAAATACAACAATTTCAATTCCAATTTCAGAATTTTCAACAACAGATATGGTTTTGTTTTTTCTAGGATGTTCTATAAAATGTTAGAATTATTTAAACTTACGGTCAACAGCAGGTGGGACTACCACGAAGTGTTGTCGTTGGATTGGTCTAATTGGCTTCAGATAAACTTTCGGGTATTTACAGAATGATCCACATCGGGAATATTTACGATTATAGCAAACCCATTTCGAGGTCATTTGCGAACACACTCTGGGAGTTACTACAATACAACAAGGCTGCTTTGGTGGTGGCGGTGGTGGTGGTGGGACTGAAGTCGTGCAAGGTGCTGTAGGGCAAGGTGTTGGGGGTACCGATGTAGGAATTGTAATCGTAGGTGTAATATCACCACCTTGTTTTGAAATACCAATTTTCCTATCATCGGCCGTGTATACGAAAACATTGTTATCGTTTTTAATATTTACATTCGTTGGACTGTTGATAGTATTCACATTGTTTATAAAATGTTTTATATCCACTGATGAATTGTGTGAAATTGTGTTTATAGTGGTACATTTCTGTCCATCCCACTGGCTGCCAGTTGGACAGGTGATATTCGCGCACCTATCGCGAATTATTGTTGTATTGTGGCATATTTCTATTCTTGGTGGTGATGTTGTTATTGGTGGTATTATTGTTGGTGGTATTATTGTTGGTGGTATTATTGTTGGTGGTATTATTGTTGATGGTATTATTGGCGGTGGGCAAATTATTTGGGGCTGTACAACAACTTGACTGTTACAACATTGTTGTCCTGCATAACAAGTGTGTTGACACGAGGACGTACTGGTGCAAGAATGTGGTGCACAGGGTTGAATTTGTTGCATATGGCACATATTCCCCAATAAAACATAACCTATAGGATTTATTTCGATAAATCAAAGGTTTAAAACTTTTTTCAAATGTGATTAATTTAAATGTTGAAGAGGAATCAATACATATATAGAATAAGAAAACATTCTCCGTATTTATGTCTATTTTAACATGTGGAACCATAACACTTATTTTATTTGAATAAAGGATTATTTTCAGATAAAAGCAATTTTCACTATTTAATTCGAATCATTTTAAAAATATAAACGCATACAAACTTTAACCGTAAAAATTGTTTTAGAAACTATAAGCTTGGAGGTTTCTTTCATTTATCTCAATTATATTTTATTTTAAATAAAATTTTGAAATTGCTAAAACTATTTATTAGAAGAGTAGCAAGCTTCTGTCCAAATTAATGTCCAAAATTTCTCTAAATTTTATCCCATTGTCTATAAAACGTACGAACTAATATAACTTTCAATCTAATTGTATAGGCTTAGTTTCTTAGTACTTATTGTTTTATTGGCTGAAGAAGCACTGTATAATTCAGTAAAAAATACATAATTAACTTTAAAAAATCAAAACAGAAATGGATTTTCAAATCTAAACAGAACTCGCGATACAGAATTTTTAAGAAAAGTTTCCCGAGAATTTTGGAGTAAAATTTTACTTTCAAATATTTCTTTTTAATTGAAAAATTGTATATTTTTGCATGGATTAGATTATTGTATCTACATAGATGTCTACAGGCTTCGTTATAAGTGTACAAAATCCAACATACCTGGCTGGCAAGTTGCTTGGCATCCATGTCCCATATGTTGGCATTGGCCATGTATAAAGACATGATTTTGTGGACAAGTGTATTTTTGACATTGATTTTGATGAAAGAAATAACCAGTTGGACAAATAGATGAACTAGCGCAGGATAAACCAGTACAACCACCAGCAGCCATTCCAGTTGAAAGGATACAAGAGCTTCCGCTGCTCATGTACCCTGTTGGACATGAAACATATCCTCCTCCGCCACACTTAAGGTGAAGAATTTTACAAAATCTTACAATTAAATAGATAACAAATTTATTACAAATCCAGACTGAGTACAAGGAACGTGTGCACTAGTCAGTGTAAAAAGTAGGTAAATATTCGCCACAACAAAGGCACATCTTCCCATTTTAAAGAAACTAATTTCAAAATTAAAGTATTACACAATTCGCACACTTGGAATATTGCGAGATTTGTCGGACTTCTTTTAAGCAAGACTAACCGATCACTGATTCCAATCATAAATTTTCTATAGGCAGATCTCTTTTGGATTACTAAAAAGATTAAAAGGTCATCCCCTTTGATAAATCTTTTCAAAGCTTGTGTTCAATGCGCTTTTTATTTTCGCTATTGATGTCTTTCTGTACGAGAGCATCTATTGGTCCATACAGAATCGGCATAATTAGTGCAAAGTTGCAGTACGGCACGCATCACATAAAACAATCTCAACAACTTTGTAGCACATGTAGCACATGCATTTGCTGATTAGCCCGCTGAGAATTATCAGAAAGTCCTTGTAATTTATATGTCGGAAAAAGTTTTTATTTAGTAAACATCGGTTATGGTGCCGTGTTATCGTTCAATGTTTTTTTCTTCTAATTGAATTTAATTGCCAGGAAAAAATTGCTTGGATAAATCCTTTATCGGTCATTCCATTAATAGGTTGATACTTTTCAGGTCATAGACATGGTGTTTCATTTTGTATATTAGACACACCCCAGAAGAGGTAAAAAGAAAGTAGTTTAGGCACAAGGTGAAATCTCTAGTAATTGAGGTAGCAACTAAACGCCACTTGGAGATATAACCCTTTATTACTCAAGCAGGTGGCAAGAAGATAGGAACAAAAAAAAAAACGTAACTAAGAAATGCCTGGATTAGTTTAAAACGTGTAACTAGAGTTTTGCACTTTACTTGGAGTTAATTACTGACCCACAACTTAATTTCCAAAATCGTGTCTTCTTACATTTTTAACACCATTAACGTACGAAATCTAAGCCATTATTTAAAAAAATTAAAATGGAGTCATATAATAAAGTTTCGGAATTAAAGAAAAAAAAATGTGTACTATTAGAACTTCAAACTTTCTACAAACACCCCCTTATTCCGATATTCAAACTAGAACGTAGATCAATCTCAACCCGTACTTTTGAAAGGTTCTGTTAAAAGTTTAAGCTTATTTTTCAACACATCTTTAATAGTATGCATATTTTGTTTTCGAAAACATACCTATAGTATTTTTAGTTTGGACAGCGAATATAAGCGGCCAAAATAAAACCCTACAAAAATTGAAATATCTATTTCTTTACCATTAAAAAAACTAACTTAAGAAAATTAATTTGTCTATTTAAATACTTTTCATATTACCGTTCAAATTTTTTGATGCGAAAACTATGCGGAACTTACATAACGACCTTAACATTTTGCTCCGATTAAATTTTTTGCATTCAAACGCTGCGTAACGCACTACATTTCCTAAGATCGACTCGAAATAGAATTATCACTTTCGAGTTAAACTTTACACCCAGAATTAATAATATTGTTTTAGAAAAAAATGATTTTAAGCGCCATAGGTCAACAAATGGATTACCCTCCGGGCAAGAGGTTTTTGTTGACGATCCTCATGTGATAAGACAATATTTGCATGATCTACAGGTACTGGGAGATAAAGGCGGATGGGTGGCGGTTTCTTTGCACTTTATGATTTTTTCCTCTTTTCTTAAGCCATTTCGAAATACAATGGATGCAGAATGTGCTATAACCGAGACAATACCAGGGAGGGGATCGGGATCAGGCCGCTTGACATCATTAATACTGCTGCACTAAGTGTGATTAGCATGGGATCTAGGCCATTGCAGTTATCAAAATTGATAGTGAAGCTGTACGCACTTACATGGCTTACTTTATATACATATATTAATTTTTAATTTACTTTTTCATTTTATTTATTGATTACAGTTTCACCAATCATCGATTAGAAGAAGAACCAGGGGAATTCATTAAATGGGGTAAACGTATAATTTTTATTACTATTTTATCAAAGTGGAATGCAGCAAAAGCAGAGCTAATCACACTGATTGCAATCTTGGTATGCTTAAAATGTTGATAACACTCAGCATGCCAAAGGTTTCAATTTGCAACAATTCGGCTGTTGAGCTCCATTTAAATAAGAGATAAGGGACTCTATAGTCGATGCCGAATATGTTCCGCTTATCTTCACCTCAATAGTGTTAAAATTTAGTTGAAAATATTTATCACCTTTGTTCAATGTTCGGTCAAAAAACCCTTAAGCCTTTCACATCGAAACATTTTAAGCTCGATCAGAATAACCATCCCCCACCTAGGCTACATACGTGTTACTCATGTACCAGAAATAAAATAATGTGTTTTTTTATTCCTTCGGACTCTGTCAATCTGGACGTACCTTAAGAGCGAACAAATGGTGGTATTGTTATCTGGAGAGGTAACGAATTGGTTCGAGCACTTCATGCCTGAAGTTGACACCATTCCCTCTGGAGCTTTCTTACATTCTTTTACGCAAAAAATCTAAAAGCGATAAAACTCTTGTCCCATCGCAAGATAATTTTAAATAAGCCAGGTACAGTAATCAGACGGCGATCAAAGTATTCGGTTCTATTTCTAAACATAACCGGCTAGTGGCTTGTCTACTAAATTTTTTGGATTATGGAATTTTAAAATATTGAAAAGCACCAAAGAAATGTGAGTTCTTATAAAAAGAAATACTTTAATTTGTGAAAATTGAATACAAATTTTAAAATTGATAGAGATATTAACAATGAGATAGTTTCGTATTAATATTTTTAGATAATATGCCTCCGATTAGTATTTTTATAAATTGAGAATGAACAAATATTTAACATTTTGTGATGATATCATTTGAAGTGTTGCGCCGTTTTCGTCTTCAAAGCAAAGTGTGTAAAATTTTTAATAAAATTTTAAAGCTACTTTAATTTTAAAAATTTTATAGAAATTCACTTATTTTCGAGCTTTAAAGTGGTAAATGACTTTAAATGCAATAAAACAAATTTCTTTAAATGTTGGATTCATTTATCGATAGAGTTTTTATAAATATAAAAATATTCTCATAAAATAATTATAAAAATTCTTCGATAATATTAGAAAATTTTACAATAATAACATATAAATTCAACATTTAAATGACAACGGGTTATTTTTGTGAACTTTAAACATTTAATTCTCGTAAAAATCGTAAAAAAACTAATAATAATATCGGGAAATGGACAGAATACCATAATTTAAATATTTCACAAGCACTAAAGAGATAAAAAATAATTAAATTTCCTAATGCTGATATTGAACAAAATCATTATTTTTAAAAAAAGTAATTGTAATTGAGAAAATATTCGATATTATTAAATTTATATTTTTGTAAACTTGAGGAGATCATTTTAATTAAAATTATAAAAATATAAAACGTATGCAATTCTAGAATATTTGAAGAGTATCAAAAAGTGAGACATTTTAATTATCAAAGATTAGAAAGAAAATTGTTTTATATAAACTTATTGATTTTAGCTTTCCCTTTATTGTGTTCATTTTTCGCATAAAGTTTTAATATTTAACTCATTTTATTTTGTATAACATTATTAGTTAATTTTTTTTGTCTAGTGCATTAGTTTTTTTTATTATGAAATGAACTTTTAAATTTAAATAATTCTACAAAATATGTCTTATCCAAATTAAAAAAAATATATTATAAGAATATGAAAGTTTAAATTTTTTATGTATTCGGGATAGTTATTATTAAAATTGGATACATAAGGCAATTAAATACATGTTATAAAAATTAAATCAAAAAAATATTGAAGTTATAAGTAAATTCGAACACAAAATTCCATTAAAATATTTTTACATCCTTCTTAATTTTTAAAGAATTTTAATTTAAAGTTTTCTTTAGCGTTTTATAGCTAATTGTTATGTGTAATTTTTTTTTTAATAAATTGTATAGTAGTATAACTTTTCTTTAAAAGAACTAGTAAGCTTTTATGAAAAAATTCTTTAAAAAAAGCGAGTTTATTTTATTAAAAAATGCATAGTTCCTTTAAAGCCGACAATGACCAAAAGATTTTAAAATATTATTTTTATATAAATAACTAATTGTGTTTGTCGGATTGCACTATTTCAATATTTTGGACAACGTTAATAGTTTTGAATATTTTAAAGTACACCTAAACTTATTTTTACGCTATAAATTAGTTCCTAAAAAACACCCATAAATAGAACTTCTGATTCCATGCCTTCCTAACATTTTATTGGTGATAGCGCAAAAATGAATACAAAATACGTAAACAAATTTTTTTTCATATTCGAATTCGCGTTAAAAGAGGTTTGTGTGTATAAAGGCTGGGGGTACGTTCGTACATTTTTATGCAGATATAAAATTAATTGTTGAGCAATAATCCTTAATATGCACTAAAAATGTTCAAGGTATATTTAACTAACGCTCTTGTTTATTTATGATTCCAAACTTTTAAATCTACGCCTCAGTTGTCCTTAACCAAAGGCAATTATTTACTCATATAAGTGATATTTATGAGTCAACGGCCAAGCACCCTCTTTGCACTTCTCGCGCATTGCAATGAATCATTGTCTACTTACCTTTAGAAATAAAATTCAGTCGGTTTGTCACTCCTTTTGTTGTTCGATTTTATCCAGCTTAAGAAAAATAGCAAAGATACGTAAAAATCAATAAACAATGATAAAAATTTTAAAGGACGTACGAGGAAAGCGAAAGTGCTTGAGGAATAAGACGATGGGAAATCGACCAGAAATAGAAAATTGGAATGATGTTTGCTTACCACTTAAGTCCAGAAGCTCGAGTCAACGGTGATATCGAATATGCTTTCTAGTTTATATGGAGCTGATAAGACTATTTACGGATTTGTGAATGGTGTAGAAAGTTTATAAAACATACGAAATTTGATATTATTTATGAAAAGTTCATAATTTATTATCAGGCAATTTAAAAAAATTTCTAACACTTGCCGAATTTGTGAAAGCCATTAGAAAAATATTTCAGAAATCTTTTACTAACAGAATTTTTAAAATAAAATAAAAGTGAAAAATTATTTTTATTTGTAATTTAAGGACATTATTTTTATTTTTAATGTAAATACATTAATAAAACTAAAACGGTGACGTTGCATAGAATTCTCTTTTTTTCCACAAATAATTATAATAATCATTCCTTTAAGATTTATTTTAATTCAAAATAGAGTAAAATTATTTTTTGTACACAATAGGAATTCGACTGAAAAAAATGCTTTATATAATTTCTTAAAAAACCAACTATGCTAAACTTTAAACTTAAAATTAATTACTTTCAGATGAAACGCTTCTGGAGTACTTGCATTTTATTTTGCACTTTGATTACGTTGATCAAAACTGCATCAATAGAAATACCAAAACCTGAAATAGCACAAAATTGCACAGATGATGTAAACTGCACAGAAACTGAGAAAATATTAGCAAAACGAAATGTTGCTTCCATAACTCTTGAAAACGTTGCCGAATGCAATAGAACTCGTACTAATTGTATTAATAATTGTAGAGGATCCTATGATTGCATTCGAAATTGTCCTGTATGCCCTGAAGTGCATATCGTCGAAGGTCTTCGACGTATCATTGTCGAGGGAGAGAAAGAATCGTTTATTCGAGATACTCCAGTAATAAAAGGACACAATATAACTACCATAATTAAATTGTTAAATTTAATTAACAATACAAATCTAATCGATATCCCGACGAATGTTAATTTAACGAATCAGAATCATGTTCATGTCTATCAAAATGATTCTTCTGAGGAAGGTGGCGAGTTCGGATTGGGCTATAATCGTTTCGGATCATGTTGTTATGTTGTGGAGCCAAGGACGTGTAATCCAACGTCACGGGGATACAGTTGCCATCACAAGCGCCATAAAACCTGCGGACAACAATGCACATCGCGAATAATACACGCCGAGAGAAGACAGAAATGTACAAGTGGAGGTGGCAATTGTATGCACAAAATTAGCTACATCCCACAACCGAATAAGCCATCTTGCTCTTACATCCCTAAGTGGCCGTTTGTTGTATGCGGCGCACACCGGCATCAAAAATGCCATGGCTGTTACCAACATTATGGTTATGGTGCCCAAACCTACTATGGTGGTCGAATTCCAAAACGTTGCCACGCCTGCTACGATGATGCTTTCCACATCGGACCCATGTACCGAAGAGGGCCCGTTCTTAGACCATTTTATTACCATCAACCGCCTTGCTATCTAACTGGGACATGCCATTCAATGTGCAACATATACGGATGTTATGGACACGAGTTTGTCGATCCAGCTTGGGGATATATGGGACAACAAATTCCTTACCCAATGCCTGCTAAGTATCCAGGACCGAAATACCATCCGAATTATTACGCAGTTCCTGGGGAGGATTATGACGATATCCAAAACATTCCATATAGTATCGAAACGCAAGATTCAAGTGTTGAAAGTGGAGATGGTGGCTCATGGACCGAAATAGATGAAAATTTGCCCCATATACCTTCAGATGGAGCTGATTGGGGAGTTGATTTGCGTAAATGTCGGGTTGTAGATAATAATGGGACAATAAGCATAAAAAATTGCACCGATACCGAATGGGAGAGGAATCCTTTTGCTTCATCCCCATCAATTTACACTCACTCGCATGTCCAACCCTTTGAAGACCCGAACAGTTACAGATTTGATGGGGAGCTGGAAGAATATATTAAATATCCTCCTTCAGCATATGAAGGATATGAGAGAACTCCCTGGGATGATACTGTTGCCGACAGTCCAAGGATTTTGCATAGGAGGCACACCAGGCAACAGAGGAAACATCAAATTGTTTACGACGAATAAGGCTGAGAATTTGTCTTAGAGATTTATTCGTACAATTATTTAGAACTTAAGTTGTTCATTTTATTCTGAAATAAGAATATTTTACACGTATTCCGTATTTTCCTACCGTTATAATTAATGCAGGTAACTCCCGCCGGTATTTCTAGAGCTAGTCAAGTTGGTAACTATCAGTGGTTAAGCAAATTATCTTGCTTAACTCAGGATATCTTATTTACCCAGTGTTCAGAAGTATTCTCTTGTATTATTAATAAAAAAGGAAAATAAAATAAATCAAATTTTTTTTGAAGATATATAATAATGTATAAAAAATCATTATTTTCACTGTCTTAAACTTTAATATTTGTCGCTATTTCTTTTGTTTTGGGATTAACAAATTAATCATAACATAAAATGGGTTATAAACGTATATACTATCATTTACTAAAACTTTAAACATAAACTGATTCAACTCTGAACTCAGAGTAGGGCATTTGATAGAGCCCAATTGATTGATTGAGCCCAGTTGATTGATTACTTATAAAAAAATATATAGTCTATTTTCAATGTTACTAACGAACAGATTTTATTAAATTATGAAATGCTTTAAAAGGTATATCGTTGGGAATTTTAGAATCAATCTAAAAGAACTAAAAAAAAAACAAGAATATATTGTGAAATAAACTAATTTTCGGTATGAAAAATTCTTTTATTTCAAAGTTACTGATTTTTTCATTCCTATAAAATCATAAAAATGCAGTTTTACACAAAGATCCCCTAAATGTCTTCTGCTTTGCATACATAAAAATAAAAAATCCGAACACGAAATGCAAACTTTAAATGCTACAAAAAATTATTCTGCAATTTTCAACATATTTTTCCACAAACAATCTACTAATACTATATGAATTTTAATCATCTGTGACTTTTAATACACGAACAATTGAAATATAATAATTATTTTACATTTGAATTATTTGATTTATATTTTTTTCTGATACTCAAAAATTCCCCCTGTATGCGCGCGCGTACACAGCGTAAAACTGCTAATTACGCATGCAAATTTAACTTTTTTTCTTGTACAAAAAAGCGAGATAAAATATTAATAATGATATAAACTCCAATTAGACACAAAACATAATTTTGTACAAAATAGTGGCATAAAAATCGGTGTTCGTCAAATACATACCTTTTACGCGGAAAGTTGAAAACTTTATGGGCGTGTATGCAGAGTGCAGTGAGATTTAAAAATTATTAACAATTGGAATTTTTTTTTTAATAAAAAATTGACCGAATTTTGAGTCAAAAATGAATCAATCAACTTTGGATATCCTTCTTTTAAGAATAAAAATTGTGGGCTCTCTTCTCAAATAGTTCATTTTTTATTTTTGGATGCTCTACAAATTAATTTTATATTAAATAAATAAAATTTTTATTACTCTACCTTAAACTTCATACTAAAGAAAACGTAATTAAATTCAACTCCAAGTCAAGACAAGATTTTTCACGAAAATATAAAGAGTATTTTTTTTGTGAAAAACAAATTAATCAAAATATATCTAATTAAAAATGTCACCATTAAAAATGCTTGCTGTAGATTTTGGGTAACACTTTAAAACCTTTGATACGATGCGGGTTAAGACTGCAAAATGGTAGACAACTTCTTAAAAATTCAGTCTTTTAAAGTCTATTGGGTCGTAGAACTTACACGTGGAAAAATTAGTAGGATAATATTAAATTTGAAAATAGTATTGTAAGATCTCCAAACTTTATATTTTCAATTTGCATTTGGTTGCATTTTGGCCACTATAAAAATGCTCATAAAATTAGCAAAAAACAAATATAAAATAAGATGATGAGTGTGGGGTTTTCGTAAATAAAAAATGTCCGCTTAAAATTGTTTTTTTTTTCTTCTTCATTTATTTACTTTCGAACTGTTCCTCCATGACTTGTTCCATTTTTTTTTTTGTTTTTTTTTTTTAACATATTACACATCTCCTTATAACCTTCTGTCCGCTATCAATAGAAACGTATTACATAACTTTTATAATTTGCATTTTTTGTTTTTTTCTTTTTTTTCTTTTAGTCTTTTACTAGATAATACATCAGCATACACCCACTCGCTACCAACTGGTTCAGCTTACATTATAACGGGAAAATAACTGTTTTGAAAATACTTAATCAGACACAACCACCGAAGATTTTTCATCAGGTTCGAAAGTAATTACGAATTATTTACCTGTTGTAATTTTATGATTGTACTGGATACAAGAGAGTGTCTTATTTAACACACTTTATTACTTGATTTCTGTTTTTTTTTTGTGTTTTTTTTTGTTTTTTTTTAAATATGTGTTACAGGAACTTATACGGGACGCATGGATAAAACGTAAACTATCCAATACAATCATATCCCCTCTGAATGCCTTTGGCGCCTATCGATCTCGAACCTTTTTATACCCTTTAGTAGTAGCACTTTAAAACGATTTTTATAAACCCTGTATTTTCTTAAAAGTGTGTGTGTGTGTGTGTGCATTCTTCATGTAATGATACAACTAATTATATTCTTTTTTATTTATCCTTACTCGATTAATACCTATAAACACTCCTCTCACTTTCATAAATACATTTTTTTTCTTCCCTTTTCTAATTTCAACTTAAACGAAACAAATCACATTTACCTTTTTTTTTTTTCTTTTCTTATTCGGTTTTTAATTCTTCATATTAAGAGGCAATCACAATGTAAAAATCTTGTTTTTTTTTTTCCTCAATAATAAAAATTAAAAGTTCGCTTTTCTTTTATAAAATTTAATTAAATATACAGTTTTTTTTTCCTTTTTTTTTTTGCTGTTTATATTGTTGTTGTTGTCGTTTTATTTGTTTATTTCTAACTTTTGTTTCTAATTGCTTACTTGAGTTTATTACGCACTGACGACGTGCATAAAAGGACCTATTACTGGATCAAAATTCTGTGAATCTAATCGGCACCATATGCTACAGTACTTGTATGTAAATATAATCCATTTTTAATCATTTGTAGCGACCAGTCTAACTAGGATTAAATTTCTACGTGTGGGTATGTATATCTAAAAAAATCCCATTTTTTTTTTCTTTTTTCTTTTTTTTTTAGTGCCATGAAAAATAAAAATATAGTTTTTGATCAGTTTGGTCTTATTTATAGTCGCCAGTGAACCCTTTTTTATTATTATTTTTCTTTTGATGTGGTGTGTTCATTTATTTAACATTCTAAAATTTGAAAATGGTGAAAACTACGTGTGCTCTAAATGCTAACTTTTTACATAGACATTTTTTCTTCTGTTTTGGATTTTATTTTATTATTTAGCATTGAAACCAATTTACATAGTTACTTCTTTTTTTAGCGATAAATCGGATAAATAAAAGAATTTTATTGTACACAAATTTTGAATAAAATCACAAAAGATTTACATCAAATTATTGAATTTTATTGAATAAATTGAAAATTTATTTTTCAGTGAATTGTTCTACACTATTTAATGCATAATAAAAGAAAATGTATAATTAAAAAATATGGTAAAAATTAAAATATGTTCGATATATAAAAAAATCATTTTAATAATTTTAGGGGATTTCTAAAAAAGTGAAATCAGAAATAATAGAAAAATATTTTTGGAATGTTGATAATTTTCTTTATTAAAAACTATTTTTATAAAAAAAAACTGATTTGGTACCCTAAAATATTTTACAAACGCGAATAATCCGAAGCATAGCAAAGAAAAAATTCGATTGTTGTATGAAATAAAGAAAATGCATTTAAAATTTTACTTTGCTTCGAGTATTTTTGTAACATTTTATGATAAATTCCAATGTAAAGAAAATCATGTTTTCATATTTTATATAAAAATAATAAAATTAATTTCTAGTGTAATTTAATTTGTGCTGTAAAATACTTAAATTTTCATAATACAGAATAATAAAAATGAGATGTATAAATAAATATTAAAAAATGAATACAGGTTTCTTTTTTAACTGAAAGAAAAATGAAACAAATAAAGAAAAGCACACTTTTGCAGTGAATACCCGATTATCTGTTACATTTACACCAGAAGGTAATTCATTGTGCTTAGTTGCCATTTAAACTTCTGGAATTTTTTAATGTCATCTAGAGATCTTTTGTACATTTTATAAATAATCTGCCAAAAATTGCAATAATACAAAATACATAAAAGGATAACGACCTAAAACAAAAGGATTTTGTACATAAAATCTCCTTTTTTGTGTATTCCTTCAATAGAAAAAAAAAATTAAATGTACGATTTAAAAATACATCCGAACACTGGAGAAATGAACCTTAATGAAAATCTCTTGATATAATACCTTACGGCTACAGTGTTTTAAGTACCTAAATATTTAGTAAAAACTCGATTTACATATCAATACGATTGATTGCATTTTTTTCTTTACATATATCTCTCATTTGAGCATTATAATACCACGATAGTAACGATGCCTTACCGTCTGTAGGATACCTCAATAACTTTCTACTCTTTCAACAGTTCATAGCCATTTTTTGTTCATTTTCTTCTCTTATATATTTTTTTTTTTCAACTTTACAAAAGTGTAATTCCCTTAATTTTAAATGTCTTACCGCTGCATCTTCCTTTTCTATATATGTTTTTTTTTTTTCATTTTATCTTATCTCTGAAACGTCTGCATCTACGCTGGTGACAAACAAAAATTGTCATCTATTCATCTTCCTCTTCCCTGAAGAGATATGTGCTCCAATAGACCAAATTGAATAGTGCGAATACTAGTGGGAACGTTATTCGGGAAATAACGTCGATCCTCTTAGATCTAGAACATTGTCTTAGATAAATATTTATCATTATTAATAAAGAGAATCTAGAGATTAGCTTTTTGATTTGTGAATTGCTTTTATTTTGTTAATTTGGTTTTTGTTATTTGACAAGTACAAAAAAAAAATACGAATAAACAAACAATCGAAGAATGTTTCAACGCACTTTTTCGATATAAAAATGATGAACAATTTATGGAAAATAATACAAGACAATGTAATGCAATAACGTATTCTAAGAGCATAAAAATTATAATTAATATAAATATTTTTTAAATTAATTAATTTTATTCAATCAAATTAATAGATGTTTTAAACAAACCAATTTATTACTTTTCACCTCATTACTTTTAGATGCGTACCAAATCAAATCTCTAAACTCCAGATGGTATTAAAATTTGTTTTGCCGATTAGTAATAATAATAATAATTCGCAGAAGAAAGCGTTTAGTAAAATAATAAAATACCAGCATACTTTGGCAGTAAAATGCATTCTTAAACGATATACGAGAATTAGTCAAAAAGGTCTCAGAATAATCTCGTTTTCATATTTTTATGTATATTATATTAGATTAATTTTTAACACAAGGGTTTGGAATAGCGACGGCATAGAATATACAAATATTAGTTCTTATTAGTTTCTTATATGTACGTATATTAGGAAATAAACTTAGAATTGATAATTCTTTACAATGGCCTGTCTGAAACCTTTTTGACTAGCCCTGATCTTTGAAGAGGTTATGAATTTCATCAAAGCCTTGGAAACAAGCCAGAAAACGAGACTAGTGAAAAGTTCATATATGTATACTGGACATGGCATTTGAAGTCAATGCAAATACCAAAATGAACAAAATAGAATAGACATTAAACTAAAAAAAAAAGTATATATTTATACAGACATGAGGCAAAATAAAAAAGTATGAAAAACTTTGATCAATCCATTCACTTAAGCTGAAGGTAAGTTTTATGTAGCGATCTTGCCTTGAAACAGACGAAAAAAAAAATCCTCTTCAATAGAGATACTTGTAAATTTGCAAAAATATTAATATATAAATCACAACATCAAAAAGAAAATCTGTCATATATTATTTTTACCTGGTTGGGAACTTTGATAGCCATGTCCGGCAGCAATTTGGACGTTTTGGTGGTTGCATATGCACCTCACACTGTCTAAGCTTTTCAAGGGCAAGAGGATCACCTGGATGGCGTACAAGAGGCTTCTGAGAGAAAAAAAATTTTTTTTATAAATAATAATATTTTTATATAAAATTTTCTAATGAAGTAACCATTGCAAATGTAGCATTGCTATCCGTATCCAATAGGTCTGAAGCAGCATCTAAACTAGCTTGTTCTAGATCTCTTCGTTTCTTTTTCATATTCTCTCGATGCATATCTGCTGCCCGATCCGTATAGTTGCATGTGTTTTTAAAAAGGTTTCAAGAATTTATTTGTTCCATGTAATATACATTCAACACAGTTACAATAATTATATAGATAGTATTCAACCGAAATTAGAGGGAACTCATTGCAGCAAAAGAAAACCAACAAGCAGAAGGAGATATAGAAGTGTTTTTATTATTGATTAAGGTGAAAACATATGAAATGAGAAAAAAGATAAATGAAAGATTAATTATTGAAATTTTGATGGTAAAAAATACAGAAACGATACCAACCTGAACGGGATGCGTAGTTGACGAGCGCAAATTCTAGTAACGCTCCAAATACGAACGTTAGACATACTCCAGTCCATACGTCGATAGCTTTAGTATATGATACTGGCGGAAGGGAGGCATTAATACCTGAAGTCTGGGTGGCCATTGTTAAAAGAGTTGTTACACCTTTGAAATATATGATTTAAATTTTATTCATTTAAAAGTATGTTGTCTATTTCACCTAGTGATACACGTGCTGGCACAGCGCCCTGGTCAAGCCAGAATGACACCCATGATACAATGACCAGCATACAGCATGGAATATAGATTTGTATCAAGTAATATGAGAATTCTCTTTTAAACAGTAAATCAACTTTGAGACAACTGTATTCACCTAGAAAAATTCGTAGATTCAATTAAAGAAAATAAAATACACTTTACTTTTCATATTATACAGATCTTGAGCTATTGAGTTTATTTCAGAGTTTAGTCAGACAAAAACAAGGGACCTTTGAAAGTAAAAATCATATGGAAAGAATAACGCCAGTTGATTTTCAAATATTTTGATCTAATTATGCTTAAAAATATTCGAAGCATCGAGATTTTCCAAAAAAAAAAAAAGAAAAACTACGTAAAAATTACCTTACCCTGTAGTAGAAGTAATTTTCTCAGTTAAAATTCTCAATAAATTAGATTTATTAATTGTTTTTTTTTTCAGATTATCGAAGTTTTCTAAGGAGCATGTTAAAACTTTGAATTACCAAATCTTACGATTTATCGTTTCTATATGTTCTTATAGGTCTTTCTTCACGTCATTTATTATTTGTTGACCCTATGAATATGCCTCTATTACTTACCAGTATTTGTCTTGCTGTTACAGTAATCAGTTAGAAATTTTTCTAACGTAAAGCGAGGTAGATGAAGATTTTTAACAACCTGTACAGGATCTCCTTCTTTCCACAGGAATACCAGATCATTTGTCGTCCAGCCATCTGGCAAATAAAATATTATTAATATTTTACTTTTTGTATCTCAGTTTATATTGGTTTCGTTTGGAAAATCAAAGAAAAAATTGAAACCTTGTCCAAATTTAATAGTAGTAGAAAAATATTCTTACCAATATTTATTTAATTTGGTGACATTTGGATATAATTAATTTTTTTATCTATGTCTTAAATTAAAAATTTCTAAGCGAAGATTTCCCGAATAATCTTCTTACATAAAGACGTGATATAATGACGACTGCACTTGATCCTCAATTAATTTTTGATGCTTATGTAAGAAATTTCTTATTTATTTTGTGAAATTTTTAAATAAAAATATACGTCAAAAAATGCTAGTAATTTGAGAAATTTAGCGATTGGTGAAAAAAGTACTTAATTGTGTTTTTTTAAAAATGAAAATTCAAAAATATTGCATTTAATATTTTAGAAAAATCTTTGAAAAACTTTTCAAGTCCAAAAGGGATTTCAGTTTGTCAAACTTTTCTAATAGTTTAAATTTGCACTTTTTCAAAATTATAAAGTGATTTATTCTATTTTTGCCCAGAGTATTAAAATTTTACTTTTAATAAACGAATTCGAAGGGTTCATGCCGATCTGAAAGACTCACATAAGTCAACAAAGATTTAAATTATAAGAGGTTATTTAAATTACTCTGGATTTGGACAACATTTCATATTTTGCATAATAAAAAAAACAAAAAATTGTTACCAAAATAATTTTTCAACTTACAACTAGCCATTCGTAACGAACAAACTTGTCTGTCCAGAGGATAAAGTTTAAGGTTCATAGGACACGCTAAGGTTAATGATATCCTTATGCTATATAATACTGATCCATTTGGAAATATACGTATATACACATTTGGCATAATTATGTTATGAAAATGCCCCTCCTTTTCATTGGAGAAAAACAAATCCGGCATCCACACCCTGCTGGCTTCTGTCAATGTGAGATACTTCAAACGACCTAAAAAAATCATGAATCCCATGAAATGTGTAATGATGCCCTAGCCCTTAATGGAATGTTATGAACAAACCTCCAATATCGTCAAACTTTAACCTTTCATCAGTCCATTGTTCTCGGAATGTTAACTGTACACTGTATTCCTATAAATTGAACGAGCATTTAGTAATAGTACTTAGAATATGGCTCTTACTAATTGAACTGAATAAATTAAACGTAACAATTATTTTTTTTTTTCTTATATTTATTAAAAAACGAAATTTATTTGTTAATTATTGTCTTTTCAGAGGCTACGTCTTTTTCCATGCAATAATATTACGTAATATTTTCGTTGATAGGAATATTTAAAGCGTTTGTATTTACAGCAGCATTTCAGAAAAAAAAGAATATATATATATAAATATATATAAAAATTAAATATGGTGGTAAGCAAAGCAGCATTTTATTGATACAGGTGTATATAGCTAAAAAATTCAATTCCACTAATAGTACAACACATTGCATTGCTCATTCATGCTCATTCAAATATTACACATCAACGTGCACATGCTGCGAGCATCATTCTGAAATAATGCACTGCTAATTTAAATCTTATAGTGTCCAACTTTAGTCATGTTTAAAAAAATTAAAGAAGAAAATCTCCGAGTACATAACGAAATTGAATTGAATCGAATGAAATGAAATTTTTATAGGACGGAATGATGAATAATAGAAAAAAATAAAAGTACTGAAAAATGATAAAGGATGAGAACTCAGGGTACCACAATGTTTTGATAAGATATTTTTTTTTTTTATTATATTCCCTTGTCGAAATTAATTTTTGATGCTTCTTTTTAAATCGAAAACTTGACAGCCTATTGTTTTTTTATTTTTCTTTTTATTTATTATATTTCATCTTGTTTGTTTGTTTTTTTTTTTTTTTGAGGAAGATTTTTATGAATAAAGCGTTCGACGTTTATTGATGATTTTATTCGACGACGTGTTATGAAAGAAATATGATATTTACTATAAAACAATAAAGGTATATACAAATGTCCTCCAGTAATATTTTTTTATATGAGGTATAGATTAAATAGCGAAGGGGAATGTCGGTAATGTTATCCTTCGTGATGACACAATGAAATACTATGAACTCTTGTCCATACTCACATAGTTACTATGTAATCCTACGATTTATGTTTCGCACTTATATACGTTAAAACTATACATGGGAAACAGAATATTTATTTAAAAAAAAAAAAAGAATTATTATTATTGACAAAAAATTTTAGCTTTAAATTTATACCTGTTTTGTAAATATGAATATTAGCAGTTTACGTTAAAATACTAAACATAAAATTATTATTATTTTTTCTAAGTATTTAAAATAATCGTAGGCAATAATATACAGAACCTAGAATTATCACCTTTCGAAAAAACAGGTAGCACTATCTTTGGTGACAGCTTTTTTTAAAATTTTCAGACTATCTTAAATTGACATTTTTTTTTTTTTTTGTAACAAAATGGGAGATTTCCAACTCATTCCTGAAAAATATTTCTGTTAAAAAGGATTAAAAATATTTATTTAAAAAAAAAAAAAAAGTTTATATTGTGAATTAAGTGCCAAAATGTATAAAGAGTGTAGTTCTTTTTTTTTCTACTTAGTATGTGTATGTAAAATTTGTTGTGTAGCAAATTATGTTTAATAAGTGTTTTGTGACCTACAGGTAGTCTTGCTTCCACAAGAGATATAAAATTTCATTGAGTTCATTTAAGTCAAATATAAAATAAATTGTTTAACGTATAATTCCCGAAGTATTCAAAAACCTGATCCGTTTTATGTACAATAGCATGTTTAAAAAAAAATATAATAAATATTAACATTTAACAATATAAGGGAATTAGGAAATTAATTTTACGATTTGTATGATTCTAGGATAAGGTGTTTTTACAAGCCAAATCAAATACACTATCATATTCAGAATTTTCCGAATTGTAGCAAATTATTTTGGTACCGACACAACTGCTTCGCGTTAATAAATAAATTAAAAATAGTATTTATTATTATTCTTTTCTTTCAGTTTTACATATGACTAACATTATCTATTCAATGTTTTTATTCAGACGTAGCTAAATTTTTTAAGGAATAAAAAAATCATAAAACTTATAAATAAACATTTAAGACAATCTCAGTATTATAAAATCACAATTTTGACAATTAAGAAAACAAAATTCAGACAAGACTGAATAAAAAAAAAATGACAAAAGAAAATACAAATGTATGGAAGCAGACCAATTTAAATTTAATTTATGTTTTTTTATAGGTTTTCAAAAAATTTTTTCAAACGTAAAATCACAATATATTAAATGCCAAAAACAAGGTAAGGAGCGTGTTAAGTGGAAGTTTTCATGCATTCAAGGGCATTTGTATTGTTTTTTATTGTATCATTAGTTTAGGAAAAGTTCAAAAGAAAAATTAAAAAGAAAATAACACTTTAACTTTTTATTTGTGTAGAACTTTCGAACTTTAGAAGAAACTCTGAATGGAAGCAAATTTTGTGAACATTACGACTAGAAGCCTAATGAACTAGTTAAAATTTCCCGAGGAGGCCAGTAAGTGTACTTTGAAACTAAAACAAGTAGTCACTACACTCTCTCGGGGCTTAAACTTTAAATTTAATTTCATTTTTGAGAAAAAAAAATATAAAGGGAGGCAAACAAATTCACGAAATTACAAAGAAAAGGATTTAAATGAATCTTAATAAACATTCAGATTTTTCAATACTCCAAAAAACAAAGCCGAAATTTTAAATTCTTCGTTTTAGGAAACTCGTCATAGTGGCAAGATTTGTACTATTGCAATAGTAAAAGAGTTAAATAATTGGATCCTTGACTTTTCCATTTCGCATACTTTTTAACCTGCCTTTGTATTTAAGAACACTCGTAAAAGATTTATAGTAAAAATGATGAACTAATAGTTTAAAATTAAAATACTTGTAAGAAGAATTAAAAAAAAAAAAAAAAAACAATAAAACTACACAATTTTAATGTTGTTATTATGCAATAAAATTATATAAGTATATAAAAAATCTTACAGGCGCTACCCATACGAAAAGTTGGTTTTTTTTCAAAATTCGATGAGAATTTATGTTAGTCATTTTACAAGTAGCGCTACTTTTCAATATGTAGACAATGTATTTGATTTTCAACAAAATTGCCCTTTTATACAACTCCTCCTTCTCACGCTCACTATTCCGTCAATGATCAAAAGGATACATATATTTAGTATATAATAAAGTACATCATATACGATTAGATGTAATATAATATTTTAGACATCCAAGCACACGAAACAGTAATGTTCCTTTAAATTTTTTATATTTATTTATTACAAAATGTATTTATAAAATTGTCTTTTCCAATAAAAAGATCTTTTTTTTTTACCTCATTCGGTATTTGTTCTTTTGCTTTTATTGTTAATAAAGAACTGTTTCAAATTTTACGAGAAATTTTACAAAAGATTTATTTCTATTTATTTATTTATTTTTTTTTATGAAATGTAATATTTTTGAAATTTCTTATTTGAATATTCTAAAAGTGTTGTGCATAGAAAGCATTGTGTAAACATTTTTTTTTTTAAATGTGTTTTGTAGCATAATTTAGCAGTGAAATACACTTTTAAGTTTTTATACAAAATATAATAAATACAAAAATTAATTTGATTAACAAAAAATAAAATTTGATATTTAAATACTTACAAAGAAGTGTACGATGTTCGAGTCGAAAATCGATGTTCATTTAAGCAAAATAATATCAGCAAAAATCAGACAAATTAAAATAAAAAATATCATAAAATTTTCAGAAGTAAAACAAAATTAGCAACATAATTTAACTCCTAAGCATTTGCTCAGTTTTTTTTGGAGACAATAAGCCATAAGAGGGCAGAAATTTGAAGAGATTTAAAAAGAAAAAAATTATATTATAAAAATTTGTGGTTTTAGTGGAAGATACGAAAAAAAAAATTATATATTTATAGTTTGTATTTCCAGCTGTTAGTTTAAAAGTGTGTTTGATTGTTTTTCAAGTTATTTTAAAGTGTTAAAAAGAAGCCTTTTATCGGAATAAGACTGTCACACGCCTTTTTTTCATAAAACTAGGAAACATAAAATCTACACACAATAAACAAGTATAAAATAAAATTCATTGATATATTTGTGAATTCACGACGATCAACATTTTATTGTGTTCTGGTCAACATGTTGTGTGTTGAACAATATTATTTTATTTTATTATTATAGTTTTTTTTTTTTTTTTGTGAAGGTTTTTAAATATTTTTTTGGCAATTTTATGCAATCTTTTTTTTTTTTTGTTTTTGCTTGTATGTTCATTTTAAAGAACTCACCATTTTGTAATCATCGATTTTAGAGATCGACCGTAGAAACAGGTTGACTGCGACATAGGTAGGCATATTCTCTACAATGTTTGGTAATATTATTTAATCGTTTTCCGAATTTATTGTGATTATCAAAAAAAAAAAATTTTTTTTTTGTTTTTGTATATGATATAAAGTAGATATAAAAATTCTCGTTCTTTCCATGTTCGGTGTTTTGATTGTTGCTGTTATAACAAATCTGTTGGTATTTAAATTGCGTATGAGAAAAATATACAAAAAAAATGAAAATCATAAACTATAAATTATTTTGATTGTTTTTGATGTGAAAGCGATGATTTGTAATTTTTTTTTTTTTTACTTAATTTTTATGAAGTGTTTTCTTTGTATTTTGTTTCATTAAAATTTAAAATTACCCAAGCTGATGAATGATAGAAATATTAAAATTAAATTTATTGCGAAAAAGATCATTAATACTTTGAAAGAGATATACCGAGCAGAAATGTAATAATTTTCATGATAGACAGTGTATGGTGGCATAAAGGCGCTGACAATGAAAGTTATAATAGAAAGAAATTGTTCGTTAAAATAAATATTTAAATAAAATTCAAGAAAAATGTATGTGTCTTGCTTTTGGTTTGGAATTTTAATTATTAACAAATTGCATGTGAATAACTTTTTCTCGTATTGAAAGAATTTTCTAAATAGAAAAGACTTTACAAAGTCATATTAATTTTCTGAAAAAAATGAATAAAAAAAGCTAGAAAGATTAATAAATCACAATATGCTTATTAGACTACGAGAATATTCTTTTCAGGGGACATCATCCTCATACATACTTCGAATGGATGTGACCAATTTTAAGACTTGATTGTACACCACTACGAGTCTCGTCACAATCTTGCAACGAATCACTCAAAAATATTTCACATGCAATTTTTCTTCGAGCATTTAAATCGATGTTCCTATTTTAATTCATATCACTAATGGTACTAAATCCAATTATTTTTTTTAACTCCTATATTTCTTAGAACATACATTTTCTGAGAAATAAAAGCAAATATGTAAATAACAGAATAAAAACTTAATTCAAAAACAAAATGCAAAAATCATAAAATTACAAAGAACGTCTATGGATCTCGTAGAAAAGTTATGACTAAATGAAGGGACATTCTCAGGAGTATAGAAGAAAGTTGGTTTGTTTTTTTTTTTCAGAATTCCTTGAGCACATGCTAAGTACACGTTTCATCTGATTTACAATGATTTTTGTTAATTTTGGTATACATTAAATTATATAAAATCGAATCCATCATATTTTTCAATTAGTCGATTACCTCAAGGACTGATTTTATTCATAACAATTACACTGACGTGGATGAGTTACAATCCCAAAATAAAGTACGCCTTTAAGATAGAAATTTTTCAAAAGGTTATAATTTTGGAAAGATTTAGGTTAAAATAAATAGAACTCAGTATAAATAAAAGGGATCTAATAAAAAATAAATAAATAAATAAAAACATAAAAATATTGATAAAATGTTTAATGATTTAGCGATTTGCGAATGAGAAGCTGTAGTAAAATGTTTTGCGCTTCTAAATGCACTAATCAATGCAAATAACCCAAATAAAAATGAAAAAATTTTAATAAAAAACGAATTAAATTCCTCTTAAGTTACAATACGTGAAGAAGAAAAATGCTGTTAAAAATAAAATTGAACTCCTGTCGCCAGGAAATAAAATTTTTATTAACATCACTTTGAACAAGTACAAAAGATAAAAGTGATATAATAAAATATAATAAAATAAAAAAAAGAAAAAAAGATTTTTCCAAAATACGACGAAAGCACACAATACATTAGATATATTAATATTAAAAATTAAACTAATATAGTACACATAATTTGAATATTACTTCAATTTGGTTTTCCTTAAAAGAACTCATTTAGATATATTAGCAAAACTATATAGTAACTTTTTTTTTTTTTTATAAATTGTTAACATAGAGATATAGAGAAATTATTGAGAGATCCAAAAGACATTCAAACAAAAGTAATAACAATTAATTAAACATAAAAAAGTATGAAACTAATATACGTTCGAATTTGGAAAATTTAATGATATACAAAAATAAAAAAATAAAAAAATAAAAAAAATTACACACAAAAAAGCATACATTATTTAAGTGGAAATTAACTATCGAATGGAGGTAACTAATCACAATTGAATAAGTACCAATGTGCAAAAATTATGAACAGAAGACAGAAAGGACTCTAACGTAAAGTAAGTAATATAAATATTTTTCATGTCTCTCATTTCAATTTAATTACAGCAAAACATTCATGTTCAAGAAATCAAATTGTTTTACATTTTTTTTTTTAATATTATTAAATTTTTCATCTCACAGAAGTATAATCATAACATGGCCCACGTGACACTTGACAATTATAATACGAGTATAGTTCAACTCCTAATAATATCAAAAATCACTTTAATTATTGATAGAGAAAAAGACACAGACGTACACTACAGCAAACGTGTCTCGACAGTTTTTTTTTTGTTTTATTTTAAATCCATTGCCTTAGAAGTTAACGCTACAAAGGTGATAACATTGGCCAAAAGTGTTCTGGTCGGTTATAGGTGTCGTCTATGATGGTGGCCAAAAAAAAACAAAAAAAACAAAAAAAAAACACATCTACGTACTTTTCTTCTTCATGAAGTGACCAGAACAAAAAGGCAAATGCTATCCTCTTTGAAAAATTTCATGTTGTGAGTGAATGAGGCAAGGTGCTAACTTGTCTATATAATTTTATTTTATAATTATAATTTTTAAAATGTAATGTTTCTAATTGAATAAGAAGACAATGAAGAAAAAAAAAAACGATTATCTCTGGCAATTAAGTACGATATATTAACGATATTATGATATATTAACAAAATAAATGAAAATCTCATTATTTTAAGGGAAATTACAAGAATGCTGCTGAGCTCTAGTGTGACAATGAGCCGGCATCTTCAAAACACATCGGATAAAAAAATCTTATCTTGGCTGATACAAAAGGAAGTTAAGTATATACTTCGCGATTCTACACACTTTTCAATTTGCTGCATTCTTTGTCATTCTCTTCACTTTAGTCTTTACTCGTCACTAATGGGTATCGGATAAAAACGCGGTTAGTCTTAATGTGGTTATCTTCATTTTCGACTTACCATGGTAACATCATCGATTTTTGATATACTTCGAACAAAAATGTTGACGCTGACGACAGCTGGGCCATCTATTAAAAGGCAGAGATGGAAAAATCGAGAAAATTTCAAATTTGAATTGTCTTTTGTCTTTTCTTGCAATTTTTTCTACTTCTTTTTAATTGGTTAAGTCTTAAATTTGGTTTTTTTTTTCTGACTTTTTATGGTGTCAAATAATGTAAATGGAAGCAAGACACTATTTTTGCTCACTAGTGATTCTAGACTAGATTCAATATTATTCACAAAAAAAAAATCTGCTCTTATATATATATCATATATATATATTTTTTTTGGGGGGAAAAATTTGGGAATGGTGTCACATCTCTAATTTTTAAACAGCAATTTTATGTGCAGAAAAGTTCTCCTATCTAGGTGACGATTATTAGACTTAAACTATTATTATTATTATTTTTTTCTGATTGGTGATAGGAAACTGATGTGTTGTATTTACCAATACCTCTATTAAAGCGAGTTTGCATTTAAACGTGGCAACTTATTCCTGTTTTAAAAGATCTCCAAAATTTTATTTAGATGAGGTGGACAATGCATTCTGATTTGAAGATATGATTGTATGATACGATTGTCAAGAAAATAAACAACAAAACTAAAATTTAAAAAAAAAAAACAATGTCTTTATCACTGTAAAACACTTTCTTTTTTGCAATAGTAAAGTTGATCCAGTGATTTAAGGCGAAATATGGTTGGAGTAATAGAGAATTTCAAATAGTTTTTTGAATTTTTATTTACAATATTTATCTGGGTATATTGTAAATATCCAAAACTCAAACTCTACAAAAAAATACTAGGCTTATTTAAAAGCAGTTTCGAGAGATTCTTTTTAAAATTTGCCTTTTATTTGTTAAAATAAAAACAATATTCGGTTAAGCTAATACCTGTCTGCTTCATCGATACTTGAAAATTATATTACTATAAGAAAAAAAAATCGTTAAATTGTATACTCTTAAAATTGTAAGTAAAAAATTTCTCATAACGCGGTCGTTAGTTTGTTATCAATAATAATTAATTTATGTTTTAGTTGTCTGCCCTTTTATCTATAAGTAGAATTTTTATGTCTGCCAATCAATTTAAAAAACCAATTATGATGGTAACTTTAATTAAATTGTTCAGACTGAATTGTAAAAATTTTAGATGTTATTCTTCTTTTAGACTTTTAATTAGTGCTTTTCTTATAAGAACAGCTTTCAAGATTTTCTGCACCAACAACAGGCATTAAATTAAAAATAAACTTTGTATTTATGATTTTTTATTGATTATTTTTCTTAATATCATTATTATCGCAACTTTTTGTCTGACTATATTTTTTTCTTCTATTCTCTGTTCAATGATTTGAGTCTACCTGCTTCCTTAAAACTTTAATGAGTTTATATCGAAACTACTGCATCCATCTGTTTATTTTGAACAGAAGTTAAAAATTAAGTTATATAATGAAAACTGACGTTAATGGATTTGAGTAAACATTTTCTGTTTATAAATGAATTTCTTCGCAGTCTTGATATTTATAAACATTTATTTATATAATCGCAACCCAGGATTGGA
The DNA here is from genome assembly GCA_001932985.1 of Proctacanthus coquilletti. Classification (NCBI taxonomy): domain Eukaryota; kingdom Metazoa; phylum Arthropoda; class Insecta; order Diptera; family Asilidae; genus Proctacanthus; species Proctacanthus coquilletti. The sequence continues at coordinate 376,736 of MNCL01000043.1, read as the reverse complement.
TTATACAAAGATTAATTAACCACAAATACGCAGTTTTCCGGGATTTTGTTTACATTGCAGTCTAATTATTTGGATTCTGTTCCTCAAATTACATCAATTGTTTGTATTTCTACTCGGTTGCCGTGTGTACTTACAAATATTCAAAAATTATACTATTCTTTTCCTCAATAGCTTTTCACTCTCGGTTTCTTGGTAGCTAAATCTTAGAACTCCTTCAACCTGTCATATTTCAATTAATAAGTAATTTTTTTATACTTGTAAATATATTAAAAAATATGCATTATTCTATTATTATAATTTTTATAATGAAATTTTCAAGTATCGATTTATTAAAGGCTCTATTTTTAAATCTTGTTACACTACCCCTTTTCAACCGCTCCTACTAAAAAGTTCCCATTTTTCTAATCATCAGATATGCGATTTTTAATCCAATTATTTTTAAGTGATGACTGGTAGCTATGGATTGGATTCATTTAAAATAATTAAGATCTATTCTTTTATAATAAGTGTTATTTATAAAAAGTAAAAAAAAAGATATTTTTAAAAATTATAACGATTAATTAAAGGACAAAGTGTAGTTGAATAAATGCATTCTTTTGAAAAATGCATTTTTCCCACAGAACTATGAAAAGGTGTAAAAAAATGTGAAAATAAATATAAATAAATAAATTTGTGTAAAGTGAACAAGAACTGAGTATACATATTTTATTTTTATTTTTTTTTATTTCATGAAAAAAAAAATATCGAAAAATTGTATGTTGAATATGATTGGAATTTTCTTTTTTCCAATCGATGTAGTTTATTTTTTTATATCTTTTATTGGGCCCTTTATATTTCTGAAATATGTAAGAATTGGAGAATAGTTTTTACAACTTATATGAGGATAACAGAAGAATTTCCAAAGTTATTGCAGTTTAGACAGACATTGACTATACGGAGACTTGGTGAGATGTATGGAGTGAAGAGGTATCAGAAGACATGACATAGTCGTCGACAAGTGATATTTTTGTCAAAACTGCAATTAACTTTGAAAAATTTACTGCCAACCTGACTATAGTAAGAAAGAAATAATTTCGTGTTCCGTATATAACGTAAAAATAGAAAATTAGAAAAGGAGTATAAATCAATAAAATTGCAGTAATCAAGGTGTAACAACGAAGATTGAAGGTAAATCAAGCTGCGCTGTTACTTTTTGTTTTTTGTTTATTTTATTTTTTTTTTGCGGCCATCTTAACTGCATCTATTTTAATATTAACGTTTTGATTTTAAATAATTACTTTATCTTATACTATTTTCATTTATTAATTTACAAATTGTAAAAAAATTACATTCACAGCCCCTGCTGGATCTACCTTTTAAAATTTATGCAGTTTGAATATAAATAAGAATCTCAATACAAAAAAGTGTTTAAAAAATATGTTGTAACGTTCGGCTAAATTTTCATGCTTTTATCCTAGTCTAAGTCTCACTTTATCTTATCAAAATAACAAGAATATATATCTTTTTTTTGTATATATAATTTGCAGAAAATCAAAAAAAAAAAAAATAATTTCTTATATTACGATGAGCTTTCGTACAAATCTATTTTCTGGGATCAATTTAAATTTTGAACCGATATAAAATCGGTATGTATGGTAATTGTACACATTTATTTGTTACTATTAACATGAATAGACCTCAGAAATATGTCGATGTAAACTTATCACAAAAACTCATCGCATCTACTATTTATCATTTTTGCTTTTTTTTTATTATTTGATAAGAAATGCGTCAAAGAAGCATCTTTTTTAAAACATTGCTTATTTGATACCTTTAATGTTTATTAAACAATTAATAATTTTTGTTTTGTAAAATTCACAGTGTATTGTTTAAGATCAAATGTGCAATTAAGTGGTCATTGAAGAAGTTCCCTTTATTTCTTTATTTTATATTTTATTACTTTATTTATTGCCAATGTTTGAACAATGAACTACTTTTCTTAAGTAGGTAGAGAGATACAAGACAGATTTGAAGTGTCGTGCATAAATTTCAAAGTAGAACTTAATTCTGGCATGCCAGGGAAAGTATATTTTGGAAAGTAATATAATTTTTTTTCTTTTATTTTAATTGATTATTTCATTTTGCTGGCTTGAAATGTGCTTTTACACCAAAGGTATCAAGTAAAACGTTCGAACTTTAATTAAGTTTAAAACATTATTGTAACGGGGTTAATTGGAACAGCGATATTAACAATATATAAAAGGATTGAATAAATTGTTTGGAATTGAACTAAATTTTCAAAGCAGTTTTCATTAATATTTTGAACTCAATCAAACAGAGAATTAATTTTAATTAAAAATAACGCATATGTTGAGTAGCAGGGAACTTTCCTAAAAGTAACTTGCTTTAGTAATGTTGCAATGAATGTTAAAATAAAAATAAAATCTTATTTAATCATAATTTGTTGTCCCTAATTATTATAAAAATTTTGAATCCGATTTTAGCTGAATTTTCATCACCATATAAAAATATATATTTAGTTGTTTTCAATTAAATATATATTTAAAAAAATTATTTATTCTCTTTTAATATTAGCATTTCCAATCATTATTATTTTATTCTAATAAAACACACGTTGTATTATCTTATTTAAAAATTTTTTCTTCTCGCAACACACTATTTTGTTATTAAAGATTTTATTTAATTTTCAAGCTATCACAAAATGTGTGTTTGTAAATTGATAAGTCTTGTTACTGATATTACATTTCTATGGAAAACTTACCATTTTTATGTCACTTATCGTCATTATACTTCGAACGAAAAGATTGATTCTGACTATAGCAGGGCCATCTGTTTATAGGCGAAATTTTAAGAGTTTAAAAAAACCCTTGATTTTTTTCTTGGATTTATATTTGTGTTTTTTTTTTTGCTTGTAATATATATATATATTTTTTATTTTATATTAGTTAAATATATGAAGTTTTATATAGGGCCACGGTTTGGTTAAAGGCTTTTGCTTATAATTTTCTTTCAAATGTTCTGTCAATTATTGAAAAATATAAATACAGTCTGAATCAGTATATAAAACTTTAAATATCAATTATTATTAATACTAATTATTTTGAATTAATGTTTTTACATGTGCTTATTAAAATTTCGGATAATAAAAATTTCTGGGCAGTGTAAAATACAAATTTATTTATTATGTTTAAAATTTCAGATAATATTTTATAATTATTAAAAATATAATTAGGATTTAAAATGGAATATGAATTTTGTTGTACATACATAAAATCTATTTAAAAATTTCATAAAAAAAAATAAAAATCGAAATTAATTTTATAATCCAAAATAAAAATAAAAATTTTATATATATAGATTTTTTTTTTCAATTTAATTTATATTTATAATTAAATATTCATTTATATTTTAATTAATTTAATTAGTTTTATGTTTATGAGTTAATTATTTGTTCCTGAAGCGTATTTTACTCCACCTTCTAGTTTTGTTTAATTGATTCATACTGCATAATTAAGCGACAGAGACAGTGTAAGCAAAGGTATTTTGTTAAATATGCATATGTCTGACAAATCAGGATAAAATTTTGCGGTGTACAGACAAGGTGGAGTGGGTCGAAATGGTAAACAGAATATATATATACATATATATATATATATATATACCTTTTTTTTAAATTAATATTGATTTTATAAAATGCGTTCCTGTCACAGAAGGAAATCTGTAGGTATTATATAATATTTCTATGTGCATCAATCTTATGAAAAACACACATAAATGGACTCCTATCTGGACTAGCCTGGATTTTTGTCAATGATTTTTGGTCACACATCAACATGCTTACGTCCTATCTATTTATTAATTAAATTACAATAATTGAAATTTATATAACTACAAATTTCACTAAAAGGTAAAATTATTAGCGAATAATATTTTTTGATAATAAAAGAATGCCATCACTTGAACGTGAGTGAGTGAGTGTTAAACGCTGTTTATATGACGAACAACTGATCTCGTCTTATTCTCTAAAGTGTAAACACTACAAAGTAAAATGTGTTCAGAAACATATGATGCATGTACGTAAGATATAATACTTATTTTTTTTTTTGTTTTTTTTTTCTTTGATTACGAACTTTTGATCAGATGGAAATCAATCGACCACCAACAAACTTACTTACTGTAAAGTGTCTTGCAAAAGGCCAATTGCCCATTTCCTCTGTAAGCCCTAATCGTAACTTTTGTTATATTTTATAAAAAATTTTATAGTATTTTCGTAAGTATCCCGTATTATTTGTATATTATGTTATTACGTGTTTTGTTTTTTTTTTCAGGTTAAAGCAGGGGAAGAAAGAAAAAAGTTATTAATTTTTTTTTATCAACTATTCAATCCCATAAAATCATTGTAAACAAATTTATTTTATTTTATTTTTTAAATATAATTTTTGAGAAAAATCAGAACCACAAATTTGACGACTGTCGAAGGGATGTATTCCTCAATGGAGTTTGCTATAAAAGTATTATTTTTTTTTCTTCATATTTTAACTCTTTTGGAATTAGTTTTAACATTTTGGAAAAAAAAAACATCCTCTCAATTTGGTATGCTATAAAGAGGAACTGGTTTTTAGCTAAGAGAAAAATATTCCTTAGTAAGTTTTGTCACGTTTTGAAAAAAGGTGTCGTTTTGAGAAAATTTTAATAGCGAAAAAATTTGGTATAATGTTTTTTTCTCTTTTCTTTTTTTTTTTAGTAAGATAAGTATTTCAAATAGAAAATCTTATAAACAAAGAAACATATTTCGACTTACCAGTTCCATTTATTCCTGACGGCCGTATTCTCGCATCATATTTTCCTGCACCCAAAATTTGGTCCAAGACTTTTTTCTCCTTTTCTCGAAAGTTGATTTTGGCATTATTCGCGCTAATCAAGCAATAAAATTATATTTTAGTATATTTTCTATGCACTATTTATCATGATTTATTCGTAAATCAAACTATTAATAAAGGAAAGAAAATTTTATCATATTCTTTTCTATTATATTTTAATTTACGTGTATTCATTTTTAATAATTCTTCAGCTCCACTCATTTTTGATTAACATGAACGGTTGATGTGTCCCCATTGCCTACAGATTCATTCATATTTTGTCACTCTACTCTCTGCACTAGTGGGCATTTTGCCATATTTTTTTTATAATTTATATTTTAAAGAAATTCGAGTAGGCATATAAATTGAATTCTTTTTTTTTTTTAAATTGTAAAAACTGAAAAATATAAAGAAAATACATAAGAATTCTGATACTTACAGGGAAGCACTACAAATGCAGGCAAAATAAAATATCGCCCAGAAGTATTGACCAGTGCCCATCTTCCTTCTGATGTTTTCAAGCCTGAAAATTTTATTGATTTTGTAGAAAATGTTGAAAATATTTATTAAAACAAATCACAAGACAATTAAGTTGACAACAGAAAAGAAATGAGGTAGGAAATATGTAGCACAAAAAAAATACATGTGTACAACATACGCCTCCACATGCGACCAGAAGGAAGGAAGTTCCCTTGTCGCACTTCCACGGAGCATAAGGAAAAGCTAAGGACACGATGAATAATTCTGTTTTATATAAATGTTGCTAAGATTGCATGTCGCCTTGAGCAGTCGGCCTAGTGCAACCACGTTCCACACACGCTCCACACGGGCGGCGTGCACGCAATCTCCACTGCACGGGTCAGACTGTTTGTTCCCACTAATCAGGAAGTATTCAGCCGGCTCGGCTAATCCAATTATTGATAATGCCAATGCTTCGCTATTTTTGTTCTAGGGAAAGGTCAAGGTTCCGTGTAGCAAGTTCCCGTAAGGGCAACACTACATCTGACTGTTCCTACCATTGTTAAGTGGATGGAAACTTGAACAATGAAAGCCTTGATTTTAATTGGCTGCCGGCAAAGTACCCCAAAAAAATCAATTTTATCGTTGCATTTTTTTTTCGAAATTCGAAAAATTTTCTTTCAATCTAGGAGATAGATGGGTCTATTAAGAGAAGACTAGATCACTCTAAGTTCATTATTCAATTAAAGATGCATACGTAATTTGGTGAAGCTAATAAAATCAAAAAGAAACGAATTTTTTAAATTCGAAAAAAAAACATTTAAATCTCATTTATTTGAATATTTGTATGATCTAGAGATTGTTACATTAAAAACTAGAAATACTGTAAAACTTCTGTAATCGAATTTACAACGTAAGAGCGAAGTTTTCCTTTATAAGTGTTAAATTATTAAAATTTCGATATGAAGGACAGAATCAAGCAATTCGACTTATAACAATTTTTTAAAAATCTCAATGATTGTTTAATATATTAATATTTTTTTGTAATCATTATCAAAATCGATAAACATAGTTAAAAAACGAATTTATAAATTAATCATAACAAAATGGGAAAGAAATCTTTTGAAGATTAGTAAAAAGTATTTATAAATTACTAGCCTACATTACGAAGATTTAATTTCTCAAAGAAATTTTTTATTTAAATTTTTACCAGATTTCGGATCACAAAAATCAACCTGCTATATGTTTTTATGTATGACCTGGAAGATATTCTAGATATTCTAGACATTTTGAAATTTTATTAAGATTATTTCAAATAATTTATGATAATTCATTTAATTTAATTGAAATCTTAACGATTTTTATTAATAGAATGTAATAATAATGAGTTTTATGAAATTATCAAATCTTTTACTCTAAGTAGGAAATTATAATTTATGAAAAAATAAAAAACTTTTTTTAGCTTTGACAATGTCTTCGTATTTACAATTTTAACCTTTCCCATTTTCCTAGTTGTCACAAATATTTACTTACATCTGGACAATTTAATAATAAAAGTAAAATTTAAATAAGAATTGTTATAAGCTAAAATCGACATACCTTAAATGATGTGTAAGTTTTGAAATATTTGAAATAGATTGTAATATATTTTACCATTTTGTTATTTTACTTTAGTGTTTTTAATTATATTCGCATAAGATCATTATTTCTGAACTTTATTAAGTAATATTTACGAATCTCACAATTTTAATAGAGCATATTAGTTTTATTTCTTCTTACCTATTCAAAAAAATAAAAATAAAAAATCAAAAACTACACAATTTACAAAACTTGATTACTTTATATAAGTTTTAAACGGATTCTTCCCAGTGGAAGATGCTCCTGTGATGAACTAAAGTCACAGACTAACTCTTAGTTAAATCGGATACCCCTTTTTATTCTTTTTATCTGAAATACATAGTTGCCTTTCAAATAGAATGATTGTCGCCTTTTGATGTGCAATTTATGAAATGTTAAATGTGAGTTCATCAAACCAATCCAGACCAATGATGTACACGGTTTATATAAGTCTTGCTACGACTATGAAAGCTCCTTTTACTGTGACTTTAGTGCCTTTATTCCCTAATAAACTCTCAGATGATCTGTCACACTTAGATCTGCCAAGTTCTCAACATTATTTCATTAAAGTACTACTAAAATAATTTTAGCAATTGAGTTGACCTCTTCAAGATTCAAATTTGCCAGAACTGGTACACTTTAGATTTCGTCAAAAAAAGTTGACCGTCAATTTCCATTGCTTATGAAATATACTCTATGAAATATATAAGATATTTTTATTTTACTTTTTCAATTAAAATTATTTTAGCATTCTTAGAATTTCATTTTATCTAACACCTAAGAATCATTATTTTAATACTACAAATATTTTTCAATAATTTTAGAGATGAGAAAAAAGATATAGCCTTAGCCAAGAACCATAGAACGAGCAATCAAAAATTAGAAAATATCATAATTTTAAAAAGATTGGACTGGATAAGAAATTGAATATTATTTAGAGGATGTTCTTAAGATATTAATAAGAATCGGCAGCTATGGGATTACGCGCCATCATAAGTTTCCCAACTATTAATGTAATGTGCTATGGTCCATTTAATTTTATTCACATTCTTGGAAAGCTTTCAAAAGAATAGATAAACTTATGTGAATTTTAATTAAATTATTAACAGCAGTATTTTTCAAAATTTGAACTGAAAAAACAATAAAACGTTTTTAAAATTTGTGTAATTAGGGAAACTTTGAGAAAAAATAAGCATCGAATGAACTAAAACAAATTACAATGTCCATTAGTCCAAATTTTAGCAATAAAAATAAATACATAAATAATAATGAAACAATTAATTATGAAGAAATACAAAAAACTAACATATAAAAAATAATTAAATATTAAAAAGAGATTTGCTGTTTCGAGTCAATTTAATTTTCTAAAATATTGTGCTATTGAATTTGATCCATGACTAAGATTTTATTTCAAAAATTAACCCATCGAGAGTTTTTTTTTAAATTGGAGGTAGTTAAATGTACTTTTTAAAAATTATATAAAATATTATGTGTCTTTAAAACTCATTGCTTTTCACACTCCATGTTGAAAAATAAATTGAGCATTAAAATGGTAGTTAATTTTGTAGTCATACAAAGAGAGTTTTAGTTAATTTGGATTCTATTCCAAATACAAACGAAGAATTACAATTATCTTATATTTTAAACTTTCTAAGAAAACCAGTTAAGGTTCGTGACCTTTATCGCATAAAATAAATCTTATATCGAATAAAATTGAGAATCTCATTTGTCTTTCCAAAGGATAAAAACAGCGAACAGTGAAAATCCTATTAATTGTCTTCTAGTAAATTTCTCGTAATGATTTACCTCATTACTACTACATTACTATTTTTATTAAACTAAATTATTATTTTTATTATAGATTTTTAATAAAATTCTCACAGCAAAAAAATTAGTACCACTCCCGCTTATTTATTTCATAGTTTAAGATTGTTTTACTAAGTACGTAATAAGCACTAAAATATGACCTTATATTAAATTAACTGAAATTTACGCAAATATTCAAAATAAAAATAAGAATACTTGAAATATTGCCCAATGTCTAAGTAGCCGGATAAATTTGAAAATGAGAGTTATATGAAATTTGGAAAATTAATTGAATTGTTGGTGCCAAGAAATTGTCAACAATTTAAAGAATGTTAATTACAATGACAATTTTAATTTGCTTCGGTTGTAAGTAAAGGTGAAATTATGAAAAACACATCATCATCATAAAAGTACACCCACAGTGATTTAATAGTTTTGTATTTTTGTAATTACATTTGCAAAATATTTAAAGAATTGGCGAACAATAATCGACCGTCGAGAGCAGCGCTCATTTCTTCTGTTTTATTTTGTAGAAGTGCCTTTGAAGTGCTTTAAATAAAAGGGGAGGTCCTTCTAGACACAGAATCAGTGACAATAAGACTTGGTAGTGTTGCAAACTAATTGCAAGTATTATAATGCCCGAGGGTACGTCGGCTGGTGGACAATAAAGGAAAATACAATTTTGTCTTATACGACAATGGTCGCAAACGGCTTCATAGGCTGTTATTATGTCTTCCTACTAGATTTCATTCTTTTCTTTAATTAAACTTCTTTAAGCTGGACGACGAATGGTACAAGTCTCTCGTTTACGGTATAATGTAGAAAAATTAACACAATTTTGTAGGGTAAATTAATTTGACCTTAAATATTATACACCAATCCACTTTCAGTTCCTGAAAGAGTAGTTCAAGTGGATCTTGTGACGAGAAAAAACGAGGTTAATCAAAGGTTGAAATTACTAATGTAAGTCTCTCAACGTCTAAAGACAAAAAGAGCTTTGCGTAATAAGGGCCTTTACCTTCAGTCAGAATTGTCACTTACCCTTTGAACTGAATTAGTTTCTAAGGGCGCTTACTAACCTTTGATATTTGAAGGTGAAATAATAACATCAACTTCATTCTAATCAAGTTTTGTAGTGAAATAAGGACTATTTATAGATTTCTATCGGACTACACACGTTTTTCAGTTTCTTTATTATTTATTTATAATCGGATGGTATGCGCTTAAAATGGAATACTATGCAAACAGAATGCGTCCATATTTATTTCCAGCTTTTGTTAGAATTTTCTAAATAGTCTACCCGATGCCAAGAAAATTTATTAATACTATAATTGTCTTAAGAATTTATTGTTTAAAGGCAATTTTGTAGTTTGTCTGTCAGAAAAATGTGTTAAAACAAATTAAGTAACATTTGACCGGGCATTGTCGGCAAAAATTTCTTTATTGTCATTTCAATGGTTTTTTATATAATTAAATGAAAATGATCTGAAAAATTAAAAATATATCTCATCTATCCTAGTTCTAAATAAAACCAGTCAAAATCAAACTATAAGAAGAAAAGGTCGAAAATACCTCATCCCCTCCCGGATAGTAAGAACAATGATTGACATAAAAAATAATAGATCCCTACATATTTGGCACAATTCCCAGCGTAGGGTATCTTATAAATTGAGAAATCGCAAGAATTTTCCATTTACATTTTCTTAAGATAACGTCGATATAGAAAAGACATGGGAGACATCAAGTTGTCATCGCTAGGCAATAGTAAACAATCCCGTGCATTCACAGGGAAGATACTTAGATGCTTCTCTTGGTAGTGGACGAGACTATAATTAATCTGCAGTTGATATTTTTAATAACCGAGCTAATTGGTGTTTGCTAGTTTTGCATCTAAGCTTGGAAGATTTATTTATTTTTATGTGATATGTAAATTAACAAGCTTCTTTAGTAAATATTCAGCTTTGAAATAGAATTATTTTCTATCTGAAATGTATTAAAATAGATATAAAATGTACAGAATTCCAATAATTCCCTATGTTGTAAGAATTAATTGAAAATTCCAAAAGCTTTAAATTTTAAGTGATAAGCAACGCCCCCTTCCAAGGGATTTAAAATAGGAATCCTGCCGAAAATGGGATCGCTCGAAATTAATCTAGCTCAAGGATAATGTTTTAAATTAGCACTCATCCTAAAATATTTCATTTCGAATTTTATTTGAGATGGACGGTATGTATCACAATCCGTAGATGAAATTATTAATATTGCTCACCTGGACAAATATCGCCTTCGTTTAGGTCCTTTCCAATTTCCTAGGTCGTCGTCGTTGCCGAGAGCTTTTTTTTTTCTTTCTTGTAATCTTGTTCGTCTTCAATTTTGGGAGGTATAATTTTATGCTTATATTACCTTTTTTTTTAATATTAAATTTATCACAACACAAAATTAAACATTATAACTAAGTGGTGGACAAAATTTTTAATTTAACTATAAGTGAAAATTTTTAATATATATTCTTCACTTTTTGGCCACGATATGAGCATCATTTTTCCCAGTCCTCTTCTACTTCTCCGATATATAAAAAAAAAAAAATTTCTGCTTTTCTTTCTAATTAACAAAGCTAGAGTGGTGAAAAATCACACTAACAAAACAGCTTTCCATAGGGTGTGGTGAATTATTCTGGTTTGATAAAAAAGCTCTTTTTTTGCTGTATAAAAACCACCCCCACTGTGAGCTAGAATTTTTTGATTTTATTTGATTTATTAAGATTTTCAAACATTTTGATTTACACTAAAACAATACCGGAAGAAATTTTTCTGTTGTATTATAAAACTATTAGTACACAGATTTATGGTATTTAAACCGTTTTTGATAGAGTTTAAAATATCTAAATTAGAAACCCACAACCGCACACGACCTCTGACTACACCTGACTAAAATCGATTTCGATTACTCTGCCTGGATGCTGAAGCTGTGCCAGAGCTGTGCTTTTACTATTCCCAACCTCCTCTCGCATTCGGAATCCCAGCGATATGCACGGGCACAGTGTTGGGATGAAAATTCATCGTCATTGGATGACACACAAGTATAAAATAGTTATGCACTCTATTTAATACGATTTGCACCGAAAATTGCTGCTTGCCACTGGTTGTGCACTTCCCAATGTCCGGCAGGAAACCCAGCCTATGCACCAAATCAGTCCAGAAATAGCCTTCACTCGGGAGATGTCCTCCCAACTGGGATAGTACTCTGTAGCTAACTAAACTCTCCACGTTTCTGACGACCATAGGAAAAGCTCTTCCTCTTGAGACTTATTATAACTTATTTTTCTCTGGCACCATTCTTGTGCTCCCACTGGAGCCGCTCTTGTTTACTCCCTCGCAAAACCCATGTTCATACAATTGTAGTTTATACGACCATCCTCCGGATTTAACCCGGATTTTTCCTAATTTAGAAGATGGCATATCTTCCGATTACCACCCTGTGCAGTATACCCCACCTACTACAGTAGTCCCACTTTCTGTACTCCTATAAAAAATATAAAGGTGTTCTAGATTGCCAATAAACATCATGTCCCCTTGAATGCACAAACAATTTCGTAGAAGTTGACTAAGTCCTAAACCCTTTTTGAAATATTCAAGGTAGCTTTAAGCAAATGGAATGCAGATAAAATTGTTTTACAATTTGAGGATCCCCTCCTCCGTTCCCCGCCGGAGCTTCGGTCATCCATCAACTGCATGTAGCAGAAATTATATTTTATGACCGATATCAGTGACCTAATTCTTATGACGTCACTGGCTCCCAACACAGGCCGAATGTATGTGGATATAGCGGGCACAGGCATAGCACCATACCAACCATGGCCAGGAAAAGGTGAAAGCTTCCCTTTGCGCGCGGACACGCGCACCACCGACAACCTGGATTCCGAAACCAAAGCAACCCTCAGAAAGGTCTTTGACTGATTTCTGAAAAGATATCTGAAGATAAAAGCTTAAGGGAGTATGTTGATATCCTTCGCGAAATAGTATCGCCTCGAGAGTGCGGAGCGCAAAAGTTTTCTTCGCTGTTTTTTTTTTTTTTTGTTTTTCTTCTCTTGTTTTGTTTTGTTTTCCCTTCTTTTTTCGAAGAACCTTCAAGGCTCACTTCAAAAAAAAAAAAAAATAATAATAATAGATTTTTTTTCTGTCGCAGGTAAAATAAAAGAAATCCCTCTTGCTCATGTACCATTTGTGAAGAGAGGAATCTATTAAAAATTTATAGCGATGCGTAGGATTTGAATAAATTATAAGTCGAAGTTTGCCTGGATGATGAGACACAGACAATCTATGCAATAAAATGGAAACATTTGGAAAAAAAAATACCCTTTTTGATTTAGGGTTTCTGCTCTACGGCACGTGAATATTTTATTTCAGTTCAAATTAGATCAATCTTCTTACGTTATCCTTTTCCAAAACAAAATTGAATGGATTATATCGAATCCAATCAAATACAGTAATTGGGTACAGCCTTTACCAAAATTTCTGATTTGATTTTTACCTAAAAATCTAAATTATTCATAACACCCCTTTTTCTGCTTGGAAAATAAGAACATGTTAGAAGGAAGCTATGTAAAAATATAGAAAAATTCAGTTCAGTCTATTTGCAGCATGCAGGTCTCTATTCTTTTGTATTCTGATTTATATTTTCGGTTAATTCCGAAATAAATTCTAGTGTATTCATTGTTAAAATTCAAAATAATCATTGCAATTGTAGTTCAACACATATTTGCCTTAAATATAATTAATTTTTTTGAGAGGGTATGGTATTCAGCAACACTAGTGAAAAGAAATTTTTCTCCAAAAGTGCACACCATTTCCAAAAATAAATATTAAATTTTATTAACAAAGTATGAATACAATTAAAAAAAATTAAATATAGCCTAATCGACAGTATGCTCCGTTATCCAATCCATGTACTCTGAAATCCTCGTATACACTCCCGGATAACCAGGTTCCCCGCACTTATTACCAAACGAAACAACACCGATTTGTGTCCATCTTGCATTAATTCTCATCATCAGTGGACCACCAGAATCACCCTTAAAGAAATAAGATAAAGTATAAATAAACAGATTACATAATTTAAAATCAATTCGAACCTGGCACGCATCAACGCCACCCTCTGAGAAGCCAGCGCAAAGAAAGTTATCGGTGATCGGTTGGAAGTAGGCACGATCGCAGTCCTCATTTCGCCAAATTGGTAGATCGGCTTGTCGTTGTGTGGTGGATTCTTTACCGCCGTAATAAGTCGTGCCCCAACCAACGACTGTAGCCCTACGACCCGCTAGTCGCCCCCTTGGCGGAGTAATCCCTGGTTGTGGTAAGCAAACTGGGATGACATACCTGGTCTTACGGACAGGCTTGTCTAGAACTAAAATGGCTACGTCATTGTAGAATCCAACTCTAGAGAACCTGTAGGAAATTGTTATTTTTTCTACATCAATAACAACGTTGTTTTTTAAAAAAACGTACCTTTCATGTGCCCTTACTTCCCTAACGTGGAAGGTCACCGGTGCGGAAGGTTCAGCATCCGTTGACAAATCGATATCCCCTAAGCGTACGGTGAACTGTCTCGCTGCGAATCTGAAATTCGTTGTTCAAAAAGCAAGTACAATAAGAGGTTTAAACACTTACGGCTTCTGTCTAGAATCTCTGGTGCAATGGGCAGCTGTTAGGACATACTTAGACCCGATCAAGGTACCTCCGCACCAAAATTCAGTCCTTTTTGGACCATGTAAGAAAATGGCTGCCATCCATGGCCACTGACCATTAGGTGCTTCAATGCCGCCTACAATACGACCAGAGGAATACTCCTGCTGTCCACATTCCTCCGGATCGACAATATTGCTTACTACTGGGTCAAGATCATTCGAACTAGGTGCAGAAATTGCAGGTAGTGGAACATAGGGAGATGGTTCTGGGGTTGTTGTAGTCGTCGAAGTAATTTGTGGGATCAGAACTAAGTTTTGACTTGGCTTATGCGGGGGTTGCGTTGTGGGTCGTAGGTAAATAGGTTTCTGAGTTGTAAGGATCGTGCTTTGAACAATAGGACAGCAAACACCCGGCACGAAAAGGCTTTTGAAACATAATGACTCCCTTAAATTTCCTAGATCTAATAAAAGGGATGGACAGCTGCTAAGGTCATCACATCGTCCTAAATTACCATCAGGGGTGGTGCAACGATTTTCTCCCTCTTTGGCTGCCAGTTCTCCCAGTGGCACTAAAATATTCTCCAAGTAAGGATTAAATCCCTAACATTAAAAACTACATTTAAAACCTGCAATTGGTGCACTTGTGGTTGTCGTTGTTGTAGTCGTCGATGTCGAAAATGATGACGGAACTGATAACTTATTCTTTTTGACTTTTTTTATTTTCTCAGGCTCATCGTCAAGACCCACCCTTTTTATTAAGGGCTCTATTGTTTTTGTTACATTCTGTCCCAAAACAGTTTTAGTTAAAGTTAGAATAGCATCGGGTACACTTTGTGTAGAATCCTCATCCGAATCTGAATCAGAGTCTTGACCTCTTGTCATATCAACGATAAAGTGTCCAACAGTATTCAATGCTCCCAAGGTCTCGGATATTTTATTAAATGCAGATGCCGATAGTAACCGCCCTTGTGCTCCATTTTCTAGGCCATTATTTCCAGAAATTGGACTTTCCGATTTAAAAGTTGACACTCTTAAATAATTTTGATCCGATGAACTACTTCGGACACTTCTTGCATCCGAAAATGGACTAATTTGGTATGGCTGAAAATAAGACGCTACCTTTAAAGTAAATATGAATTCTACATAACCGTTGGCATATGAATTCCTACCTTACCTTGATTTGGTGTATAAAAATTATAATATGGAAATTGACCGTTGACAATATTTGTATAGACCGATGTTAGCACTATAAAAGAAAAAATATATTTAGACATATTTTGTCTTACAATTTATATTGAAAGTCTTTTATTTTTTCGTTAAAGAAAAAGTAAAAAATTTCTGATTAAAAAAAAAGAAATATAATTTAATGATTTATAAGATATAAATACTAATTTATTTTTCTGTAATATATACATAAAAGTTATTTATATAATTCCTCGACTATTGATTTGAAAATGCTCATCATTTCAAAAGCAAAAATTGGAGCATTGTAAATACACGATATTCCAATAGAAAGCGCTGCAGAGTGAAATGGAATTTTCGAATTTGTATCTACGGTAATGGACTACTATCTTTTTCCTCATCTAAAAACACCTTATAAAAGGAGAACTTGAACTTGAAATTGCACTTTTCCGATTGCCATCCGGCTCCCCTCGGAAATTCAAACTTTGTTGAGTCGATGTAAACAGCCAAGAGGGATCATTTCAGCTTAGCCTTTCTACAACTGGGATTAATAATTTTCCTTTGAAGATGAACTAATAGTAGGTAGATTTCATTTTCAATTTCATACAAATGTCATATGAAAAACTTTATGTACTTAAGAGCAATCTATAGCGTATCTGAAATATTCCTTTTTACAATGGTAAATTCATTTGTGATCATCCATCGTTCTGAGTTGACCAATTCAGAAAAACAAATCCAAAACTTTCCAGAGATATCTGCAAATTGCGTTTAAAAATGCAATGCAGTACATTGCAAAGTCAATTTTCCAGGAAAAGTTTATTATTTTGAACTCTTTTGGAAAAAATTCGAATGAGGCCCATGATGCAAATTTCTATTAAAGTGATGTTCACTAAAGGTCTTGGGTAAAGGTCAATGTTAATAATTTATGGATTTCTTTTTAAGCTTTTAATTAAAAATTTTTATTTGAACATTTAATGAAATTTTGAAACGAATCATGAATATATTTTTTTTTAAACAGTAATTATTGAACCAAAGGAAAGGAAAAGAAATTTTTTATAAGAAAATTTTAAGGTTATTTCGCGAGCATACCTAAGATTGAGAAACAAGAATTAGAGTGTCATATTTTTAAAATCTCAATATTTTTAAGGGAAGCCTTTCTTTCGATTACGTAGTAAATATACCTGTGATTTCGATGTTCACTTAGCCCTCTCCTAACTCTGTTAAAATAAAAATTCTATGGTTGATGTGTCCATGTCCACAAGTTTTGTTTTTGTATTATTATTTATAATTAATTAATACATGTATAATATTTTTCAATTTTTGAAATGTACTATTTTAGCACTAATATTTATGTTGGAATCAGTTTTCTTAAATTGCATAAAAAAATCAACGATATTGGAAAAATTTAAGAAATTTTATGGGTTAAAAATTTTATCTTCTGTCTAAAATCAAAATGAAATAAATCAATCGACTTGTATTGAAGATATTTCTTTCATCAGTTTACTTTCCCATCCTCAAGATTTTATTTTCATTAAAAAGTCATCCAAATAATAAATAAGTATAACATAAGAAATGGCAAATTTAATTTAATTTGAATATTTTTGACTAGAATAGTTCCGCATTGTGTCGTTGCTTATATTATGATTATAATTAATAACTTTTCCTAGATTTAGTTTTATTTAATTTGTGTGTGTGCATAAAGTACGTTCCTTATTCATAATTCGAAATATAAGAATAGTTTTCTATAGTATTTTTAATAAAAATTAAATCCGTGTGATTATTATAAATAAAGACTAAAATGAACTACATACTTTTCTAAAAATCGTCATTCGGAAACAAAAATTACTTGCTTAGTGCTAAAATTTCATCTTGTATCCAGGGCCGTATAAAAGTTTCATCTTTTGATAAATATCGCAATTTTTTCCTAGTATAAAAATATTTATATCAAATAAACAAATGACTTCGATGATTTTCAGTTGTAAACATAAAATTTTGTGACCTTGTGTGTGAAAAGTAGTTTTATAGACCTTGAGATATCCCAAAACTCTCAACCTACACAATGGATATCCAAAAGGGTATAATCAAAGTTTGCTAATTCCCGACTTTGCGTAGGTGAAAGTTAATATTACTTAAAAACTGTTTCGTACAAGGAAATATGCTTGCCTCAATTATAAACAAAATAAAAAGTTTAAAATGCTAAACATGACTTTGGGCACCGAAAAGCTCCACCTCGTCGTTGTCCCCTTTGGACAATCATCGTCACTTTCTTTTCTTTCAACATGATAGTGCATCGCAAATCCGTAGTATTGATCGCGACCTGCGGTGGTTATCGAGCAAGTACGGCGCTAATGTGCATAACGAGTAAATGAACTAACCAACGACGTTAGGTAATGCAAGTAAGTGGTTCTTCATTTTAGAAAAAAAAAAAAAAAACAACGAAGAGAAACAAGAAGGAGCATGCGGTGTGGGAGTAGACACCACCACGGCTCCGAATATCAAAGTAAGTATATCCGCGAGGTGCCTAACCGGTTCCTCGGAAGGAAAGTGAAATTGCTTTCTACGTGACGTCAACGAAACTGTCGAGGTTACTTGCTTCTTCTGTTACATTACTGGCTCCGGGGCTAACCGTTCATCGGCTATGGTCAACTCACCTCCGTGATTCGATGAATTTTATATGACAATAATTATGTAATAAAACTTTGTACTGCTCATCATTGGGGTTTCCAGTGACAAGATTTTTGAAAAAGGCATTGAAAATGCTTTACAAAAATGGGTCAAAGTCTTTTGAAACCTTGCGCAATGATCGGATTCGAATTTGACATCAGACACGCGTAATTATTATAAATAAGTATATGGACTTTTACAATACAACATCCGGGAGGGGTTTTATGTAAGACAGTAGAAATTAATCGCTAACCTTTCTCGTTGTTATTTCGTTAAATATTGATCGACTAATACAAAGCTATTGGTTTTTATAGATGTTCCAAAATTTTACAAACCTTATAGGGTACATACTTAACCCTTTGTCTATTTATAGTAGAGGATTCCCTTTTGAATAACGCCTGCAAAAAGGAACACACAGATACTTTGTTTACATAGTTAGTAGAAGTGTCGAATTTATCTCCTTCATGGTTCTTCCAAAAAATTCTGAAGTTTTCAATTTGGAATTTGGTTGTGAAGGTTGTCGTTTGCTCTACCTTTAAAAGTCTAAGATCACGTTTTGTTTTCATGAATATGTAGAAAAATAAAAACATGTTCCATAGATGATATGCCTTCAATTAAAATTTTATTTTAAGATTATGAAAGTATTAAGAAACATATTACTACTTATTCTTCGAATCGTTAGCGTAAAATATTATGCTATAAAATTTTATCTTACGAAAAAGTCTTTTAATTAAAGGTTGTGCATTCGTTTGAGTTATATCTCGATTTTATTAACATACTCTTGTGTTTTTTTTTTCTTAATTTTGAAAATAAAGTAAGAATTACGAATTTGTAACTCTTCGTTTTTTTTCGGATTTTTGGATAATGGTGATAGAATAAGATTGTTTACTGATTCGAATTTAAGACCCTTTTGCAATGACTTCTAATGGAATGAACAATTAAAATCGAATATTTAAATGTTCTCAAACTTTTGATAAATAAGAGGTTTCTTAATTTTTCGTGATTTCCCGATTCTCTGATGGACTCAAGGTGCCATCTTGTCTACATGTAAATATTAAAACTTATCCTGTAGGGTATCAAGTAGACGGGATCGAAGGACTACAATAACACATCATAAATAAAACAATTGCTTTTTTTTATACATTTATACTGCGTGTTTTTTTTAGCTTTTTATATTTCGTACTGTGATCTTGTCTGTTACAATATTAAAATTTATATTTACACAAATCTTCAAAGAGTGTTTTTTTTATAACTTACCTAAAAGTATTATCCTTATAGGACCCATGATCGTATAAGTGTTGTGTATAAACTATCCAAAATTATCTAGAGTATTCCTAACAGGATCACTAAATGATATTTAAAATAATGCTGTCGATTCGTTAACAATACATTGCACTTATTAATTTCTTTTTTTTATCAAATTTAAACTATCTCAGGAACTATCACTTGCTGATAAAACGGTGCAGAATGTGGTCCAAGGAAAATGAAAGTAGTTACATTCCGAGTTTGCGAAATGTTTGCAAAAGGCGTCTTTTAAAAGAAGGTGAAAAAAAAAGAAGATTAGTTACAAAAGTTGGAAAAACACTTAGCCGTACCCGCACGGATGCTTCTACCGACGACGGACGTATTTCAATGTCTTCTCTACAATAAACAAAAATTTCACTTTTTAAAGTGATTCACCTTCTTTAAAACGCGAGCCCGAATGAAAGAAACGAACCGCGATCTTCAGCTTCAGGCAGGTAAATGTGGACGCACCGAGAGCCTAATTGTGAACAAGGCGCCGCCAAGACATGCCAGGTTAAAATTTTAACTAGTACTATGCAGTTCCTCCACAAATCGGTTTTTGGGAGGGAATCCAATCCACTGCGGGAGCACGGGAGTGGATCGAAGAAATGCATGAAATCGCTAATGCGGCCCCCCGAAAAGAAAGATTAAGTGAAAGGTGAAGTTTTGGCGGCAGCGTCTTATATTTGATCTATCTCCCGGCAACCGCCGATGTAATCGCCGACCAGAAATATGAGTCAAGCTGTGGTAATTGCGTGTGCACAAGATTTTTTAAACAGACAAGACAAGACCGACACGTCTTGCGTATCGCAACAGCGTAACCCGGCATGATTGCGAGTGTCATTGCCATTCGAGTTCCATTTCGGAGAGTGTCTTGTCTCGAATCTAGAGGCTAGCGTTAAGGTGTTGGCAAAATAGGAGGGCCCTTTTGTTCACTCTCTCCGCACTGCTGCTGGAACATTTATTTTTTTTTTCTCTCTTTTATTAATTATAGTAGCTTTCCTATGGCAGCGCAACGGTGTTTCACCCTGCGGCGGATGTGCGTAATTAACATTTCCTACAAAAATTTGGAAATTCCTTTCAAATTCAAGACAGCGAGGAAATTAAGAAATTTGTTTTCTTGACTTTCTCAAGAAACAATGTAAATTAATAATTTTCTTAGACGTTCCAATTAGCAGAAAGAGAATTGCGGTAAAAAAATCAAAACTGTTGAGATGTTTTCTGTGAAGTTCTTTTTTTATTAATTGAGGTCATTATAAATTTTCAGTATAAATTTGTCTTTTTTTATCATTAAGGAGACTATTGCTTTCTCAATAAGATGCAAGTGTTAGATTTAATAATTTTTTATGAAAAATACTTTGTTAGACATTTCCACAGCTTTCTGCATCAATTTAAGTTCGATCTTTTATAGGATAAGCAATTTCCGTAATTATTTTTTAAATAATCTAATATTTTCTTTGTTTGTCAATATCAAACACAAACGATGTACAAACGCCTATACTTTTATAAATTTAAAAAATAAAAGATGTGACTTTATTTTGAATATTTCAGACAAACTTAAAATCAATTGAATTATGTTAAATTATTTTAAAAATCTGTACGTCTTTAAGGCTTTAATATTATTGGCTATACAAAAAATTTTTTTGAGGTACACACAAAAGTGATTTTTAAAGTCATTATTTATTTTTATTATATTATTAGAAGTTCGACAAAATCAAATCATAAAAATTTCCTCTAAAAATTCCAAATCGAAAGCATATATTTTTGAAACTACAGAATTAATAGTAATTCTAAACTAGACCTAGACTTTAAATTGGTTTTTCTTAAAAGTAAATTTTTAAATTCCATAATCTTTACTTTTTTCAAAAATTGCTTAATAGATCCGTCTGTAATTGATCCAGAATCTTTAAGTTATGAAAATTTAGTATTTAATTGAAGTATTATAATTTTTAATTTTTTTATGTATTCAAAAAACGACTTGTGTTTTTATTTCTAATTTAAAATTTATAACTACACTTTTGCCATTTACTTACTTCTTTTATTTTTAATAAACTAATTAACTAAAACAAATTCTTTTAGTGCTGGTGGTCATTGCTTAGCGCTGTATGAAAAAGGCCTGCTACGAAGCAGTGAATTAAACTTCCACTTTAAAAATAAATTTTTTGCATAATATTTGCAAAATTAGAGGTTTTTTTTAAATAAAAAGTGCATTGCTTAAAAAAATCCCCTTTTTTTAAACTCTAACATCTGAAATTTCGAACTGTTAAGAATTATTAAGAGCACGTTTTTGCATCGCTAGTCAAAGCTTGAATATCGCTTTATGGAATAGTATAGAAGTCCTATTTGCTAAATATTACCATAAATTCTACTATAATTTTAGTTTTAGAATTTTATTATTGAGTGAGTTCTAACCAGTTTACTACGTTCTAAGTTATCTCCCGCTCTAACCCTTTGAGAGACCCAGATAACATTTATTTGCCATTATAGTCGAAATTATGACCCTTCAACGATTTTATTAATTATAGTAGTAAAACACGACATGTCTCCAAGAATCGCAATCGGTTGACTTCTCCAATAGAAAGATGTATGAACATAAAGCACACTAGCGTTCCACCAGACACTAAAGAGAAAATCGCTAGCCGCTCTTCTAGCACGAGGTTCGATTCATGGAATTGCTCTTTTGGTTTCCAAGAAGCATAATCGCTTCGGTCCCGTTTGTTTGTTCAAGACGACTGAAAGCGTTCACATGAGCGCGAAAGCGTCTTTGCACACCTTTACCTGTACACGCCGTGCCCTGACGAACGGGGTTCTAGTGCAGCGCCAAATTTTCTTGACTGGCTGCTACTCCTGGCTCGGGATTTTCAAGTTTAGCCACTTGTTGTTGGTGCTGCTTCTTAAGACGGACAGCTTTCCGTCGGTCTTGTTAAAGTTCGATTCCGAGTTGCGCAAACAGTCGTCTGCCATTCCGAGAAAAGGTGAAAGCGTTAATTCTGCAATTACTTCAATTAAAAGGTAATCGTGAAGTGCGGATTGTGATTGAACGTCCTGCTTTAGAAAGGAACGCGTTCTCACCTTTGTCTCGAAAGGGGTATTTTTAAGGTTGAAAGGGTTACACGAGCCGGGGATGCCCGCGAAAAACTCACTTTGAAATGCAAAAGAGAGCCAAGAGTAGTTGCCGGTGACCTCTTGGCATTTGCTAAGAGCTAATTTTTGTGGCTAGGACGAACGATTTTAGAAGCCACTGCTCACATGTGATAAGCGAAATCATTTAAATGGTAATCAGGATTTCTGAAAACACGCGTTTTGCTTTCTAGAACGAGTTTTTTATAAGTTCGAAACACGGAGCCATGTTACGAAATCAGATCGAGTGCGTCACTCGATAGGTTCTTTTCCCATTCAATTCTGTACTAGCTCTGCTAGCAATAAATTTCAGTAATACGTGAGCAATTATAGTTTTCATGCCTTGCAAGATATTTGGTTCGTAAAAGTAAAATTAAACATAATTACATTGGTAAACAAGGATTTATAATCTGAAAAAGTAATAGACAATTTCAACAGATGCTTTCCCATATTTACTAGACTTATAAGCAATATGAAATTAATTCAAGTTATCAGAAAAAATAAAAGAAGTACAAAATAGTATTTTTCGCCATTTTTATTTATAAAATGTAATACTGTGATACAGAAATGCAAGGTGCTACCGTTCTACTAAAATAAAGCAAAAAATTCTTTATAGTTTATAAAAATTAATTTTTTACATAACTTAGGCTTGAATTTGATCAAGACTATTAAAATATCATCGTGGTAATATTAAAAAAGCATTTTTTTTTTTGGAAATTTATAATAAAATATTCCTAAAGTCTGTGAAGTATTATTTCCTTAATTTTTAATCTAATTTTTCTTCAAAACTCTAAAAACTTACAATTTACAAATCTTTTAAAAATAATTAATAGTATTCTGAATTTATAAAAACGAAAGTAGATTTTTGGTACAAAATGTTGAGGTTCTTTAAGTTTTAATAAACATTTTAGAAAATTAAAAAAAAGTATAACACTAGAAACTCTTTTAAACCAATAAACCAAATGTAACAAAAGAAGTGCCTTTTAAAATAGTGAAGTAAATTGAAATTGAACCTTGCTATAGGATTTTTCAAAAATAATTATTATTTTTTCTGTGTAAGATACTTTTTTGGTAGTTAAAGTAAAAAATTTCCTTTTTCTTCGTTATTTAACTTCGTATTTTAACATGAAATTGATTTTAAAACGACAAATTCAAATACGAATGTGATTAAATTATAATCATGACTGTATACACTGTTTAAAGAAAATGCGCCACTTTAGGAAAACAAGTTCCGTTTTTTATATAATCATATTTCATAATCTGTGAATTGAGTGCTTTTTAAAAACGACAAATAAAATGTAAAGTTTAAATTAACTTAGATAAGATAAATCGTAAACAAATTTAATCAGCAATTCCATCGTGTGGTTCTCTTTTTAGAAATCTCCCAGCTGGTTAAGAACTAAAAAAAGAACTTGTGTCTAAATTTGCAAAACCGCATATGGGATTATTGGCAGTATTTATTCGACTTTGATTCGGTTTACCCGTCTATAACTTCATTAATTTACATTATAGTTATCATTTATCAAATTTCTAAGTATTTTGTTTATTTAATAGAGTAAAAGAAATCGTAATATTTTATAGCAAAAACGACATAGAAATTAAATAAAACTAAACAAATGTGAACTGAAATTGCGCGCGAAAAGTCCTGTACTGAATTTTTAATTTGTGAATTTATACTTTTTATTAGTGCCTTTTTTTCCCTTATTATCAAAATATTTAAGTTTTTCATTCAAAAGGTAGGATTTAGATTTAAGATTTTGGAATTTTTTTCCCCTATTGTGTTCGAAAAGTAACTAGCAATTGCTCAAGCAAAAAATAGTTATATTTATCAACTATTTGTAATTGTGTTAAATTGCAGTCTTTTTTAAACTTTTGTACAGATATAACACAGAATTTCAGCATCTGTAAATTCAAGATAATAATTTAAATGTAAAAAACAGTTATTTTTTCATAAAAATTATTGAAAAAATAATTAAAAACGAAACAGTTACACTAAATTTGATAAACACAAATAAAAATAAGAAGAAACTGCAATTAATAATTTGACTGTTCGTTTAAAAAATTGAATTAATTCTTAATTAAAGTGGAAATAAAGAATTCGTTAAATCAATTACAATTCATTCGATCGGATTTACGAAGTGTTTTAAAAGAACAATTAAAACTACAATTACTATTTTCGTTTTTAAATTTAATAGCAAATTATAAAAGATTATGCTGAGAAGCGGATGCATAAAAATCTTGACAATCAATCTTGAAATTCACCTACTACAACGTCCTATTACAGACTGCTAGAAAATGAACAACAAATTCAGCGTTTATTTACCTTTTTTATTTGTATTTTTCTTTTTTTTCTCCTTAAAGTTGCCGGAAGCTTCATTCAAAACTTGTAATGCTATTCAAGACGTTGCATTGCATGTTCCTTGAAATGACATCACAAAACAGAATTTTTTGAATACCCCGACCAGATCAACCTTGAAAGTCAACAGTGCCTTCCAAATAGGCAACATTTTGAAACCGCAAAAAAAAGGAAGAAAATAGGCATTTACTCCTAAAACGACAGAATACTGCAGAAGTTTGAAACATAACCATAGCGAATAAATCGAATTTCTATAAATTTAAATATATGAAAGTATGGAACAGCCTGAACGGAGGGGTGTGGCAAACCGTCGTTTCATTGCACTTTGATCTCGTCCAAGGCACCAAATGTTACGAAATATGATGGTAACCTCTGTTCGTGGCCCGCGTAAAGACTCTTGATAGGTAACCTATTACTTTTCCTGCCTGTTTAAGGCCAGATAAGCACACCCTATTGAATTACATGCTCATACCGTTTAGCAGCAGCAACTTTTCTGCCACGACGGCGTGGGCACGTACAGTGGTAGATTCGTGTCGAAAAGCTCGACAGTCCTTGAAACCAATCTACAACTTTAAAACTACAAAATCAGAAGTCCATAAGCTCAGACTTTATAGTCTTCCGCGTAAATCGTTTCGTTCAGGGATTCTAAATGATATACCCGTGTCTGCATGCACGGGTCCAATGACGCTACAAAAATTTCCTTCTTCTAATACCCGTGAAACGACGAGGGTATTTTGAAGGGTACTAGAGCCGTGAGCTCGTGCGTCATTGATCCGGGTAACAATGAAGCTATTGAATTTCACAGTTGGCTAATCAGTGGAGAGAATAGCTTCGTTTCGCTTCATAACGCCCCCCTCCCGGGGGTCTTTGAAGAGCACCTACTTCATTTAGAAAAAAAAAAGAAGTATTCATTTATAGGCAAAAGTCAATCGAATTTTTCAGTTCAGTTAATTTCAGTGCAAACTCGATTGTTATCAAAGTCAATCCAATCCGAAAAATCCGAATTCTTGACCTTTCTCTACTTTGCCGCGCGTTCTTGGTACGTCTACAAGGAAACCTATCACAGACCTTTACTGAAGGGGTTACCCTGACAACTAGTAGATATTCCGTAGATTGTTATTTCGATAAATTATTTGGCCGGGTTGTTTTTTACCTTTTATTTGATTGCTGTTGATTGTTCGCTTCTGCAGGTGCCCGCATTCGAAATTCGGCGCACTTAAACGATGGACTCGCCTACACCGACTCTATCAGTTGAGGACCCTCAGGAGTTCGCAATGGACGCGTGTTTTACTGCTTTTGATAAAGATGGGTGAGTGATCATAAAATTTATCATCAAAATATATTCCTTCAGAAATTTTTTCCTCATCAACAATTTTTGGATATTTGTTTGTAATGATCAGGCATATTTCCTATAGTGTTCAATTTTGTGGCATCTTCACTTTGTTTGTGAAATTTCAATATAATGATAAAAAATCTGTTAAAGGTTTTAAATCAGTGACATTTTTTTTGTTTTTTTGTTTTTTGCTATTAAACATACCCGTTCTCCAGATATTGATGGTGATGTCAGAAGTTAAATTATGGCCAATTTGTTGTCTCTATTAGCCCTGTGCACGATGTGTAACTATAGAGCTATTAACCCATTCTCTCTGTGTTTTAACGTGAAATCGTGATCGTGCCATTAAAGGCCTTTTGACAAAATATTCCTTACGATTTTTCTTCTGTCCAAATTATTATGATATTTTGTTAACTATTAAATTGAAGAAGTGATTTTTCCCACTCTTACGGGCAAAAATAAGCAAAACGCACGCAACCCATTCCATTTTCTTTTATTGGCGTAAAACAAAAGGATGTAGGATATTTAGAGGTGGGCTTGTGCCTATGCGAAGCGACATGTGCATGTCGTTCTAATTTTGATAGACAGTCCTTTTTTTTTCTCGTTAACATCGTAAATGGGCAATTGATTTTCTTGCAATTTGCGAAAAAAATTTATATTTACCCTATGTCCCAGCATGGGCTTAGTGTTAGAAGGGTACATTTTTGAATTTTTATTGCAGATTTTATAAAATCATATTTGAAATTATAATTTTACGGGTATTTTCTATCTTTCGGAAAAAAATTAACCTTTTGCACAACAAAGAAATCTACCCTACAAATTCCATTAGAGAAAAGTTATATTTTTTTTCGAATTTTTGATCCTGATTTTGTTGAAGTTAAATAATGCGTTGTTTGCATGATTACAATTTTAATTGATCACACAATCAAAAGGAAATTTTGAACGAAATAATTCTTTGCTTATGTAACTTAACCAAAAAGATAACTACTAAATGATTCACAAATTTAATTTCTGTCCTTTTTGACAACAACACTTTTAAAATAACTAGATTTTATATATGTAAAAATATTTAAAGCTAGAGACAATGTGTTGCTTATAATTTGACAAAATTTTACGCCAAAAATTTTCAAAACTAGAAAAGTGAAGACTTACTGGACTGGAAGTTTTAAACGCTTCTTTTAATTATCGAATGTTTTTCATACAAATTTGTTAAAGGATCATAATTTTGCATCCGTGTTTACCTTTAGAAGATGTGTTGTCAACTGGAATCTTATATACATCATTTTTTTCTAATTGAAACTTTTAACATGATCCAAGATTTTGCTGATGTATTTTAAGCTATTATTACTTTCTTGTTTAAGTCACACCCACAAAAGTTATCTTTAGGATCTTAAATCTTCTTTGCTACGATCCCGCTGAAATCAAGGCTTATTCCTTTCATCATCCCTTTCATCTGCATCATTTTTAAATAATTTATTTTTAGTGATGATCGCCTTTCACTGGCCGAATTTACGTTAATATGCCGTGCCTTGTTTCGCAATGATCGAGGTCATATTTACGATGTGCCTCAAGAACGGTTGGAGCAAATGTTTGCTGTGTTTGATAAAAACGGAGATGGTTTTATTGACAGAGAAGAATTTCAATTTTGTTGGGTTCAGTGGATTAAAACAGTAAGTAGAATTTTTTATTTACATTTTAAATTTGATAACAATTAAATAGTTGACACAGTGGAATAAAACCTCTAGATTTATACTTGTAAATTATGTGTAAATGTTTGAGAAAAAACTATATTTAAGTATAATCAATAAAATGAAATTTTAGAAGCTTTCATACAATTTTAAAAAATTGTTTTTATGAGTAAAATTATTGTGAAATCTCCATGAGACATTTTTTTTTTTTTTGAAAAAAGGTCCTCAATTTTAGTATAAAAGGAAAATTTTTTGGATTAATAAAAACTTTGTCTTTCACTAATTTACTCGAACTTGTAAATTTTCATAATTATAATGAGAAAAATATCCAAAACTATAAAAATTCTTTACTCAAAAATGCTCGCAGCGAATTCTTCGAATTATATCCAAAGGTAGATTGTAATAAATTTTCAAAATTAAACACTTTAAAATAGAAATTTCACTCACTAATATTAATATTAATAATTCTATAAATTCTTTCAACAGATTGTACGTCCGGTCAGCGTGTTCCTAATAGTAGACGTTCAAAATGACTTTATTAGTGGATCTTTGAACATAAGCAACTGCAGTGCACAGCACAATGGCCTTGAGGTAAGCTATAGTAGAATTTAATTTTAAATATGATCTCAATACATTTTCATTCTCACAGATAATCGAACCGATAAATCATCTACTGAATACAGTTGAATTCGATGCCGTGTTTTATTCCCTCGATTGGCATCCCAGTGATCATGTCTCCTTCATAGACAACGTGAAGATGAGACCCTTAGATGAATCGTCACCGGTAAACAAAACAGAATTGTTTTTCTATGTTTTTTAAAATTTTTTTTTAATTGAAAATTCGATGCAAATGATGACATCAACATGTTTTTGAAGGTAGACGCAGATTCGGCTCAAGTCTATGACACTGTGATATTCGCAGGACCCTCTCCAATGAAGCAACGTCTTTGGCCCCGGCATTGTGTCCAGGATTCTTGGGGAGCTGAACTACATAAAGATCTTAAAGTATGTACCCGTTTTCTAAGTAAAATCTTTCCTTTTTAAAGAAAATCGATTTATTAACAGGTAGTTGAGAATGGCATTAAGATTTATAAAGGAACTAATCCAGAAGTTGACTCCTATTCCGTGTTTTGGGATAACAAGAAACTATCAGACACAACCCTGAACGCCCAGCTTAAGATGAAGGGAACTACCGATATCTACATTTGCGGGTTGGCGTACGACGTCTGTGTAGGTTAGTATTTTTGAAAATACAGTAATTTCTTTTATTTTACGAATACTCTCTTTTTCTAAAGGGGCAACTGCTGTAGATGCCTTGTCGGCCGGCTACAGAACCATCCTAATCGATGACTGTTGTCGAGGTGTTGACCTGCACGATATTGAAAGCACTAAAGAAAAGGTCAATTCCAGTTTTGGTGTCATTGTGCATTCCAACGAAGTAAGTTTTCTTTTTATATATGTCATAGATTAACCCAAATCTTAAATAATAAATACAATTAAAATTACAGGTGAAAGGTATGGTTGAGGGTCGTGACCGTCGACCAGAACTCGGATACAAATTGGCTATGGAACTTAATAACCCTGATTCCGTCCTATCGCAAAGGAATGGCGTACGAAGGACGGTGTAAGCTTCCTAAAATTTCCTGCACTAAGATTACTTAATACGTACTTAATACTCACATCACTCTACTTCTACTTCTAAAGTTTGCTAATAATTTATTCTTCTTTCGAAATTGGCAAAAATGATCCTTATCCAAATTTTATTGGATATACAAATATCCCTAGTTAAGTAGTTTTAAATTTAAATTGCACCTAATTCACACAATGTAAAATGATATTAATTTAAATAAATGTTTGCAATTTAAATGAGCTGACAAAAGGAATTTTTGTGTTTGCTTATATTTGAAGAATGTAAACAAGAAGAAACGTCTACTCCATTCCTACTTGATAGAAACCTAAAAAAACGTATAGCATTTATTAAAAAGGGAAGTTATCTATTTAATTTGTATTCATTTATAAGTAAATTTTAGTAAAACGTTCTAATTTAGACTTTTCAGAATGCCCTTTAATTTTGCACCAAAATTGAACTCAAATTATAACTTTGCTACCAAAAAGGCTTACGTGAAATCCGTCTAACTTAATAGCAGTAATTTTGATAATAGCGAAGCCCTGTAATTTGGGCTCCATTTACCGCTAGAGGAGCACACCCTATGCTGAAGGCTTAATGACACTAAAAATTATGTGGCCGTGTACACAAATCTTTTCATCTTTTCATGTGAAAAATGTATCAATTTTGAAACCCTATAAAATAAAATATACGTAAAATTAAAATACAACTTTTGATCGAATACGGGGCTCAAGTGAAAGACAATAACGTTTATTTCTAATCGATTGATTTCAAAACTGAAAGGCAGGACGTCCTGTCCGCCATTATATTGACACCTGTAAAGAGCGGACTGTGCTACGTATCATCCAATGTATTAAGGAAAAAAGGGAAAGAAAGGAAAACTGGTAGGGTATATTGCTCTAACTACGTTTTGTGTTGGCTTGCGATGAAAATAAAACGGAATTTGTTATACTATGTTTAATAAAAAAAAAAACAGCAGTGTCCATTAAGACCCAAGGAATGTTATTAAAAGTGTAAGAAGGCAAAAAGTAGATTAAGAGAAGTATAACTTATACTATTGCTTAGCATAGCTAAGTAAACGACTTCCTCAAAGCCGTATAGACTAGAAATTCCCCGGAAATCAGAATGAAAAAGGGTAGAGTCCTACACATCAGGTGGATGGCAATGACTTTTTCCCACGACGTTATAAAGCGTAAATTAACACCCAAACTAAGAGAACTTGAGGTGGATAAAAATAGTTCATACGCGGAAGGTGAACGAGGAGGCGCTAAAAAACTCATAAAGCAAGATAAAACAGAAAAAAGAAAGCAGTGATCTTTTTTGGCAACAATCCTAAAGAAGTTATAGCTTAAAGTTCGACAAATTAAATTTAAATGTTCTTTATTCAATTTTGTTTCTATAAATTATTTTCTTTTTGATGAGTCCTTGATGCGTAAAGCTGATGGATGCAACACTTTTAACATGTTTTTTTCTTAATTATATTTTCTATTACATTGCTTTATTTGTAATAAGCCTAAAAAGTAAGATACTGTAAAACATGATGCGTGTATAATTTAAAAATATCGAGTATAATCTCCTTGTGGTTGAAATTGATGTGGATAAAGCCGCTGGGACCAGCGGAGAGAAGCACATAAATTTAGCAATTGGTGAATACTACGGTTCCTTTAGTCGAACTTCCTCAGCGAACTTGTGTGGTTATGACGCGTTTATTTTGGGGTAAGCTACGCAATTTTAAAGCTCAAAAGCCTGCAGTTAAAATGATAACAATGTAATTCTTAAAATGTACAATTGAATTGGTGCTAAAATTGTCTCTACCTTCGTAATCATGTTCATAAAATCGTCATAAACAATCTTTTTCCTCAAGTTAAAATTCATAGAAATAAATAACACAAATAAAAGTAGAAAAATACTTACTCACTCCCAATTTCAAATTTTTGATTATTCCATTTTCTTTTTTTTAATTTTTGAAAAAGATGTTTATCATTCATTACAATTTATTTAAATTTATCCATAAATTGTGCAGGATCTTTTAGTATTTTCCAATCGGAAACAGAAATTACTTTCCAACGATATTAACAAGGTTAAACAAAGAAAACTAGACTAGACAACCACTTTGTACATAACAAAACAGATAATTTTCTTTCAAAATCTTTATTAATTACAAATACTTATAAAGGAATTGCTTACGAAAATAAATAAATAAGATTTTTAATTTCTACCTAGCAAATATTCTTACGACAAAGAAAAAAATAATAATGTCACAGAAGAACAAGACAATTTTATTTTTATTTTTTTCGTAAATTAGGCTTCCCTTAATAAAATTGCAGCTCAAATTGACTGAAGAATTTTATTCTGAAAGATCACAAATGAACGAACTTGGGTGACGACGACACATTATGAAATCACAACTTTCTTGTACGACAAAAATCATGTAAGAGCGTTTTACGTCACTTAAAAGTAACAAAGAGAAAAGAAAATATATTTACAGTAAATATTGAAGAAAAAAGCACTTTGGTAACCTAATCGATAACGAGACCATGAGTATTCCACACTTAACTACAATTAAGAAAATTGCAAAGTTTCTTTCATTTTTTTTTTATAGATATTTTTTTTATCTTATTTTTTGAAGACTGACTTTTCGATTTACTTTAGGACCGTATTCACCGAATTCTGGCCCCATTTCGACTGCGCCCATTTAGAGACACACCTTCCTTTGTGTTTCTTTAAACATAAAATGAAATACGATCTGAAATGCAACATTGAGCCAAAAGTATTCAAACTTAACGAATCACAAAATGTGTTATGACTGAATGAACAATCTTTATTTTTTATTTAATAAATAGAGATCTCTCTGCTAGCTAAATAGCCTGTCCTTAAAACGTTTACGTTTTATATTTGCACTTAAAACGTGCATATAATAATTACAATTAACCTCGGAAGGTATTTCAAGACCAGTAATCGATATAATCTTGAGTTTACAGCCTTGTTTTGATGGCGCTGAGCACACACCCCGTTTTTGTTCTCGTCTTCGAATTGTGAGACCAGTCTGGAGTGGTGAATACGGCCCTTAGAACATCTAACCTTACTGTAGAGTAAAATTCTGAGGGATGTAATTTTTATTTTCAAAGAAATACGATTACTGCTTGTTCTTCAGTTATCTGAATGAGATTATACTAATTTACTTAATGATTACTACGATTCTACGTTTAAAACTTTTTCGGTTTTTATTTTCTTTTTATCAAAAAACTGTTAATTATTTTTGTACTTTTTTTTAGAAATTTTTCTCAAAAAGCTTTATAGTCTTTTTTTGATATTTTTTTCTTTGTGTTTTTTTTTTAAAGTTTTTTTTATGTTTTTTTTTTCGGATACAGGATTACACAAAACACAAATTTCTTGAATTAGCTTTTTTCACGTTTTTTTTTTTACTTTAACACTTAGTTCACTGTTCACACTGCTCAACAATTGGAATGATCGGAGAGGTTGGCCAATCTTCTTCCTCTTCGGAACTTACGCTTTCTGTTCTGTGGAAAAGACGATATTAGTGGCACCGAACATTTTTAAGTAATATTATATTCCCGTACCTTTGTCTATACTCCTTGTCATCAATAGTTGGATTGCTCTCTTGAATTGTTGAAAGATTTGATCTAAAACGATTGGTTGGACGTAAGACACGAATCGTACGTTGTGATAGTCTCCAAACTAGACGTTGTTTGTAAGGTTGTTTGCTGTAATCATTGTAATTTTTCAATATCAAAGAAACGCAGGAGAAACTGCTTGAAAATGGACCATCTTGAATCTGAAAACAGAAAAATAAATGAATTAGTATTCTAAATCAATAATTTTACAAGCTTAATTCTTGTTAACTTAAAATTTATTTTTTACTTTATTTGATGCTTTTAATACAAAATAAGACTATTATAATTCCCCAAAGACAAAACGAAAAAAAATATTAATTTCAATAAAAAAATAAAAGCAGCCATATAAATTTTTGAATAATATAAATAAAATGAAATACTTTAACTTATCTAAATTTGAAAACGTTCCAGTCAGGTATATTTCTTCTACTTATTTATTTTTTTTTTTAACCAAAAGATACCTAAAAGTACATTTCAACTAGAACTCATAACATCAGCTACTGAATTTTGGGAATCATTTAAAAAACTACATTATTTTTGTATAATGAAGCAGATAAATTCTTTAAAATCATTTCTCTTTATTTTGTCCAGTAGGACAAAAAAAATAGTAGTAAAAATAGTAATTTTTATTCCACTTTTCACTTTTCCGGAATAAAATAATCTTAATTTAGAGTCTTACGAAAGACACATGAACAAGAATTCGCTTCTGTTTCCAACAATGTGCTTTATAAACAATATAATACTTTTCAATTCCACTAAAATCTAATTTTAAAACAAAAACTGAAACGATTACTCTTCGACAGTATTAAACTTAAATATTTTTGGACTATACAATGTTAAAGTATTTTTACTTAAATAGTTTTATGAGTTCCCCAATAGTTCTTAAAAATCAAAATAATCTGACCATTACTACACTGTAGATTTTAAATCTTGAATTAGGATGTTGTTTTCCACTGTTTTGCATGTTTCTTATCGGAACATTAATTTGCGTACAAAATTAAGTCACACCTACATTCCCTCAACAGATAGATCAAGATAAAGCAGGATTAAAAAGAATCTTGTTACTTAAACAATGAACCATCATAAAAGCTATCCCTCCTACAATACAATACAAACTGCAACCCGCATATTGTTCTAACCAGTTTCACTTAGAAATTAATCGCCCAATTCACCTATAAAAGGTCGATTCCCCTATAAAAAGAATCCACTGAACCAACAAATATTTCCCTAATGAGTAAACACAACGAACTGAAATCCAATCGAAGCAACGAATCAACCTGCCGACTCCCATAAACCTTTGTACACACCTTAATGGATTCCCAAAGGAAGCCCTTATCCCGAAATATGAACTTACAGCAAAAACAGCATTTTTTAAGAAAAAAAAAAAAATTAAGAAAAAAACCTGTACTTCCTGATTTTCTTGTTTCTCTAAATTAGCCTACATTAGTCTGCTTGAAATAATATTAAGTCTTGATGACTTCGCAGGAATTGCATTAACGTACAGATAAAATCTTATCAGCGTTTTATTGAAACATTTCAATTTTGAAAATATCCCCGCCGATTCCCTCCCTAGAAAATTCGATGATATCGAAATTCTGGAGGTGGAGAACTATTATCAGCGAATAGATTGCAAAATCATTTGCCGTTAAGCCGAACCTACTTTTTTTCCCCCCCCTATCTAGGACTATATCCAGAAGTGTACGTGGGAACATTTAATGAGTCGAAACATATGTGAAAAATTTCCATGAACCCACTCCATGTAAAATTGCACGGTAACAGCAAAATACCAAAAGGTGCTCTACCCTAAGTAACCCTTCAGTCTCGTAAATCCCAGATAATAAAACAATAAAAAGTTGGTATGATACAAGGATAAGGTACTTACGTTCATAAACTTTTGCAAATGCATTATGTACTTGAAAAGTATAGCATGGTACTTCGAGCCTTTAATATCTGACTGATTTATCTGTGAATCCATGTACAGGGAAATGAGACACAAAGCCAGAGTTGGCGGGTCAACAGTTGTTGAACGTACATCACAGGCTAAAACCTCCAATCGCATTATAAGCTCTTCAAGTTTAATTTTATGCTCGAAAAAATCGGCCAATTGTTCTCCAACATTATCAGCCAGACGTCGAAACAATGCATGGAATATACGCAAAAACGTAATTGATGTAATCGGTGCCTCATCCATGTTTGCCCCCAATCGATCAGAGACAACTCCAGCCATTCGCTTTAAATCGCGAGCAGTGCAACCAACCTAAAGAATTAGGATGGAAAATAATTTTGTATATTGGATATACGAAAGTTTTAAAATTGAAGTGTTTAAGATATACCATACCTGTGATATTGTTACAAGATCCTCAGCAGGAATTTGATCCAGGCCCAATTGCTTCATGGCTATATGAAAGCAGGCCACGCTCATGCATGCAACATGTTTCGGCTTTACCGACATGGTGTCAAGAAACCTATCGCTAAGGCTCAGTGCAGCTAGTAATACCTCGGACGGTAGGTCATACCACATCCTAAGGCAGCGCAAAACATATGCGGATCCATCACGTTGGCCGCAGGTCACCTCTTTCTATACAAAAAAAATAGAAACATATTTTAAAAACACACTACTATAGGCAGAATAAATTATACTATCTTACCACAGATTCCTTGGGCAAGGTAACAGTAGCCCAGTATTTGCTGTAAAGATGGCCATATTCCTTGAGCAGGTGTTCTAAACGTTCAGCCGGTAAATCATCATAGAATAGGATACGTGGAGATTGTTGTTGTTGTGATGCTAGAGCCGCTTGAGTTTTGCTATTATCGCCTCCATTGTCATTAACATTCAATGAATATTTTTGTTGTACACCTCCAGCAGCACCCGGTATCCCAAGCCGGCCCTCTGCAGGTATCTGATCCTGCATCTCTGCGTCGTCAATAGACATCTTCATCGTCGTCGTTGTTGAATTAGACGATTGGTTTTCGCCCATAATAACATCAACGAGATTGGCAGAGCAGCGTACAGGGACAGACATTGTGAGGGCTGGCCTAGTACCTATATTTTTCAATTTTGGAAAAATTTTGCTTTTTTAGATATAAATCACTTGGTTTATATTTCGCGTATGTTTTTTTTTTGTTTTGTTTGTGTGCCCTTTTCGAAAATGCAATAGGTACCAATTTGTTACTATTTGCTCACAGAGAAATCTGCATATTATGCAAATGAAGTAACCTTTGCAAATGCAAAGCAAATTTGAAATTGTTTTCCAATTCCAAATGGCTGGCTCACAGTTTTTTTTTTTTGTTATTTACGTAGCTGACACAAGATTTTAAATATGAGGAATTCGTGATAAGCTTTGTATCATTTATTGTGTACACATGGGTCTGCGACCTTCGTACATTCAATACAAAGCCTTGACACCTGTACGCTATAGAAAAGTACAAACTGGTTTTTCATAAATTAACAAAATTTATGTAAAAACCTTAGTACTCCGTTTTTTTTTAATATAGTATATTTTGTATACTGTAAAATTCTTATATGCTCTCTTGCCAAAAACTTACAAAGTTCTGGAATTTATGGAAAAGTATTATTAGTTAAGAAATATAATAAAGAAAATAAATAGTTTACTACTTTTTTATACTTATTTGTACAAAAATACGACTACCTAAAAAAAAATAAAAATTATTATATATTTTAAAAAATAACTTTGCAAGGTCCAGAACCGATAATAAACCTGAAATGAAATTTTGGTCTGCACCTAACAAAATGATAGCAGATAAAAGTTCTGCGGAATAAATTTAAATAAATTCAAGAGCATAACAGACTTTTTTACAGGCTACTGTCCTCTAGATTTATGCTTAGCCATTGTGTTTTTAAATCCTTGATCGTTAAAATCGAAGATTTTATGCAAAATTTGTCTTTGGCAGCAGGCCAAATTATATAAAATTGTCGCAAACAATATTTACAATTCTCACTCCGAATGATAGCGATAAATATTACACTAATTAACAATGAGAACATCTGTAAAACCCATCCAGTAATTTTTCTGTAACAAAGTAGCAAACATCCTCCTAACAACCAGGTCATAAACCCATTTAAAACTTTACATTGTAATTATTTACAATAAAAAATAGAAATTTCAAAATTTTTTTTTGTATTATATAACATTTTTAATTTGAGCCTTCGAAAAATAACAATCACAAGGAATTAATACCATATACACCGTTCTTGCACTAATAAACAACCCTTCCTACGCTCTTATCTTATTTATCGTACAATAAAAATGAGAACAAATTACCTACAAACATTTCATTATTACAGTTATAAAGAAACCGCCTATTTAAAACCTCAATAAACATATAAATCATGTCAACAATAAGAAATAATCTTAGCAAACCCATACTTCAAAAACTAGAACACCCTTTTCTGCGCTATCTTCTAACCCTCAGCCTTTGTACTACCGAGTCTATTTATACGCGATTATTTACATTCAATCGGCGATGTCGTGTCTGCGCATGTGCCAATGGTTTAATCAATGAGAGCATTGACACACAGTTTTTTGTGCTTTACCCTGCGTACTGTAGTCGGGTAGCGCTCGAATAAACAGAAAACACTAATGTAAACAGCAGAGGCCTTGTCTGAAAACTCGTTAAATGCAAATGTATTCCTGAGCCCTATATCGATCGTCAAAAGACGCCTAGCTTCTGTACCAAATGCCACATGAGATCGATTTTTTAAAGAGTAACAATTTTTGGATCTATAAAAATCAAAAATAATTTTAAAGCGTATTTGAATGTTTATGTAATACACATGATGTTGATGAAAAAGGCTAATTAAAACTTTATTTAGGGAAAAATAAAACAAATTTAGAAATATCGAACAGTTGTGCAATAATCCGGAATGGATTAGTTTAGGGAACACGATCGATCGATCTCCACCATGGTCCGGAACACAATCAAGCAGGCATTACTCCGTTACGAAATGATCTGATATGATAATAATATAACACAAAGCTTTAGCAGTCTGTTTCTAGGTTCTATTGGAGGTCATCAGCCGATCGGAATATCGTCAATTTTTACACAATATTACGAAATCTGTTTAGAATTTCTTATTTTATCTTCACAACTCAAGTGATATTCTATTTTGGATTTTACTTTTTGGTTGAAAAGATGATTTTGTCAGATTTTAACATGTACTCCCCTCCCCCAATTTATAAATAGGCATAAGCAGAAAAGTTTATGGGTATTTCGTTCCAAGTACGTTTAATTACGATAGCGATAAAAATAAATCTTAATGAATTTGAAAATATATTTATTTTTTTTTAAACTTGAAAATTTCAACACAAAAGAATTATTTCGGTTGTTATGATATTTTTATTTTGTGCTGTGATATTTGACCTTATACTTGAGTAATATCATGAAATAGCGTCACAAAGTTTTATCCTTTAACCAAACGGTGTGTCACGATAGATTGCACTTGATAAGAGTGTTTTTCCGATAAAATAGAAAGTCATCGTAATTACTCATGGAGTCTTAAAGTCAAGTGCACCTTTTCTTTTTTTCAGAACTGTAAGATCCACTTTCACTGTTTTCCGATTTTCGAATAACACACTGTTCTTTCTGAGTCACGTAATCCGACGGTTAATACCCAATTGTAAAAACATTCCCGATATTCGATTCGAATGACACCTAAGACCGCGTTACGTAATATAAAATCAGTGGCCCCAAGATGACCACTTTCCACCTCATACCATACACGGAATCTAGCCTGCCGTCAAAGATATTTTTTTATACATTTAGAAGAGATAAGGAAGTCAGACACCAAATATTAACGTGTCATTCACAATTTCATCAGCAAAAAGAAAAATCTTAATAAAAAACCAGAACAAAAACCTTCGTACAAGGTCTGGGAATCTTGAAAATTCAACTTAGTGCGTTCACCTAGCACTGATATCATTCCAAAGATTATACCCGCAAACTTCCAGAGGTAGAGATGGGGTTTCAGTAAAATTTATCATTTCAGCGAAAATAAAGCCACTTGAATTGAATTGAAAAAGGACTGGGTGGGTTTTCAACATACGAATGCATCCATGCGACACTGCAATGAATGCAGAATGTGCTTCACAACTCGAAAAATGATACCCTCTCCTCACTGAGTTTCAGGTTATTATAGTTTGAGAGATCTCCAAATTTACCCACTTAACTATTAGTGGAAGGTCAGTTGCAGTGGTGATAAGATTGTGAGATTGTGATAAAATACCTTGAACTGAAGGAAATAATTTAAAGCTTAAGTGGATAAAGCGGTTGAAGTAGCGAAATCGTTGTTAGCTTTTGTTATTTATTTTTATTTTTTTTTTTATTTTATCCCATAATTCATAATTTTTGCGTCAGTCACATTTTAAGTGAAAAAAATTATGACAAGTTGACTTTTTCTATCTTAATGAAGCATTAAGACTATTTTAACTGATTAGAGCCTCTTAGCAGATAAAACTTATTTTTTTTATAAAGGAAAAAAAACAATTAAATAATCGAATAGTAAAAACAAATTTAAAAAATGTTTAATGTTTACCATTTACAGGAACTTAAAACTGAGGAAAAAACCAATCTGATACTCGGGACGGAAATTACCAATCAATACACACTCAGATAAAACACGGATGTAGGAAATTCACTTCAACAATTTGGAAACATTTTTCTTTTAAATTTAAAACTACATTAGAAATTATTCAAGTTCAAACAATTTAAGTATCTCCTTTTTAAAGAGATATAAAATGAACTCATGGAATCATTAAAGTTCTAAACGTGAACTGTTTTCATTAAACGAAATATTCTAGAATTTTCTGAGCAAGTTTCTTCGATCTGTTTGTATAATTTTCTGATTTAATCTGTTCCGAAACTGGAATATTTTTCTGTAGAGTGCTTTTAGCATTATTCTAACAGAACTGAATTAGCGCAATGCTTTTTCACATGATTAGTCTTGCATAAATTGAACTATCTATCAGATGTGACCAATTGCCGCACTATAAAACCAGATTTATCTGTATCTACTTCTAAGTATGCATAAACACGCTTTCAGGCGGAAAATTCCCAAAATTTATCTAGATTTAATTGAAAATTTGCTTTACGACGATGATTGTTAGTTTTAAGTAAATGTTTATTCATTTTTTAGATCTTTGAAACGACTATGATACGATCTCCACTGTTAAATGAAAGAAAATAATCTTCTCATACTACAATTTCACAAATCAACGAATAATCAACGAAAGAAGAAAAAATGTTTAAGAAAAAACATGGTATTCTTCTAAATATCTCTTAGTAAGATTTTACCGATATAAAATTACTTGCTTAAGAATTTTGTACATATAAAACAGTGTAAAATAACATAACCCTATATTAATTTGTTTTGATTAAATTTAAATCTAGAAAATCAAAACTTGCTATGATATAACTTGAACTATTTCTAATGGTCAATACTATAAAAATATAATTATACTATTTTATAAGTTAAGTGAGATTTTACCCCGATAAAATCAAATACGTAAAATCCACATTTGATTGCTTTGAAGTTGGAACTATATTTGTTTATTTCAAAAACTTGACCAGACGTGAATCATGATATTAGAATTAATAATAGGGGATCTAAATTTAAACTGATATCTCGCTAAATAAAGCATAATTTAACAGAGACTAAATTTAAATTGATCTATGAAAAAAATTTGTGTTACAAATTCCAAGAACTGTGTTTAATACGCGTACGAAATTCCATGGAGATGGGACATTTTTTTTGGCATACTGCTATTACTCATGTTAGGCTTGTCTTGATTGCTACTATTGAATTTCAAGTGGGCCTGAGTACACAGTGCTGCATTACACGCTTCTTATCTTTTTCCCAGAGTCGACTCCGAATTGTCTGATGCAATCGACTTAATCCTACATTATTTATGCTTTCGAATAAAATAAAATAAAATAAAATAAACCATGTTCTCGCAATTTGTAAAATATAAAATATAAAAAAAATAGTAAATAGATACAATTTCGTATATTTTATTATAGCGAATTTGCTTGAAGAGGTTAATTTATATACCTTTTTTATGTCTACAATAAAATCACAATTATGTAAATTGTAAATAACCCTCGATTTATTGACGCGTGTAAAAACAGTCAAAACATGAAACTACACGTGCTGTGTTATCCAAAGCTTTTGAAATCTAGACAAATTTCTGTTTGTCACTGTTTAAAGTACAGAACTATTGCCACCAACACCGCTAAAATCTCGTCTCAGTGTTAGGTCGATTATTGAATGCAAGGCATACAAAACAAATTTTTTAATAAATTTGTATAGGGCTCGCATTTAACAATTTTTTCTTTAAAAAAAAGACCAGAATACATTAAAGTCGGTGACGTATTTAGACCGGTATTATAATGAATAGAATATTTCCAGAATTGATGTTTTAGTGCTAGAGATGTAAATGGAATATTTACCAAACGCTGAAATATTTCCTTCTCTAAATTTTGAAGTCGTAATTTGTGATCCGCACGATCTACTTCAATGTTGATATTAACAATACACGTAAAATTCAATCATCGGTGGTGTGACTGCCGTCGGAAGAAACGCAGGAAGATAAATGGTGAGTTAAATTCAAGTTAAACAAATTCTGATAAGACGC
Source organism: Proctacanthus coquilletti (assembly GCA_001932985.1). NCBI lineage: Eukaryota > Metazoa > Arthropoda > Insecta > Diptera > Asilidae > Proctacanthus > Proctacanthus coquilletti. Next base: position 334,772 of record MNCL01000043.1, on the reverse strand, counting down.
AATTAATTTTTTCTATTATGTCGCAATAACCAAAACTGTTGCAAATTATTAGTTTTTTTTTCTGTTAAAACAACACTGGCAACTCTTGGTTGACTAAAAATCTACAGGGTGTACCAAATATCGAAAATCTTTCTTCACAAAAAGAAAAAACAAAACAACATTGAATTTCATCTCATCAACATATCACATTATTTAATTTTTTTATTTTTCTTCATCAGAAGAAATCGCCGCCGATATTTTTGGCACACACAATGTTTATCAAGATAAGCAAATTGGCGACATGCTACATAACATCTATAAATAAATTTCGTCAAGGAGAGAACATTTGGACCCACATCCGAGGAGCCCAATCTCTGGACGAAGGAAGGGGGCCCACATTCGATAGAAACAGACAGACTGAACACAGAGCCCTAGATCTGTTGCTGATATTCCCTCCCAAACAGATTCGCGTAGTTGAGGGATGGGATGAGGAACATGGGGGCATATTTTCACGTAGAAACATCTGACGAAATTTATAACCCGTTGAGACGAGACAAGCTCTAGTATGTTGACTATCGATTTATCGAAGGCCAATATTGGGATTGACTACCTTCTGCCTTTGAGGCGCACACACGACCCGTGCCGCCGCATATGTAAATCAAAGTGCACAATTGGAGACGGCTCTTCGAAAGCTCGAATGGCCCCAATGGCGGCGTAAGGCCATTCGCCATGTTGTTTACAAAGCGCGTTGCTCTACACTTGGACGGGACCTTTGTGACAACAAATGACGATCCCCCCAATTGGTGTAAAACGACAGTCTATAGTTGTTCAAGCATCCAAAACTGGGCAAAACGAGCTAATCTGGTTTCATTGCCTAAAGGTGTTGGAAGATCAAAACATTTTCATTTTCAAAGATTTGTTGCTATGTTCCAGGTCACGCACGCCACGAGAGCCTACCTAATCTAACTTTTGATGATATATCTAACGGACTACTAGCTCCAAAGTCTTCAAAATTGGAGAAATATATAGTTTTTTGATTTTTTTTCCTGTTTATTGTTTTTAGTATCTTCGACTACACTTTGTGCCGTATATAAATTAAAATTTGAAAACATTGCTAAATGCTAAAGGGGAGGAAGTGTACATCGTCAAGCGGAATAGTCTGACGCAATCTCGATATGAAATCATAAGTAAACACAGTCGCAACCGTCTAGGTTTGTATAGGGAGTGAAGTGATGAAAATAAACAGACGTTACCAACACTGTACCCATAACGGCTTTGGTGCATACATGCACAAAGCCAAGCTACACGAAGGGAACACATACAACGAAACAAACTCGATTCCTCATAAGGTTTCGTGTTCCACTTTCCACAATATTTCGCACTTTGCTTTCTTTGTTTCTATAAAAAAAAAAAAAAAAAAAAATGTTATTCATTTGATATTGAGCAAAAATTTAATTAAACCCTTGCATAGCTACAAGATGCATTCGATTAAATAATAAATTGGTACCAGACGAAACAATAACAAATATGTGCAGAAATATAAAACCCTAACTTACGTTTCCATCAGTCTTAGGAAGACGCGAGTAAATCTGAACTAAATCCTTTAAAAGTCTTAAAACACTACGAACTTTTCATTTCTCAATAAACTTGACTATAGCCTAGAAAATTTGAACGGTTACAATAAACAGATCAACAAAGACCGACCGTCAATCAGCAGTCACGCATCCTCCTCCTCCAAATGGCAAACAAAAACTATCGACAGAAGAGCAGCGGTTCTCAACAGCTGGACGAGTCTCGCTGCACGCACACAACGCAAGCTACACCCCTCCTCTAACAAACCAACACACAAGCTTTCCGGAACACCGAAGAGGTGTTCGGGTCCAGACCCGAAGGCTTCACAAGAGACATGTTATTACATGAATTTTCTAGAAAAAGTAAAACTACCTCACAATTACTTAGTAATCATTACATCGTTAATTACTAAACTACACGAAACTAATGTGAACGCATCTTGGGAATCTAAAGCTGGATCCATGTTAGCTGTAAACTGTAAAATGGGCTTGGGGACAAAATGGCGATTGCATGGTGGATGTAATTTCCACCAATTTACCGTTTTTTCTCGATTAATTCGCAAACTTTTAATTTAATTCACTTACCCGGATGCTTCCGTACAAATTATTAAGCTCTCTTTTTACACAGTCTCGCAAAAGTAATTCAATTACAAAACACCTCACAAAATACGATTTGTGCGAATGAGCTTCTTTTTCGGACTGTGATGTCAGTGAAGTTTCGTTTAATTTACCTTGGCAATTTTTAACGAATTACAACTGCATCTAACTTCAGATGTGTTGAATTATAACTGTTTCAATTCTATTGTTCCGGGAGACGATTGGCAGGCTTTCAAAACAAAATTCCATAAAATAACCTATTTTCAAGTTAGCTGAAAAATTTCATTTTAATGGAAATCTTGAAGCGTTCGATAAAATTTAATCTTGTAAAAAAATTTCTAGTTATTAAAACTTCCTTTATAAAACAATAAAAAAATGATTGACATTAGTAATTAAGGAATTTCAAACCTTTTCGAGCGCCCCAATACATTTAATTCTACTAAAATTAATTGACATTAATTAATGAAATTTAAAAGGTTTTTAGAATACTTATCACTTGGAACGTGTCGGTAAATAAAAAGTAAATTAATATACCCACTTAAACGTATGATAAATTCATATAATTAAACAGATATTTCCAAATAAACTTAATGTTCAAATAAAAATGTCCTAGAATTTGATTTGCTGTACAAACTCGTTTAAATTATTAAACCTAGTTAATAGTTTAATGTTTTATGTATATTATGATACTATTACAATTATATTAAAATTAATATTATTAAAAATAATCGAAATGTTAAGGAAAATTATGAAAAAGCTCGATTTTTCAAAATCATAACACTTAGCAGTGAAATGGAAACATTTTACTAAAGTATTTTAAATCAAATTCTGGAATATTTAATTCAACAATAAAATCTAAACCAGATTTTGTTAAGTACTGTAAGTAAACGTGTTACAATTTTTTACATTACAGCCATTAATTGATAATAACTTATATTTCGCGCTTTAACTTAACTTTGGTGAGCAAGGGAAGTCTTCAAATGAAATGCGTAGGTTTTGCTAAAAAAGATGTTTTTGTACAAAATTTTGATATTGATTAACAAAAGGTGGGCAAAGGCATTGAAAATATTTATTTATATATCGTAGATTATAAAAGAGCAAACGTTGAGTGGTAAACAAATTTAATTTCAGAACTTTTGGTCATGTAATATAAGAATTGTATAATTTGCTTGAAATGTTGACTATTTTTCTGTTTTTGAAAAATTGCTTTTTACTTTTCTCAATCGGCTTCTATTTATACGAAATAAATCAGCTGCTTTTTAAAATTTATAATTTATTTCTTTATATTTATTTAAGGATAAAAGAATAAGTCAATTCATGCTTCTCAAACTAATATTATTATTTTTTTAATAATATTAAGATACAATATGTTTTTATTTTCCGTTTCTTGTGAACATTTCACATAATTTTTTCAAGAACCGAATATAATTTTATAAAGGTGATCCGAGGAAATGCTAAGAAATTACTTATCCTGGGCGTAATAGGAGTATTAAGTCATAATTAATTAAGGAATAAATGTCCTGACTGTAATTATCCACGTTTCCTAATCATTTTTATATGGAATATATAAAAGCAAAAGAAGATGAAAATATTCAATGATTGAATTTTTTGCCCAATGGGCGTTTTATTACGTGGAAGAATGCTAATTGATTAAGAGTTCAGTTTATTTCTTTGTAATGGATTATATAAGCATATTACGCAGAAATTTTAGAAGGAATGGTCATTTGGTTATTTAAGTAACTTTGGCATTTAATCCATTATTTTGAGGATAAATCTTTTGACTTTTTCTTTATTAATTTTTCCTACTATTTCCTATCCCTGAGACTGCTTACAGCAAAATGAAAATAAATAAGACTTTAAACCTATTGCTTTAAGTTGATTTATATAATAAATCATCTGGTTAAACAAAAGTTAAGTAAAAATATATTCAATTGTTTTAAATTATTAAAAAACTCTCACAAAGAGAGAACAAATTATGGGCTATTACACTGTGGATCATGACACTACGATCATTCATATGGAAATTTAAAAAAATTACATCTGACCTAAATTTTTAAATTAAAAAGTTATAACGTAAACTTCAATATTATTTCCTTAATCACCATTTAAAACTTGTACTTATTTTAGAAAGCTTGAATTTACGAGCTACCTAAATACCACTTGGGCCGTACTTTCTTTGAGTACCTCATATTCGATAAACTGCCACCACATTCTGTACTGTGTTTAGAACTTTCTTTATAACTAAATCAACCTTCGGAGCGAGCACATGCAGAAGGCAAATTATAGTGAATTTCTTTTAAGGTACTCGTAAAATTTCTCTAGAGGTAATCAGCCTCATACTTGATTCAGCCTAGGGTATAATAAAGGTAGGCGGCTAAAATCTAAAACCTGCAACTATTTCTGGCATTGAATTTTACTATCAAACATAAATTAGTGAGCCATCGGTGCCAACATCTAAAATGCTACCTATCATCAGGTGAAATAAAACAGCGTTACCTTGAAAGCATTCTTGATAGTAAGTAAGAGCATTTTCCAGTACTGCACCATCAGGGAAGCCTTTTTAATCCCCTCAATGCTAAATCAAGAAATCGTTTTAATACATTCATCGCCTTCGAGAAATCTCCCGGCCCGGATCAATACGCGCGAAGAGCGAAGACGTTCAGCAAGGCACGTAAGAACTCACTAAGATATCTCAATACTGCAACTTGAGGGAAGCCGAACAAGAAGCCGATATCTCTTTGAGCCTTTGACGCACTGAATTCGATCCGATTTGCCCTTGTCGGAGCCGAAAATTTTGATAACATTCGCATTCAATGAGTCAATCAAACGAGTGATTGATATCCCGTAACGGTTCCTCCGCGCTCCTTATAGAGTCAGCCGCTGAACAGTGTACCAAAGATAGACTGGCTCAGAAAAAGAAATTCGGTAGAGAAACGCTATCATCTGTACAAAAAAAGAAACGTGAATTGGTTCTTCAGGGGTAAAGGTTGCGATCTCACTGATAAATATTACCCCTTTTTTTTCTGAAATTCATAAGCAGGGTTCAAGCTTTGTTTAAAAATTATACTGCTATATAGGCAGGTGGATTATCCCCGCTTTGACTGGGAACAGCCGTGAATGTTCGTACTATCCTCGCCACAGCATTTGGGATAACAATGGACGACAAATCCTTTCACGAGATGTAAGTCAGCGAAAAATGCTGTCTAAACATAGAAACTGCTTCAACAGACGGGAAAATGCCGGGAAACTGTTGGGAATTGCCGGGAGCATTCCGTTCATTTTATTTTTTTTTATTCTATTTTCCATTTTTTTTCGTAGTTGTTGCCGGGTCGGAATACTCTTTTGCAGAAATCATATCGATTGGGAAATTCATGGCTTTCGCCCGACAAGAAAATTCAAATTCCATAAGGTGTCGCCGGCAGAATTTGAGAAAGATAAAAGGGCGTACAGGAAGGCGAAATTAATGCCGACTGAGCGCAGATGCAGTAGTTAGGATATCACCCAGATATTTGGGCTCACCCCACCTCCTGTAAGATCCTTTGGGAGCAGCTGAATTGCAGCCGAGAGACATATTGGCGCCATTTATCTCAATTCTTATCTCATCCCGATCAAATCAAGATCTGCGATACGGGAAGCTATCGCTTTTCAAGCTTCTTTATTTATCCACAAGGTAGGAAGCCGTCTCCCACCTGTGCCTTGTACAAATGATCCAAGTCTCTCCAAGTCCAGGGGTCCAGGTGCAATGCATTTTCGATGCTGGAACTGCTGACATCCTGCTGTGGGACTGTTGTTAACTTTCAGCAGGACATTGTAGCAATTGATCCCCATCACAAGCGCCAGTGTATCCCAATTTTCACCTATGATCATTTTACGTCCTCTTCCGCTTTAGAATTCTACTTTTGCAAAAAAAAAAAAAAAATGCTAAGAAAGGAAAAAAGTTCGATGAGCACTTTTCGAATTTGCATTCATCCAGGAATGCTGCGGGGTACCCCAGAAGGGCGGCAGGAAGACTCAGAATTCCTAGATTCCCCGGTATGCAGCCATTTTCTGCCTTAGAAGACGTGCCCCGACGACGAAATTTACAAGTTATCACATCTGTTCGAGAGTGATATGCATTGTGATGCGTTCTAGTTCATCTTCCTGGATAAGGCGCACCCCTTGCTAGGACTAGGGCGAGTTGTACGGCTGAAGCTGGGCGGAACGGATAAACAAATTGTCGACGTTTGTACGACATTGCCGGCCGTATGGGATACATGAAGGATTCTGTGATTACAGTTCATCTCGAAGCTCATCTCGTATTCATTGTCTGTAAATTGTGACTATTTTAGTGTTTTAGTGCTTCCGTCATTCGAAAGGCAAACGCTGTTTTATAGGTATCTTATAGATATCTCTATGGACTACCTTTCTTACAGTCAAAGGTGCAAAATATTTCGGGTACATGCTGACTTCGAAAACTCAATACTTATACGATTTATCGGTAGTGTCTTTGCATATCGGCAGGTCCTTTCGATTTCCAATTTGAAAACTTGTAGAACACTTTTATTCAATTGCAACAATTCAAAAAGAAGGTTCATTTGCCACGGACATGCTTCCACAGACACTGCCAATAAAATTTTGGATTGAACTTTCTATCGAAGAGAATAAACTTGGAACGTGCTACAGCGTTCGAGATAGACGGTTTGTGAGATAAGCACTTTTAAAAATCGAGTAAAAAAATGTTTTTTATTTGACAACTTTGCAACAATGCGATATGCAAGTAATTTTCTTTTTCTTAAGACTATTTAATTATTTTGATAAAGCAAACATGACCTAATTTATTATATGCTCATTGACTTAGAATTTTATATTACGAGTATTTTTGAAATTACCACTTTGAAAACTTATTACAATAAGATGAATTTGGAGTTTAAAAAATATTGAAGGAGATTAACACTAAGTCACCTAAAGAAATTATCTCTTATTTGCTACATTTAAAGTGACTAAGAATTTAAATGCAGTATTGGGAAAAGTAAAAAATTCAAAACTTATTACCCATCCTGAAATTCGTTACCCACAATTCGTTACCCGAAAATTGCCAAACATTTTTATAAAAATGTTTACTCTACTCTTTTAGACTATTCGACAGGTCAATTTCTCCAGAAGATTTATTGGATAACCATAATGAGAATTTCAAATCCATTGCAATTTCCATTGCAGCAAAAACGATGTACCTAAACGAGCGTCCATAAGATTAAATACTTTGCTTCAAACACCACACCACCAGCTTTGGAAGAAAAGGCATGTACATCTTTTACGAAAGCTTAGCATAGTTAGCCGGTTAGGAAATCATTTCTCATTTCATATACATATTTCCTGACAGTGCGTCTAAGAACCCATCATCAAGTTCATTAAGAGTGACAAATTTTTCCGCGGTCAGAGCAAATAGTATAGTACGCCCAATTCGCCAACAAAATCTTCATCCACTCTAAAATCTGTTTGGGCCAAGCTATGAGCAAAGAGCAGTTAAGACCAGGTCATCAATCAAAGTCAAGGCAATGGGCGCCATATGTGTATTCCGCCAAAATATGGAACACTCCCACTCTTATCTCTGCAACCGCCGGCACCACTTGTGCCACCGAATGGGCACTGAAAGTCTTCAACATTTTTTTCGTTGTTACCTCCTTTCTTGTGGAAATAATATTTTCGTCAAGGCCCGACAACTCGTACGCCTCCTTGATTCACTTACGTCCCAGGACTTCGGAGGAACATTGTTGGAATCTGTGCTCCATTTCTGGGAGACTTAGGGACCCACAGTTAACGTAGTGGACCTCCATTATGTCCTATGTCATGCAATATGAGGAATTCGTAACCTAACCTTAACCTCCGAATTTCATTAATATTCGTACGCCCGTCCTCACTTCGGGCCCCTATTCATTGCAAGGTCCTCGATCAGCTCATTCTGGTGCCACCAATAAAGGCATCAATTTCCTCCGTACTCTGCCTGGGTGCCATTTGAGCATTTCTCTCAATATTTTTGGCGAGATGAACGCAGCTTATGAAGATGAAATATGTCTGGAGGACATAAGCCTCTTAAGGTGCAAATAAGGCAGTGAGGAGGCGCCAACGATCCTTTCAAGAAGAAGAGGCATTTCCCATCTTCGTCTTCGTTGTCATCGTCTCTGATGGCACATTCGTTGCTAGACTTCCATGGAGATTATAACCATAATAACGTCCTGTACCAAGATGATAAGGGAGAAGGGCTTTGACAATTCCCATGACGTTGAAATGATTGATTTCCAGGTAATTGCATTATACGTTCGCTCGCCTCATTAAAGAGAATGCTTCAACTCATCTTAAGGTAAATAAAGTTGACTTGACTTGAGATCTTCTGACGGCGTGCGATCAGATCGTCTTCTTACAACTCCCCGGGCACCCTTACATTGAATTCGCGATTTTGATTACAGAAAATTGCGCATTAGCACTAGAATAAATGGGAAGTAAGTAAATGAAATTCCGAAATTTAATACCTGACCCGGGCACGAGGAAATAAGGAAAGGAATTATTCGAAAGGTGGAATCAATTTCTGTCTGTATGCACTAATATTGCTAACGAGGAACGTGCATAAGGCAATTTTATCGATAAATTTGATTTTAGTATTAATGAAAATATATTAAAGTCTAAATTGGTGAATAATATTTTACTAAGTAATTAATATCCAAATTGCCGAGACGTAATTATGGTTTTAAAGTTTTCAAAAAGCTGTCTAGAGATTAATCATTGTTTTAAAGCTTTTAAAGCATAAATGGAAAAAGCAGAATGCTTGTAATTGTATTCCTTCATCCATTTGTTCTCCTGTCGCAACCCGCATACATTAAGCTTGTTTTTCCGACTATCAATAGTTTTTGTCTAGCTCCACATCTCTCTGAGGATGCAGAGCGTTGACATAACTCTGAGGATGTTAGCAATAGCATCAAAGTACGTAACAATAAATATCCCATCGAAATTCGTTTAGCCATTTTTGTATTATACAGGATAAAACAAACAAATAAACAAAAACAATAGACACTCGTATAAAAGATAATTTAGAAAACCTTGTTGAAAACTTGTCTATGTGCAAAGTACGTTGATCGAATAGTTCCCATTTTCTACACACTATTGAGCCTTTATATTTTATGCTTTATTTTTTTGTGTTGTATCACGTTGTCCTTCATGTGCTATTATACTATGCATATTTATACCGTGTGTTTGGTTTATACGCTACACAGTTCTTGGTGTAAGGAAAATGGAGTGACATATGCTGAACAATAAAGAGAAAATAAAAGAATGCTGGACAATAAAATTTATAAAGTAGCCGGACCAGAAAATTTCGTATGTTACGTGTCGCATATACTGAAAAAACGTCAGGAATCTTATTTTTTTAAACGAATCTCCTTAACAAATCTCATTTTAATTTCTTTTGAGTTCGCAGATTTTTTATTAAAGCGAATTGAGAATTTAAGAATTGTTTGGAAACACAAGCGAATTTTTTTAAAATTTTCCAAGAAAAATAATTTTACTTCTACGTTTTAGAACGAATTTCAAAATAACAAAAATAATCATAAATAATTAAGAAGCATGATCTTTGCACCTTTTTGATTTAGATCTAGATTATTAAATTTTCTATAGATTTCATAAAGTGAATGTAAGAATTTTATAAAACACTGATTTTCATGCATTTTTCATAATGATGAGTGTTTTCAATATATCCTAATAAATCAATTAATTTTTATGTATCAACCCTATAATAAAACACATAAAATGTGAATAATGGAGTTCTAGATATTCTGATTTAATCGGTGATTGATGGTGACATTATGATGAATTTTGGAAAACGCCTTATATAACTTTTTATGATGTGGTGAGAGCATTAATTCCCAGTGTCATCCACAGATGACATCAATTTGTTGTTTTCAAAAGTTTTGTAATATTTTCCAATCTTGAAAATGTAAATATTTTAAAATGCCTGGCAGTTTGTACATAAATTTTTTCAATAATTTTTCGGTAATTTTACAACAGTTTTCCAAAATCAAGACAAATTGTTCTGTCTTGCTTAAATTAATTAATTTGGTTTTTTTTAAATTTACAAATATTTATCTGAAATTCAAAATTCGTGTCTGTGTAACACTATAACCGAATCTTCTAAGTTTCTAAAGCTAAAATTTTGATATTACCAGGGTTAGTAGAAGTTATTGACTCACAGATAATTACTGACAAAATAATAATATTTTGTAAATTAAAGCATCAGGTAGGTCAGGTAGTTACATAACAAACTTGTAAAATATTGGTACAGAACCCTCATTGCGTGAGACGGACTCGCACTTTTTAATGTAGACATGGGAGATACTACCTTCAAAACCACATTTTCGAAAATAATATCTTCATATTTTCCAAAATTTTAAATAATAAAAAATCAAGGAGTAGAAAATTCAAAACACCCAAGCAATAGCAACCACTATTTAATATTAAATAATTTTTTGTGTAAGTTCACATACTATTTTTAAAATCATGCTTTATGAAATAAATTAATTTTTAATTTTGTAAATATTTATCATTAAAATTTCCTAATTTTGTAACTTTCTGGTTCAAACACTTCAACAATTTCAGAGAATAATTTAAAAATGGTTATTTTAAGCATAGCACGTTTTACGTCTATGCTGTCAATTTTGAATTTATTAATTCAGTTTAATGCCGCTTTAATAAAACTTTAATATGAAATACATGCTTAATCTGTTAAATATATTTTTATATCGAATTAAGGGTAATAAACTTTTTATTTTTGAATTTACGCATATTTTTCTCATACATTTCTGATATTCATTCTTAATTTTTAATATTGATGAAATTGCCGCGTATTCGAACTTATGAATTTTTAATAATCAATTGCTCACAAATTTTTTGCTTTCTTTTTAAATTGATCTGATACATTGGGATGCTATTTTTGGGGCGTTCTTAGTCTATAATTTAAGATAGTAGTTTTAAAGAAGTTCTCAGTAGGTTTTGGTCCTTTTAATGATGGCAATTTAACAAAAGTAGCCGCCGGCAACTTTTGCGAAGGACATGTAACATCGTGGGAGTTATTTAACTAGTGTCAAGTCCTCCGATGAGTAAAGTTCATATAATAAAAATCTGACAAAACACTTTTGGTATCCACATCAGCGAAAGATTAATAGTCGAACGCCCAAATAATTTCGCCCAATATTAATGCATTGCCATAAATTTTCTCAATGTTGTTGCTGTCATTTTTGGGGTGGATCACACGTTATTGCAGGTCGGTTCTTTTCACCGCAGAATCATTCCATCGCCCGAAGAAATATGAGGCCTATAAGCCATGTTGTGCCAAGTGGGGATACGGGCGCCCCTTGTTTCAAGGAATCTTTGGGGCTACTTATATTTCCTGAATTTATTTGTTGTTGCGTATCAGATAAAATCAGGATATATAAACGCGCGCGGGGATATAATTAATGACAATTCCGCAGTGTCACAGGATGCGGTATTTTAGGCGAAAAAATTGTTATTTAAAGATTTATAACCTTATTAATTACCGCTACAGCGCGGAAGATGGTCGAAGTATGCGTTACGTTCTCCAGTATATTAGGGTAATATGATAGGCCTCGTTTTCAGCTGCTCTATAACAATCCCGTACACGATCAACTTCACCACTTTAATAAGACCCTGAAGGCTTCTTATTCATACAAGTCTAATTTAATAATTCGAATACGTGCGCATCACTTTAAGGAATTAGAATGGCTCCCCTGGTGAGCTTGATATTTTTCTTCTTTTCTGCTCCTCTAAGACACTTTATTTGAGCTGGCTCGAGCACACTCATAGTGAAGCTCAGAGACTTAAGACGTTAGGACTTAAGAGTTGGACACGGTATGGGTAAAAAGCGCGCTATAGTATTATTTTCCTAATTCTGTGTGTTTTCTTTTTCTTTTTTTTTATTTTTAGAGATTATGAAAAATGACTTTCACCGTACTTTTCCTCCATTTAATTTTTTCTTCATCTGTTGATTTTTTTTTTTTCAAAATCGAGTGACCCCCATTCCGCAGAATAAGCAGCACACTCCCCGTTCCTCCCCTGACGTCGTTTTCTTGTCGGAGTTATTTTGCAGTACCTACTCCTATGCAGCATCTGGTGCAGAATAATTCTCTTTGTTCCTTGGAAGCAGTGTTAGCTTTCAATTTTTCTTCTAGCTTTCTTTCTTCTTTTCTACGTCCTCTTCTAGTTTGATAGTTTGGAGTAAAACGTAAGGAAAAATATGGGTTGGAGGGAAAAAAATAGAAGACGTGAAAAGGAACTGAAAATAAATGAGAAATCTGTTTTACCCCCGAGGAAAACATCTTGGCAGTTTTTGAAGGAAAAGGAGCTAGGACATTCACAGAATTGTCCTAATTGATATTCGCTTGTTGTCCTCTGCAGACTATTCAGTCGGACAAGAGGATAGAGATCGACAATCGATTTCACTTCATTTCATGACCGGAAGAAATTTTTCTTTTACAGTTTTTACTTGCTCGGTGTAAGGACGTCATTATTTGTGTGTGATTTTTTTTCAGCCTGGTCTTGAAGGGACTTTAAGGTACAGCTTAAGCCCCTCAAGGCCTAAATATTCGTTCATGCACTTCGAGCACAACTACTCGTTCATGCACTTCGAGTTCCATAAGTTAGGACTTTAATTTATTTAAAATACTCTGCAGTTGGAATGTGTAAAATTTCCTGAATTTTTCCATAGACACAAATAGGTAGAATATATTTTTAATTTAAAGAAATTCTAGTTGGGTTTCTTAATTCAAATTATATAAAAGTACTAGTAATAAATTTAATAAGACAAAAACAAAAGCGAAAAGTTGTCTACTTTTCAGGAGATACCAAGAATGGCATCAGTGACGGCCAAATGAAGACACTATCAGCACCCCTGTGTAAAATTTATTATTTTTCGATCCGATGTTTTGATGATAATGTTCTTTATTCATACTAATTATAAGCAAAAGACTTAGCACCCATAGTGTAATACACCCATCCCTCGATTTACACGACACTTAATTTACACGCTTTCGCTTTTACACGGTTTTCAAACAAAAAATATATTTATTTTCTATTTTTTCCATTATTATACTTACGTGTACACTGAACGCGATCGTTTCACAATAAACTCAATTACAACACAGATCCAGATATTGAGAGATTTGAAGTTTCAGAAAACAATAAAAAATGCGCATATTCCATATGAAAAAATTTACAAACGTGTCCTCTAAAGTAAACAAATGTTGATCAGTAAGTTCGTAACATCAACCAAAATCTACTATAGTTATCGAACCCGGAAAAAAGCCTATAGTTAATTTCGTGAAGTTGTAGCTATGACAAAATAAGACATCCTCGTGGATTAAATATCTTTTATGATTTGTACAACAACCAAAGAAAAAAAGAATCCTGCTTTTTAACGTAAATAAAGACTGGTTTTAATTTTCTTTGTTTTTATTTCTTATGAATGATTTGTAATTTATTTTTACGTTTTTCATTTTTATAAATGCATTTAAATATAATGTGTAATATGTAAAATGTGTGAAGTGTTTGAATATTATTTGAATACACTGCAACTTTAATTTCAAAATTCTTGTCTCATTTTACACGAATATCATGAACATATTTACATTTTCCTACATTCTTTGATTCATATCTACCGTGTAAATCGAGGGATGGATGTATCTTACCTTTTGATAATTACCTGGTGTTCCATTAAAGACAAACTAACTAATAAATACTTGGATAATTAAATTTGTTTATAACTACGTTTTATTATATAAGACGACAGGTAGTTTTTAAAGTTATCTTTTCACACCATTTCTTAAAATGAATTTTAAAATTCAAAAAGCCTCTTAGTTTACGTTAAAATATTGTAAGCAAAAATCGATTAAAACCTATTACTAAGGTCTATTGAAAGGTGTTATCAACGCTTAAGTTGCATCTTACCTCGACACATGTTGCAAGCATCACCGTGTTATTCTCGCATTGCTCCTAGAAGAAAGAACTTCAAAGTTATGCAAACACCTGAATATAATTCACTCCTTAGTTATGCTGTAGGTATGCAGGACCACGTCACACGGTTCTCATTGAGGAAAAAAGGATAAATTATAAAATCCAGCATGGCTGTTCCTTAACGATATGACATGAAGATTGACTTGTTCAAATTAACCCTCAAAAGCGGTACCATTGCCACCGAGCTGTTGATGTCGAAGGATTATAGAAGATCATCATATGTCTTATTCATTTGGCTTTGCAAAATGGAATTTTCTTTGCAAAAGGCACTGAGTACATAGACAACATGAGCTCGTAAATTAGTTGCGGGGTAATCTTAAGATGCATTCTGCTGGGTCACATTAACTCCTGTGTATGAAGGAGTGCAATGCTTAGTACCCGTCAACTCCCGTAACCCTCGTAAACCTGCTTTTCGGGCCGGGATGCATTCGCGCGACCAGGCTACACGTCGACAGAATTAAGTTGCACTACTATGGCCCCAGGATCAGTGGCTTTTCATTGCAGTCGCTGAGCTAAATTTGAAAGGATGCGCTCCCGGGATGCAGCTAAAGTAATTGTAGTCGGGAGGCGGGGGCGGACTAGAACACTGCGGACCCCGAAATAGGATTCTGGGAACAATACAAATTGGTCAAATCAATTTCCACCCCAGTGCAAAGGGTTCATTGCCAGATGGCGACAGCCGTAGCATGCAAGCAGTGTTCCCTTTTGAGCTGTGAGTCTTGAATTTTTAATTTTCACTCATTAGCACACTTCTGCGACATCGGGTTAGATTCTAGGGTGGTGTGCCATGGGAACAGGGTGGTTGAGAAAACCAGCGATTGCTTTAATTAGGCACTTACTTCTGAACCTTTGAAAAGACTTGTTAGCGCAATAAACTATAACTAGCATCTTAGCTTGAAATCTTATATTCTATTAAAGGACATAAACCCTGACCTAAAAAATATCATTACGGTTGAGATGTACGATCTGTAATCCTATGGAATCTGCAACTTTTGGAATGTGATGAAGGTGCAGAAGACGCGCAATTGTTTTATGGAAATTTCATTCGGTTAAGTATCGCCCCACTTCAGCCGGCACGGGGAGACAGATATAATACGTGACGATTGCATTTTTCTTTTGAATAAAGTTTTTCATCTTTTTTTCTTTTCCTTCCCTCTAATGCTGATGCTGACAACGACGACATTCCCGATGTTCCTGAGGTTGTACTGCATAAGAAGAATGTTTTCTAAGGTGCCCCGTTTCGCTTTTCTTGCTCTAGCAGAGGGTAAATTTCACAAATTGACGTCCTAATTTTTTTTTATATTCTATTTATTTATTTTTTCTTTAAAGAAACGAACTCGGGAAAATACTCAACCCTTTATATGCAGATATGCGATGCTGACTGAGTCGATGCTTAATCTTCGGTTCACTGCCCTGATCTAATCTTTACAGAAAATAGAACGCCTATTGCGACAGAGGACCTTTTTAGTTGCATGGTGTGCTTTCGCGACATGAGTAAAAATTTCAACCGAAGAGGTGTACTAAAGTACTTTGTATTAAGTATTGATAGAATAAAATCTAGCAAGTGCATCAAGATGCATCTTATGGGATTCCATGAATAAACTAGATTTCAAATTCCTATATGGAATTTTTTTTTGAGGTTTAGCAAAAACATTCATTGCGATAGAAACAACTACTTTTTAAGTTCCTTTTAAAATAAGTATATGATATATGTGTATAAGAACACATTTATAAAGGGTGGGCTATCGGCTGGTTTCTTTTTAAAGTACATATAATTTTGGTACAGACAACTCTTTCGCTCCCAAAAAATTAACAGAAAGAGATTATCATATCACCGCGGTACAAAATGAATAGATTTACGGTTGGACAACGTTAGAAAGTATTGAAAACTTATTTCCAAAATGTATTGCCGAAACAGTGCGAATTTTGAAATGAAATTTCGGTCGAAATAATGCACCAATCGCGCTTGCCGTTGATTTGACGCCGTTAGACTTTTTTTTGTGGGGTATCGTTAGAGATCGAGGTTATGCTGACAACCCAGAAAGGATTCAGGCATTTAAGTACAATATTAATCGAGATATTCGTGAAACAGGACCCCGAATCATCAAAAGTGTGCTGCAAAATTCGGTTGATAAGATTGGCTACTGCCAAGCCAGCCGAGACAGCCATAAAATCAAAATCTGAAAATTCTACTTTATGTTTACAACTGATTTTTATTATCGCGTTCCAATAAAGTGATAATTTAGGAACGGGTTTTTATTTCTTAGTTTTTATTTTGTCCAAATGGTTCAATACCTCCTAGGTATTAGTACTAAATATTTAATTACTGAATAAAAGTAAATCTTGCTATAAACTGAACTTAATTCAATTGAAATTGAGAAAGGTATAAAAGTTACATATTTTGTACATTTTGCATTATTTTTCTTTTTAATTTAAGACTCTAAATTATTCTTATAGTGCTGGCGAATGGACTTCAAATTTCGTTCAAAGAATTAACATGTTTAAAAATGATTTTATCGATATTATGATATAGTTTCTATATTAAATTAATACTCAATATTTCTGAGATACACTTCAAATTCTAAAGAATAAAATTTCTGAAAAATATTTCAGACACCTTCAGCATCTGAAGCGCAATATTCGTGAAACTAAAATTGATCTAAAAGTATTATGAATAATTCCACAGAAAGTATGTAAATGAATTTGTATTACTTCCTGAAGCCATGTACCTGATTTTCAAATTGAATAAGTATTGCAAAATGAATGTAGATACGAAGCTATAGGTATACCTTTAAGTAAAAGTTGGGCGAGGTACAGAATATTTCCATTATATTTTATGTATTCTAGAATTTACTGCAGAGCTAGTCAATACCATCGACCTCTCTCTGTCAAACTTTTTCGGAGGTGAAATAAAGGTGTTGTCGCGGATTTCTCCTACTTGTACCTCTTTCTTCAACTCTGTAAATAGTGAGAAGGTAAAACAATATTGTCTTCCCGTTTGTAATCTGAAACTTGATATTTTCAACGTGAACTGAAGGAGGTCGTGTTGAGTTCCATCCTATCACATGAGTACTTAAATCCCCGAAGGACTTCTTGGTATCATGTCAAACGTTGCTATGACCCTACATATTTTTATCAAATATCTACTCTACAATAATCGAGTGAAGGATCCATTTTATTTATTTTTATTGCGACAAATCCAATTTATATGAAATCTTTCTCAGCCACCAAAAAGAAAATGGCTTGCAACTTCTATTTCCACCTCTGGTCGGTTTCTCATGAAATTTAATTCATTTCAGCTCGAGGTTATTACGAAGGAAAATAAATTTAAATAATTTTCCAAAATTATTTATGGACGTCCAATGGCCTGGCAAATAGTCGTCGTGGTGATATTCGTTTTGTTTGAAAAATTCAACAAACACTGTGTTAGAAATATTTTCTGCAGATTCTCGGGGACAATTTCAGATGCTTCCGGCTGAACAAACCTTCATTAAAGCTTCGTTCGTGTTCTTCCGTATTTCCTCCAGCAAGACTTCCGAAAATGGTTTTGCCAAGGAGTTCCGGGGGGTGTTTTAAAATTTGTATATTCTACTGCTGTGAAAAGGGATTTCTCTCTTTCCGAAATTTAAATAGTTCTAGTTAAAAGTGCTTCAGTGCCATCTCCACCCATCTCCTTTAGGAAAATGAAACAGGGAAAAGTTAGTGGAAGCGATTTTATTAAGTTTCCACAATTCAAATCTTGCAGGAAAAGATTGCAAAGTGTCTGGGTCAATGCTTTTTAAAATAGCAGCAACCTTTTTCATGACGGACGCGCGCTAATTTTCACAAAATTATTCTTTTAATGGCAGGTGAATTGCTCAAAATACACGGTAACTTCTAGATTACATAGAAATACTGAAAGGAGTTGTGGTCCTTTTATACGGGGAATAAATATAAATTAAAATACCTTCAATTAAAAATACTTGTCTGCGCCACAGAAAATAACACTAAATTAATAAACACCTTTATAAAATAAATTTAGAAAAGAGAAATGCTGTTCTATTTTATATTTATATTAATAAAATTGAAATATTTCGTATAGTCGTTGCGTACATTGGTACAATATTCATAAATATTTTTGCGTCTTGACCTAAATTATAAATGAAAATATTTCTAGAAAAACATTATTCATCATCTTCATGTATTTACATATTTGTTTTATTTATATTATTTTTATTATTATTTTGAATAGTATGTGCTTCTTTAAAAAAAATAACTACCTACACACTTATTATTTATATAAATTGTATAACGTATTCAAATAGCAACAATGAAAACATATTTTAGCATGTATTTTTGCAAGTACCTACAATAATTAATAATTTTGTAGTTTTAAAAATTAAGATAAATGCGTTGTAAGAACTTGTTTCTCTGAAGTGACAAAATTTTAACTTCAAAACTTCTGAACTCGTTTTAGTAAATAAGCTGCAGATTTCTCCTGTATTGTCCGTTTTTTTATAGAGTACAAGGAATTTTTTTAAAGACGGTAGTTAAATGATATAAATAAAAATTATCAAAGACATATTAAAATAGAAAATTTTCAAAATTGATATTAATGGTAGTTTATTTGTATACCTTTGCGTGAATATCAAAACAGTGTGTATAAAGTGCAACATATTGCTTTCTTTAATTTTTTGTTTGCTCCTTTTTAACTTGAAGACTACTAAATTAATTTTTATATAATTTATATTTACCAACAGGTGGTCTTATGAGGAGAAATTTAGAGTTTGTTTCATCCCAATACATTTCCTGTATTGCATAGCAGATTTTTATATAACGTGATATAATTAAAAATAAAAGACAGACATACGAGTATATAACTTTCAGAATCAGAAGCTAATCGAGGTATTCTGGAGAAAACATCCTTAATTTTATAGTTCTTTCCGTTTCTTAATTTTCACTACTTTTGTATTAGAAATTCAACAAGTTTACGTAACTTTTATGTGTTTAAAGCTCGATTATCTAAAACTGAGGAGACAGAACGGCACCCTAAATCAAATAGCAACAATGTAGAACACGTTGTCGTCAAAGTATCAACTAATTTGGTAACAACTCCATCCCCAATTTTCCAGATAACGTGCATAAAACACGTAAACTTGAAAAACAGCTAATTTTCACGTATTTAACCCGAATGTGGATGCAGCGCGCTTATTTTGTATCTTAACGTAGCTCAGATGTAATAAAGCCGAAGAATCCGTCCCATCCCGACTGATGATCAGCAAATAGAAGAACGTCACCACGGCACCTGATGAATTTACATGTTTTTATCTGGGACAAGCCGTAAAATGTAAACCATTTCAGTTCTTGTTTCAATTAAATAAAATTCCATGTACATGGGGGTGTTGATATCCCGGCGAATGGAGTTGTTAAAAGTAATGCTTTCGCCGAGCACCAGATAAATGCTCTAATTATGCAAGTTAGCACAGTTAGCACAGTTTGGGGAAGTTTTACTCTGTTAGTTTATTCAGCAGAAGCGATTCGTAACCATCTAAAATAAACGCACTTAATTGTAGCAATTTTGTGAACAGAACAGAACTAGCACGTTCCCATCCATTTTCTTTACGTTTTTGCGGTCCGGAGGCGGGGGTGGAATGACGAGAAAGAAAAGGGGGCATAGCACAAGACGATGGAAGCAAAGCCTGAGATTACAGCTTGCATTTATTAGGTGAAATACTAATGAGATTATTGCCAAATAAAAGCACCCGAGATAAATTTCAGTTGCTTGGCATGACAAGGATCTATTAATTTTCAGCTTTCGGCTCCTTCGTTCTAGCCACTCTAGTGAGGAAGGAGTATCGGCCGGCGAAGAATCCGCGAAGAATTGACGATCCCTATTTCTACAGAGGCTCTGTTTCCCGAACACTTAACCCGGTGACTTCTAAACAGTTTGCTAATTAGACTGCAAAGTTTTTGACCTCGTATTAATTTTTTTTTTTGACTGTCCTACATCCGCAAGAAGAAGGTACAACGATGACGAGGGTTTAATCTTACTTTTTGCTACTATACTTAGTGACTTTGTCTTTCCGACTGTGGCTAATAACCGAAACCAAAATACATAATTAAAAGAATTAAACTTTGTTTTTTTCTTATAACAAATTCTATTTTGTAATTTTTTTTTTTTAATCACGTCACAAACGAATTTATCAACGTGAACTTTCTTTTCTGCGTGTCAACAATTGGGTTTTTCAATTTATGCAATTTGCAAAAAAAAATTATCAATGTACCAACAAAGAAAATGTCTTCGAAAACGAGTAGGTGTTTTCTTAATATAGACCTTTTGGTTTTTGTCCCAAAAAAAAAAAAAAACAATAAAGCATTTTTCGCCGCTTGCTGGTAGCTCCTTTTAAATCTTAGAAGTTCTCATTGAATGCGAAACAAGAAGGAAAAGATCTAAGGTAGGCGGATAATTAGGGCACAACATTTATTTCTCTTGTTTAAAATAACTGGCAGAGAAAGAGTTTACTTAAAATGGAAATAAACCAAAAAAAAGGAGTGTGGATTTATAATACCCATTTTATGGAACTTAACTTTGAATTATATGAATTCTATACTTTCACTTGGAAATAATTAATTAAGTGAATAAATTTTTTGTTACTTTGAAAAGGAAGGAATTTTGGATTGAATAAAACAATATTAGGATTGATATTTACGTATAAATTGATTGGATATTAAGAAAAGAAAAGAAAAAATTTCACATATTTCTGAATGTTCTTTGAGAATATAATTCCTAGCGAAAAACTTGACCAAACGTTCTGTAAAGATGAACAATACTATTTCTTGAAAAAAAAATATTAAAAGAAGAAATTCTACGCTTACTAAATACAATTTTAATATACTAATAACTATACTCCATCTATAATCACTAAACAGTCCTAGCAATTTACTAATTATCAATTAAAAACTGATTTTCGCTTGGTGGAAAAAAAGCCGTTTTTTTAAACATAAATCAACGATTTTAAGTCGATTTATTAATTAAATATTTTTTATATATTTTTAGTAATTATTCACGAATGCTTTTTCATAAAAGAATATGCTTTTAGTTTCAAGCTTTTGTACACAATGCGACATTACTCCTATAACTTTATGATTGTATTAAAATTGCTCATAATTAAAATAAATGTAAATAATCATTAAAATCTAAAAAGAAAAAAATATACTTAATAGAAAAATCTAACCAGTTTTTTATTCTAAAAGATGCATAAAGTACAGAAAGCAATGTTTTTTCATACATCGTTAGCATATTAAAAAATCTTTTATATCTTGAATTTCCTTTAACGCGAGCAATTCTCTAGCAATGATCTGCTTTAACTGCCCCAGTCACTGTTCAACTGTGCAAGCAAGCCTGGACGGAGTCTCAATAGACAATTCTCCTATAGCTGATAGCAATTCCTTATGAGTACCAATCGCGTAATTCATTAGCGCTGCCAATCTAGATTTTTTACTAACAATAGCCTGGGCTGGATTCCGGACTAGACGGACTTCCTGCAAAAGAGCTCCATCGAAAGCGTGATGTAGGTACGTGACCCTAGGTACGTTGGTTACCACAAACGTGAGGCAATCCACTGAGAGCCAGAAATATTCAGTGGTGTACGGAATAGTCTGAATAGTGTTATTGATAGATAGAGGTAGTGTGGGAGCAAACTATATCACTGAATGCTTATTTAGCTTAGCCCCTTTATGTCTCTGTGCCTTTATTTTTCATATATTTTGGCTTTTACTGCTTCCTATAGTATGGATTGGAATTTTAGGATAAAATTGGGTAAACTATGGGAGGCTATACTTACCTACTTATAATATTTGAAACAAATCTTTTTATTAGTTTTTGCAATACAAGAAAGTTGATGATATTCATTAAGTCACACGGATTTTGTCACTGGGAAATGATAAATGATTTCAACTAGATTTTGTGGGTGAATTTGAAACCCACGGAAAGAGATGTGTTTCCAGCTATAGTTTTACTTAAAAGTTTACTTATATTTTATTATAATTTTATTATTATAATTTTATTATTATAATTTTATTTATACTTTTATTTTATTTTTAAAACATTTACAAAACTGTGTAAATATTTCTGGAAGTATTTCTCACAATATAAATATGTTGATATTTTTCCTTATTACTGCCTTTAAGTATACCGAGAATGTGGCCCAAAATGTTCTTTTAAGGGTTCAGTTAAAGGTTGATAAAAATTCAGGCTTTGATCTCACAGATATTTTAATATTAACAGCTAATATACTCCTTGTTTTAAAAAACAAGAATCCAGAATTCCGCAAGATAAAATGCCTTTTACGAAAATATAGACATTTTTCAATTTGAAATTAAAGTCTTAGGTATTTAAACAGTAGTTTGTACCTTTCAGTATCGGTTAGAAAATAAAATAAAGTAGAATTTCCTGATTTCTACATTATTTAGAATATACGACAATAGCCGCAAAAACGGTCCTTAAAATTGATATCATACAAAATTTGTATTTTGTTTTTTGTTCTTTTGAAAAGAGCAAATTCTAAAAGATAGCGATAATTTAGCAAACCCTAGAAGAGCAGTTGATGGGTTTCTAAAAATCTTTTACAAGACGAACTTTTCAGCTGTGGAGCAGACATTGCAATCCGATTATTAACTAGGCATGAAATTGTTAATTGAATTTCATTTGACAATGCCCCACATCCCCATCGGCTTCTGATTGATAGCACAATGGACTTATGGGTTTCCAACCGTTTGACTTCTTGAGGCTATTGAGTTAAGCTGCTGGTTACTACTTAGACTTACATAAAGGCCAGCTCGGGTAAGCATTAAGGCATCAAAATCAACTCATATGATAAGAGAAGAATTTAACATAAAACTTGGTGGAAATCCCATCCGGGATCCGGATCAGATTTGATTGAATCAAACGTCCCAACATCCTTTGGAGTATCTCCATAATGGTTGATTAGTCGAACACACATCCTAACATTTTTTTTTTCCTCCTCTCGTAATATCTTTGAATGGCTTAGAAACCTTTTTTGGGGCATATAATTGGAAGTTTCTAAACCACAATTACATTTCCTGTGTTTTGGGATAACACGTCTACTATATTACCTCTATGGAATATTTTTTGGGTGACAAATCGACGTCAAATTAGCGACTATTATCTTCATGAATTTTTGAATAAACTTCCTGCCATTTAGCTTTTAGCTCGACCAACAGTAGCAGCCGGGACGGTGGTGGTGTCGCGTACATAATGTAGAATATCTAACGAGATGCTCTTGATATATCCCGGAGTATTTCCTGGCAATTGGGAACCTTGTGGTACAGCTGTGACACGTGGCCAACACCATCATCGCCGGGGGAACGACTTAAGTCTCTAAACTTTAAAAATTATATTTTTACTGAAATAACGTCGTGCATAAAATCTTTGGCACTTCAAGATACCAAAGAAGTTTTTGGTATTAGGGTTTTCTTCACCTTCTCCACTGTACCTTGTGTACATGTACCTGCCGCCCGTAGTTTTTTTCAACCAAGCTTTTTATCTCCGCCGTGGAACAGCAGTAAAAGCACACCTGTGGTCTAGCGAAATTTTCAATTTGTATGCATTTGCAATTATGTGCGGGGTAAACCGAAAATCCAACATCACGGATAAGCACACACCTTGCGGGTAGCAATGTGGAAAGCCAGTCAGAATAGGGGTCCTCACGGATATCGTGGGGAGGTAAACATGGAGTTAAGGGGGTAGTATCGCAGCGGGCATAGTACAACAAACACACGAAACTGTGCCATCCATAATGTAGTAAACGATAATGTACTTACAGAGAATTTCTGCAGAGGGGCTCCGGGGTACGCCATAAATTTGCAAAACTTGCTGATTTAGCTTCTTTGCGCTCCTAGAGACCCCAGAGAGAGTATAGTGAACAGTTTGCAGGGGTGGAATGGATGAGTCGACGACAACAGGGAAGATAGCAGCGCACAGAAAAACGGAAAGTAGTTCTAGTCAGCCCAGGTATAGTGAGCTTGGGCTAAAGAAAAAGAGGACGTCGATGAGGAGGGGAGGAGCAAAAAGAATATAGCAAAAGTCGGTTCCGGGATTGTTTTTGTTTTTTGGTGTTCCGCTTAAAACCGATACCTTGATCCAATTTCCCCATTTAACCCATATTTTTGCCGCCACTAGTCGTCTAACCATTGGTGGTCCTCCATCCATTCAAAGTTCCTCCGCATCCAGCACCCGGTGTAAATATTTTCATATCCTTGCGATTGTTTGTCGGGTATCAGCCGAGGCAAATTGCTTGAACAGAATTGATGAAATAATAACGAAAATGTACTAAACGCACAACATACTCTCGAATGAGAAACTTCTAAATAGGTTAAGTACATTTTCCCTAAGTAAATACTGGTCCCAAGAGCGGTACACGGGAGGGATACAGACGGGACGGGACTTCTCCACAACGTCCTGGATGGAAAAGGCAGATATTCAAGTCTTCTTCCATTCTGCAGAATGGTGTGGCAAATAAAATTTTGTTTGAACTTGTGTTACTTATACACTCCGGACAACTTTTGTTGGAGGAAATTTGTAAATAGGAAAGTTAGTGCGAGGAAAGCTAAGATACAAGATTTTCTCTTTCTTTGCAAAAATTTTCCTGGCGACGTATATCCTTAAGAAGCTGCAAGGGAAAATATTGCACTTTGTTGGAAAAACCGGGGAGAAGAGGATCACCAACTGGGCAGGTTGTGGTGTGGCTGCACTCTTGTACTTGTTCCCAATGTCTCGGAGAAGAAGGGAATATGATAAGGTTAATTAATGAAGAGCAATTACAAAGTGGGACTTTCTTTCTCAAATAAAAAAATTTTTTTTCATTATATTTTTTTATAGAAACACCTTTTCTTTTCTTAAGCTGGTTTTCTCCTAGTCGGCTACTGCAGAAGAAGGAGCATTTTCTAAAAGATTAAGATAAAATATTACGAGTAGTGTGTTAAGATTATAAAACATTTGATATTACGAGAATAGTTTTTGTTCGTTTGCTTTTTTTCAAACAAATTTTATTTACGTTGGCGAGGTTCTCTTCTAATAAAAATTCCACTTCGTCTTGAGACAGTTGAGGTTTTATCTTAAAGTAATTAATGTGAACATTTCTCGTCAAAAAAAAAGAAATATTTAAGTACAAGGAGCAATAATATTTTAGCACTTCGAGTTATAAAATATAATAGTGATAACTCTATGAAATTATATAATTATATAATTAGAATAGTAAGACATATTTTTAGATTTTTTATTAATTTTATTTATTAGCAATTGTGCCATTTACCCCTATATTTTAACTATTTACCATTAAAGGAAAGTGTTTTGTAGAAAATCTATACCAAAATTAAACTACTAAATTTATAGTATTACTTTACTTAATTAGAAAAAAATCATTTTTTATAAGGTTTTATTGGAAATGTATCATTTGGGACATTTAAATGATTTATGGATACTTTCTTAAAAAAAATCAACTCTTAATATTATTATCATACAATTTTCAAAGTTAAAAACATGCGTTCATTAATTTAAGTAGAAAGGACATACATAAATTAATATAAACACTTTATTATTTACGTGAAATTTAATATAACAAATTTTAAATACAATGCCACTTTTTTAAGATTGAATAGTTTTCTTTAAGGTCATAATTCTTCTAAATTTATATTTATCGAGCAAAGGTGCTTTACTAAAGGAACCAAAAATGTTTGTTTTTTCTATTAAAGGAGAAAGTAGTTAGAAAATGAATTAACACAAAATTTATGACTTATTTGATGGGATCCTTATATAATAATATTAAAATCTTTGGTTGTAATAAATTATTAATAAACTACTCTGCCACCTCTTACTAAAGCATAAAATAAAAAAATTGTAATAAGGAAAGATTTTGTAAAAATTTAAAGCTAAATTTATTAAAGGTCAGTGTCAATCTAATTTTATTGTTATTTTTCCTAGGTTTTATTTATAGTATTTTTCAAAAATAACTTTATTGGGATTTTGTCAGAAAATTTATCCAATTTAAATCAAACCAATTTTAGCGTAAATTTTGGTTAAAAAAATTTTTATAAGTTACGATAAAATATCTATAAGTAAATCTGCTGCTAATGAAAAGGACTTTCTTTAGCTTCCTCCTACTTAGCGATAGAAAAGGCAACAAAATTTCTTTAATTGAAACCTTTGAAGGCTTCCATTTCAAGCTTGACGAACGACGCATTCCAGACGGATCTTAATGGAATGATTAAACACGAATTTTCCCTTTTATCCAAAATAAACAGCGGGGATGGTGGAATATTTTCGATTTTATAACTCGGGGGTATAGTTAGGCTTAAAGTCGTCCTAAAACGTGGAACGTCAGACGGAAATATAAGCGCAGAACAAATAAATAGGCGATTTCTTGCCTTCTTGGGGGACTATAAATCAAGGGAAAAGTTTCGCTTTGAACTGTAAATTGTTCCCTTAAGCACGAAGCACAACTGTTGACCACATTCAGTACACTGGGCGATATTAGCTCAGGCTCAAATTCGTGTTAAAATTTTCCATCTAAAACAAACTTCGTGTGCCCACCGTCAGCCACCTACTTCAGTCCAGGCCCAGCCTAGTACCAACAATTCAGAAAATCCCCACGCTGGAATGATTAGGAACTTTATTTTTGATTCTTCTGTGCAACCTCTTCATGTTGGCGGTTGGCCTTTTTATTAAATTTTTAATCACTCAGATTAGCTTATATAATAAGATTTGCCAGAGAGACCATGCAAAGAAGGGTTTCGTCGGCGAGCACAAAACTTTTCCCAGAAAGTTGTATAAAACTTTTCCACAAAACAACTTAAATTCAAAAATTGTTTTGGCTGCTTGCGTTCGAAGGGAGGCTCCTTTCGGAAGGTGGTAGACGAGGGGAAGGTGGGACTTAGAAGAAAATAGAATAAGATGAAGAAAATTTGTAGAAGCCGCTTCTTATCAGAGGCAAAAGATCACTTGCTATTCGTTCTTGTCATCCCAGTGAACTATGGTACAATACCAGAGTTCAGAAGATCCTTCTTATATTCCCTTAAGAAAGGACAGAGAGTGGTGGCAAGATGCAGCCGCAAAGATGGTAAAAGGCCAAACAACAGCAGATGCTGAAAATTACAGCCAGAAACTTCAAGAAACTGTGCGGAGGTCAAATTTCATCATTTGCATAAATCAAGCATATTAAGAAGGCCATAAAGGCATACACAAGACAGAAACGGTTTACCCAAGAAAAGGGTATTATTCCTTCCAGACCCCCGCCTGCCCAACCCCTAGAGCTTCTCCTCACCTCCCTTTCCTTATCTCATAACGAACAAGTGCTTCCATGCCCCCTGCTGGCATAAAAAAGGCACAATCTCCGGCGCTATCTTGACATTTCTTGAAAAGAAGAACCGGATAATTTTGCAGCGGGAATAAGGTAAGGCGGTCCCGGAGCCTGAGGAGTCCCAGAGATGGGTCGAGAAAAGTAGAAGAAAAGTAAAGAAAAAATAATAATAAAAATAGAATAAAAAAACACACAGCAATCCTATTTTAAATTACAATTTCAAATCTTTTACGACGAAGAAGGGGGTGGCTGATCGCTCTTGGTTACTACTTAAACATTTCTTATGGGGGATTCTTAAGCCAAACAGAATCAAAGACATTTCTAGGTAGTAACATTTAAAATTAGTCCGAGATTCATTGTCGTCTCTGTACTGTGGGCGATGCCTACTGGCACAAGCAGCAACAATCACAAATGCCAAGCAAATACACAAAATTAATTTTGTTGTTATTTTTATTATTATTTTTTTTTTTTAACACAGAAAAAAGAAAAACTCAGATTACAGGATTGTAACAGAATTCAGAATTCTAAGGGAAGGACATTTGATAAATTTAGACCCTTCTAACTTTAATTTTAAAGGTGGGATACTTCTTCGGTCGAGGTGAGGGTTCCATGGCCATCTACATCTCTGGATCCGGCCGGATAATCCCTCTAGCCGGACGATTTATCATGCTAAACGGACACAGGGTGTGTGTGACGATTTTTCGGGCGGAAAAATCTTACGCTTTCTAGTTATCGCATTGTTACAAATTTTTGATTTTAATGGAAAGTCACCCTAAAGAAGATAACCTTTGAATTGAAGAGGGACTAACCTCTCTAGAATGTGGGCTGAGAATGCAAATCAGGCGTCTGTGCTGACTAACCTAGATTTAAGTGGATAAAAGGATAATTGGAATGATACATGATATTCAGAAGTCACCTGTACCCAATACAAAAAAATAAAAATCCTGTTTTAAGAGGTATAGGAGTTTTTAAATAAATTAAGCGTTTATGTAGTTCATTAAACCATTATAAAAATATTTCTTTTTCTGTGTGATTATGTTTTTTAACGAGTTTTTTACTAGCTCTTATTTTTAATAACCTATAAAATACGACGTAGTTCACTCAAGCAAGATGAAATAGACGGAAGATGTGCATGGGTAAAATAAAGATAAAATTCTCATAAAATTTTGTTAGGATTAATTCGGAAAAGTGTGATCATTGAACAAGAATTTTAACTTAAATTTAAAAAAAATTCTAAAAATACGTACGATAATTGGGAAAAATATTAATCGTTTATTTAAATTAAATTATAAATAATTTTCGTTGTTTCCTTATCACAAAAGAAAAAAATTAACAAGTTAATAAATAAATTAAATCTTATAGAAAAATATAAAGGTAAAAGTACAAAAGAAAGTTTCTCATTTAAATTTATATGAAAACACTATTTGTTAAGTAGGTTTTTTAATGTTTATATATAAACTCACACGGCTATGTATGTGCATAGGGATGTATGTTCTGGAACTAATGAATATATTTTTGTTAATATTTTATTTGATTATAGATCTTTCAACATGACTCACAAAATGAGAATTATAAAAATCTGATGAATAGTTTCCTAGTTGTCTAGATTTTTTCTCGGTTTGTTGGGCAAGGATTTCTGAAATTCATCGATTTTCGTAATTCTTCAAAAATACTCAGAAGTTGTCTTTCTTTTTATGATTAAAAAACAAGAACAAACGACTGGACCAATGTGAATTAGTTCAAATGAATTATATATTTTATTTTTGCTTTAAAAAATTTTGTTTTTCAATTACTATTACTTCAAGATATTGAAATTAGTGTGAGAAAAGTAAGTTTTTAAAAGTACAATCGAATAAATTGATGTGAAGAAAGTCACATTGGGCGATGCTTACCGTAGAAAAATAATGTAATTATTTTAAAATGTACTCAATATCGAAGAAGTGACTGGATCTTCCTCATACTGACCGATATGTAAATGGTTTATTGATTTGAAAAAGACAAGACAAAGTTGTAGGCATAATTTGTAAGTACCCCCGTCGCATGTATGGGCTTTCTTTGTTTCCAAATGAGTCTAATTACTTGCCTTTCCTACAATTCCGAGTATATTTTTAATAATATTACATTCAGAGCTAACAGCTCGTATGCGTAGGCCATTGATTTTTGATTATATGTTCCGAATATGACTCGATATATTTATCAAAAAGTTTCTCTTGTCTCGTCGTTTGTTATGCCGATGGCATTAAGACTAGGAAAGCATAAATTGTATATTCGATATTAATGGGAAAAGTAACATAACGACGCCCGAGGAGTTCAATAAATTAGAAACAAACAGGGAAAAAAAATGTTAACAGCATTCACAATTACTCTCTGTAAAAGAATTCGTGTTCTTCTAAAAATCTATATAAATAAAAAGATTAATAAGAAAACTTTGTGAAGAGACTTCCTGTCCCCCAGACCGTGTATATAGGGTTTGTCTTTAGTCTTATATACTTTTTTAAGGTTTCTTTTTTTCTTTTTTTTTTGTCATTTGCTAATAAGCGCCTATTGAAAAATGTGCTTATTTTAAGATTTTCGATAACGTCGGTTTGTCGTCGCTATGTACACCACACACACACACACACATATACACGCGGATGTACGCCTACTGATAAGAAGCACTGTCGGTTATCTTCATCGTCGTCTTGGGTGAAATTTCAATGGAACGCAAGGAGAAGTGGTTGGCCCACTGCAAGAGTAGAAAGTCATTGAAAAATAACATCTTTGGAGTCTCTTATCCTGTTGCGAGTTTTTTTTCTTTTTCTTTTCTTTTTCTTTTTGTGAAAATATAAAATGGGAAATTTTTTAGGATATTGGTAGTTGAAAATCCATTGATTATTTTACCTTCGTGTTCTACAATGAAAAATATTTCTTTGATTTATAAAATTTCATAGCAAACAAGAAAAATGATACCATTCACGTGAAATTTTTTATACCTGATAATTTATCATTGGTCTGCGATTTTGAAACTATCCTGAATTTTTATGCTTTAGATTGTTACATTTCTATAAGTAAAAAAAAAAAAAATGAATACATAATTTTAATTTAGAATAACTTTGTAAAGTACAATCTTGAAATGAATGCATGTTTAATTACACAGGCCTATAGATTTTTAGTACAGACGCATTTTAACTAAAGGGGGACAAGTTTTCTAACAAAAATTGCTTATATTATCTTACCCAAGGAATAAAATATTTCTATAAGCAATGGACAATTTGGGTAGACTTCTGTATCTTAAGTTTATCCTCTTGAAACTGGGAAAAGAGATATAAATTTTAATTGAGACGGAATTATTCAATATAATTAAAAAATTATTGAACACCGAAGTAAGTAAAGTCAAGGAGTTTCATATTTTGTATCCTAAGACTGAAATTTTAAATCAAACAATATTTTAAAATGTGATCGTTCTTTCATATCTCGTAAAATTTTTAAAAGTTAAGAAAAAAAATAACGTGTTTTAACATTTCTAGAATTTAAACAAGGAATATAAAAAAAAAAACTTTAAACTGTTTTTGAACAAATTTAAATTAAAATTTCAATTTGTTTATGTTTTAATTGTTTTTTATTCTGTTTCGAGATACTTTAATTCCAGTTAAAAACTATTTTTATACTAAAGAGATTTATACTATCAATATTTATGTATACTGGGAGAGAGATAAGGTCGTGTCTGTAGGTTAAAAATACTTAAAAAAATGTTATAGTCATTTTTAAAATTGTTACGTTATTTTCGTAGAAATATAATCTAGAATCTAGACTATATTTATTTGATGATTTAATCATTTGATATGGTTTGTTGCTCTATTATGTAAAAATTAATAGGTCGATTTTCACGTACTCTAGATCAGTCTAAAATACAAACTACCGCTTCTCTTTTGAGTTTTGTTTTCTATCAACAAATTTTTTTTAAAAGTCAGTGTCAATAAATAACGAGTAATGTAAGGTAATTATTTATTTCATTGAATTTGACCACCACTTCGAGTGTGAATCCAGAGCAACGAAATAGACTGCCCTAGCTGACGGGTGTTGATAAATTGCATTAACATCATGTAAAATTTCTCTATTTCTGCATTCCCGGAACCGTCGGAACTGCGGGAAGTGTCGCAACGAAGAAGGAATAATTCCCGGCTCAATGAGCATCGGAATTAAAGAATAACCATGGGAACGCAATTCGTTCAGCCATCGACTGAATTAGCCCTGCCAGCCTTTATCTGGTCCCATATATCCTCCCAGTATAAAATTCAATGCAAAAGTGCTCGCATGTCCAGTTTCGATTCAGTCCGGGAGCAGCCATTGTTCCGCTACAACATTTGTCTCGGCCGCATAATGCTTTTAAGGGATTACTCGCCCTTGGGAACCTCGGCCCGACCACGGGAACACCACTGCGGTAGAAGCTTTAGCTTTTTCTAATCAAACGCCGAGCTTTTCGCAAATTTACATTCTGGAGGGACGGGCGATTTACGATTGCCACAATTTGTTAATCTTACGAGTGACCATTGTCCGGCGCGAGTGAATGGAATCCTCCTTGTCGGCGGCAGCAGTAACGATAGACACTCGCCCTCCCGGAGCCCCCGGCCCCGCCGTTCCTGATTCTGAAGACAAATGAATCACTTCAGTTAATTAGAAGAAAAAAGGGTTTGCTGAACGGTCTCGAAAGGGCGGAAAGGCGGAAAAGCTGGAAGAGCTGGAAGGGCTCGCAGAGCTTTGCGGTGGCGGAGCGCCTCAAAAGACCCCGGACCTGTGGTCTTCACAGTCACACCTCCATTGAGCCACCCACATCTATTTGTTAATGCGCAAACATGCACGCCGTGCCTTTGAAGGAATGTTTTTGCAACTGGAAACATTTTTTGTGCTCGATGTAGTAATTACACGGCACGTGAAAAGGGGATGTGATCCTTTGAAATAAACTTTTCCATGCGAGTCGAGGTTATAAATGAAGAAGATTATGATGGCCAAGAGATCGCGGTATGGGCGGCAGGTTGAACTGAATGCATGAATCCGCTCGATTCATTCGTTGTGCGCGTCCTGGTGTGTCGGGGTCGGATTGCGTTTTGAGAACCGTCCACGGGACGGGGACTGAAACAGAATGCAATTGTGCAGTCAATCGAGCCCGAAATTTGTTCTACTTTCTCTGCTAAAGGCATTCTATTCAAAGTAATTTCAAATTAGAAAGATGAAAATTATTCCACCACTGCCGCCTGCCTCACAATCGGGTAACCAGAAGCGAATAGGTCTGAATGGGCATGTGATTACTCCAGTTCCAGCTGCGGCCCTACCATCCGCAGTATTATCGAGAAATGCGATTGTATTAATTAAATACTTAGTCATTAGCCAATCGATACAATTAGCCGCATTTAGCGGAATAAATAAAATATATGATACACCAGTTTGCACAATTACACGGAACTGACACTTCATTACGTATGTAATCAGAAAAGTTTGCCCAACTGCTAGCAGCATTCACTTGATCAGATTGGGTTCACTAGACCCAGAAGGATTTAAATATGAATTTCTGAAAAAAATATATATATACACGTTTTTATCAAATATTCTTTTCACAGGAGATTTAAAAGACTCTTTTCGAACTAAATAAAAGACAGCACAAATATCTTCATTAGTTTTTAAGACGAAGGTTAAGTGTAACGATTTTTTTAAATAGCCCTCGTCTTTCACATATCAGTTTTTTCATAAAATTTTCTCCATAAAAGTTTCTTCAAAATTTCCGCGTGGCTATTCTAACTAATTTATATATTTAACAGGATAAAATTAAATTTATGCCAAAAATTAAAATTAAATATAACCAGCAGTTGTTCAAAGTCTTGGTAAATTATTTCAGAGTACTTTTGCAGAATTTTTTTTTATATGAATGATTTTCGCAAATTCATAGATTATAATTGCTTTTTCCAATTTGAAAAATTTGTTCATATTTGTTGATTAAAAGGCAAAACAAAGCAAGAGATTAAAGAGCCATTTTACCAAAATGATAAAAGTCAAAAGAAATAATATAAAAGATGCAAATTTTATATTGATACCAAATATTCTATTGTAGTTAATTGTTTATTTTTTTAAATCAAAAGTTTCCTAGTTCCACCTTCGAATGTTTTTTGAAAATGTTTGCCTTGAACGGAGTGATACAATTTTAAATTGTTCCACCTTTAAAAAATTCTCATCTATATTTATTTTTATCCATACTTCTTTACCAATTTTAGTCTAACATTTAAAATCAATAAATTCATATTTCAGGGTTTTCATTATTTGGAAATTATATCTTTTTTTGGAATCCTGATATATTTTAGAATTTTCCATTCATCGAAGAGGTAGGCATCTTAAATTCTAAAATACTAATGACTTGAATTTTAATGGAATTCTGATAATAGATGAACTTTGACTTTTCGGATTCTTATTTTAAGTTCATCTCTTAAATCCATTAAAAAAAATTGATACCCGATTTAAGAAATCTAAAGTATGTAATTTTACCTTGACTGTTGACCGAAGTGGTACCCTTACATGAACAAAATTTCCGGCTTCTAAAGAAGTCCATTATTTTTCGAATCATAGAGGAACTGCTGGTGGTGCGAGGCTCACGATTAAGAAATCAATGTCGGCTTCTCTTCTACAGAAAAGTTTCTGTTGTTCCAGGAAACATCTGGTAAAGTTCGGAATAGAACTAAGAAGCTAACTAGGACAAGAGGTGCCTTCTCCTTGGGTGGTGCGGCTAAGGATATATTGCCCGTGGCTTTAATGC
Organism: Proctacanthus coquilletti; assembly: GCA_001932985.1. NCBI lineage: Eukaryota > Metazoa > Arthropoda > Insecta > Diptera > Asilidae > Proctacanthus > Proctacanthus coquilletti. The sequence goes on along the minus strand of MNCL01000043.1, from coordinate 300,441 downwards.
TTGATTTTAAGTGAATTCGCCAAGAAGCTAGGAACATAAGACGCTTGGTTCGAGAACTTTATCAAAAGATGTCAAGAAATAATCGTCTGAGTGAAAATGTTGCAGCTTTTGGTCTTTTATCCAGACGAAGTATTGTAAACCACAATAGATGAGATGGTGAGAGAGCTTTCGATCCTATGGTCGCCCACACCCAAAACCCATTTTGCAAAAGGGTGCAGAAATTTTATCAAATGACCAAATTTTAATGTGGACAATTTTTCACAATTAAATACTTTATGACATTTTTTGATGACCTTTAATGTTAGGCTGGCATAAGTTAACATGTCCAAAGTACCATGTGAACATGTAAACTCATGTCCTGAACATGTGTAAGCACGTGAACAGAAAAAAAAATATTTGCTAAGCAAGAAGACCGGGTTAAATTATTCCCGGCACATGTGAACAAGCCATTAAATTCCCATTATTCGCAGAGTTTAGCGCAAACTTCTTACAAATTATCACAGTATCTCGTTCAGCAGTATTTTATCGATGATCTGCATAATTACCGCAGAAATATTAACGTGTGCTATTCAGTTTTCCGCGATAGCGCGTTCCCTATTCCCTATTCCCAGATTGAATGAATCAAAGAAACGTTTCACATGAAAGCAAGAAACAGATATCGGGCGTGATCAATCAGACCAAAGATAGCTGCAGATTTACGTTTAAAAGGCTCTGATTTTTTGTTGGTGCAAGATGTGTATAGCACGCCATTCCATTTTTATAGGTGAATGCACTGAAAATGTTCCAGCGTAGGTTTCGGATCGATGGTTTACCCATGTGATGTTAAGAACTAAACAAGAGTTACTTGATGGCGTAAAATGCATTATAAATCCTCGAACTCCTAATGGTGTACGTTAATGTTTTAAAAAGTATTGTACAATATTCGTTGAAATGGGTATCATAAATTTTTTAGAAATACATATTTTTTGATTTACACATTCACGTCGACGCGACGTGACCCATTGTTGTGTCACAAGCTGTACTTTTATTAGGCTACCTAAGATTTAGCCGCTTTATATCAGTACACGAGCTACGCAACGTTACTACACTTGTTCTATCAGAGACTGTTTAAAAATCACCGCCGGGTTGAAGCATGTTAAACTTGTAATATAAAAACTCTATTAAAAAAAATTTGTAAATTTTCAACTTCATGGTAATCAACGCCTACCTGCAATGGTCAACAAGATCTAAAAATGTTTCTAGATGATATTAAACTAATTATATAAACTTTTTCTTGCATAGGCTTAAAACTTTTCAGCCGACCTTGGTATAATGTGTGATAGTTTAATCCCAGGACTTTTATGATTGTTAGTGATTGTATCTAGAAAACTATGCGTGAGGGTCGAATTTTTATGTTTTGATTAAAATTTTAATTTTTCAACAAATTAATAAAATTTAATCTCATTCGAACTATAAAATTTGCATCAAAATTGGATCCAATTGAGTTTATCCCAATTTTCTTCAATTATTCCTTTTTCATGGAAGTTATTTACAACCTAATTTCTTTTCAAAGAGAGATATTAAATAGTAATCTTTGATATTGTATAAATTTTAAAAGTATTGCATTTTAGTCAATTCATACATGTGTATATTAAACTAAGGATATAATTTCCAATTTAAAATGGGTAATATAACACCCATTCGAGCTCTATATGAGAATTTTACGCGTTCTTCCCAGCGTCACTATTATACAATCATAACAATACGCTATTAGGGAACCAATTTCATATCCAACTTTATTGTAAAGAGCAACAATCTGAAATCAGTGTTCCAGATTGGATATACCACTAAAACGAATTTGAAATCCCCCATTCTGAAAGTTTCACTATAACAACCGGCATTTCTATGTAAATAAATTAAAACCAAATTAGACGAACAGACTACAAAACTAGAATAACTGTTACTAGTTCGGATAACTGCTACCATTTTAGGGGCGAAACCCCACCACCTTTATTCCTACCCTCCGTCCTAGGAAGCTGATAAATTAGAAAACCATATGCCGCCATTTACGAGACGGCCGCATGTGTACTTTAGCGAAAATTTTCCAATTTTAGCAACAACAAGCATTTGCGAAGCCCATGAAAATGAAGGCAATTTACGGGACAGTAGCCCTCCTTGGACCTGAACTCATCTCCTGCACCTCGGACGGAGGACGGTGTTGGGCGCACGGATGCTCCCTTTTGCTTAGCATTCTGGGCTAAATAATGTTTACATAAACATCGAATATGTATGAATGTACTGTGGCTGGCCAATTACTTGCTTCTTGTACTTTTATAGACACAATATTGAATGGCTGTCTCCTGTGTCCTCGGCTGGAGCATAATCCCCCGGGACTCCTTGACCGAGCCCCCTCATCCTGGATCACTAGAGGCAGTCGCATACTTGTTGCATAGTTGTGGATGCTTCTGCGTCCTCCTAGCTTCGAGGATTGTCTAAATTTCATATGAATGCTGCATATTTTTGCGAGTTGATGGATGGGGACCACTTACCATAATCTCCAAAGTTAGAACGTCCATGTCCGACATCAGGGATAAGGAGAAGTTTTTTGCCCACGTTTTCTTCTTATTTTTATTTAGCTGGAGCAATCATAAAATTCTCTGCTAGCACTCCCCTCTTTTGAGAAATGTAAAGAAATCCCGGCATGGGGCGGCAAAATATGTAGATGGCTTCCTGGATGTCTTCATTCTACCGGGAATTCGAGCTGTCGGGGCAATCTTAGAAGTCCCTGTTTCCTTTTTGCCCCTACAACTTAAAATCGGGAAAGAGGAAGCGTACAAGCATGCTAATCTCCCGCTAACTGGCTTTCTTTATTTTGGTATTGTGCCTTAGGTAAAGAATATCGATGAGCTTTGTTCAATTCAACATTCCTCCTAACTATTATTGACATTTGCCTGCCTGGTAATTGAGTTCGGGGGATGGAAATGGTTCTGGAACAAATGGATTTCCCTTGAAAGGTGTTTGCTTGCATTCTTTGAGGTGAGAATATTCCTTCCTTTATTCTAATACCATTGTCGAATGGTGTGAACTTTGCATGAAGCCATCCGAAGGTGTGCGAGTAACAGCCTTTGATACACCGGAGAAGTGGAGCAAGGTAACTGGGTCAAGAGGCGTTAAAGGAAGGCAAACAGTTGGTTTAATCTCATTTATTAGAAGGAATTTACATAAAATTTTCAGATTATACTGAAGTAATCGGTGACACTGAGTTTTCTTTCAGCGTCTTACCGCCTCGGCCGTCCGATAGAATAGCATTAGCATTTCATGCTTTCCTGATACCACCTTGGAAGTTTTATGTACCGGAACTTGCCATATTCTTGATACCCATGCCACGCCCTATCTTTGTGCTTCCTACTTCTATGGTCACAGGAGCCGGATAAAAAACCAATAAGATTTTATTCTTTTAAGTGCACCTGGAGATTGGTGCTCCAAGTTTGAGTCTGGGAGAATAATGAAAAGCGTGGATGATAAACTTTCATCAGAACGTGATTCTAAGTGCAGTAATTTTATTTTCTTTGGAGTCTGTAAGGATTTCAACGTCCACCTAGAACTCTAAGAGACTAAACTTAACAAGGACTATTATAATAAAAAAAAAACAGAAGAAGAAAAGTAGTGTTAACTCATGAATGAAAAATGAACGTACCCTTTTGATTGTAACCTGAAATATCTTTTTATTCTCTCTCCATTTTTTTCTGAATAAAATCTCATCCCGATTTTAATTAAATCAAAGAAGCTTCTAATCAAATTTAACTTAATAATAAAAAGTTAACCGACCTTTTATTTGTAAAGGTACATCGAAAACAATTTTTTTTACATAACCAGGAACAGAGAAGTAGGTGCAATTGTAATAAAATATAGAACTAGCTCATCGAGCAAAAGTACTTTAGAATGTTTTTTTTCAAATAAGCAATAACTTGAAACTTTTCTTTTTCTACATATTGCACAAGAAAAAGAAAGTTTTTGAATTTCTAAAACAAATTTAATTAAAACATTCGAAAATTCTTTTACTTTCATTCAAAATAGTAATTTTATTTACCAACAGATCGGTATTTTGGCTTCCAATATTTTTAGTTTAGAATGGAAAAACAAGAGCATATTCTTAATATACATGGCTATAGACTTTCATTTTAATTTAATCTGAGAAAATATTTTAAAAAAAACTGTGGGCAAAAATTCATTTTAGTTTTGAAAAAGTGAAAATTTTAAGTTAAATATTTTTATTTATTTTATTCAAAGCGGGAAAATGTGTATTGACTAATTCCGCATTTAAAACAGGTATAAATCCTAAAATGTTGTAGAAAATTACAAATATTACCTTCAGTTTCTTTGTATATTTATTTTTACTTAATACACGTCAATTTTCCGCCAGCAAAATTTATTTCATCTTATCCTAGGTAAAAATTCAACAATCGATTTTTACCTCAAATAAATGCAACTAGGAACGCAAATACTTTCATATATTGCACTTGTTTACAAAGAAAAATACAAATTTTAACCAGGTAGTTAAAAATTGTTCGCAGAGTAAATTGAATCGAGTGAAAGGTAACTACGTTTCCTTTTTTTATGAGAAGTCTCTTACCTAACTTCCTTACCGCGAAGTGTTTCTTTTTTTTTTTTTGGAGTCAAGCCAGGGGTGCCTCTTTCACTTCTTAAAATTGCAAACTTATGAGAAAACTTTTTCCTTCGTTTTGAAATAGTCCTTGAGGCGAAAGAAGTAGAAATCAAGTTAATGCGTTTTTTTTTCACTGTAAAATGCTGGAAAATGGAAACGTATGTATGTAATTGGTGTACTCTCTCAAGGTATCGATAAATTGGAAACTATGTAGCCGTTTCCACTTTAATTCAAAAGTTGTATCCTTTCGAAATGAGAAAATGGAAAGCTATCGAATGTGTGCTATGAAGTTTTTCAGATTTTTTTTTTTTCAACAATAATAAGTTATTGTAGAAAATCAGACTCTAAGTTTAATAAGGTTCAATCGTATTTCAAGTTAATAGATTTTCCCTAATATGCGGCATAGACCATGTTAATTTATCTTAACACACCTAGAAAAGATTAATGGCTTCAAATGTTATACTTTTATATTTTTAATAAAGTTCTGTGGTTTTTTCTTCTTTACTTACTTCTGTTATTAATTGTTAAAAAAAGTGTTTAAACCTATCTTCGTTCATTCACAATTTTTGCCAAGAAAATTTTTATCTGGAGTATACAAAATATATTTTTATCTGGAGTATACAAAAATATACTTTACTGCTATCATAAAATGATCCTAGAAATCAGGAGAAGGAATTGAAATAATTTTTTTTTTCTGTTGAACTCGGAATAAATTCTAAAGACTAAAATGTGACGACCTCAAAATACATAATGGGTTGTTTCTCCAGGAGTACCTTACAAACTCTGAGTAGAAAAACCACATCGTCATAAGCAATAAAAATACGATTTAAATTTTTTAAATAGTCAGTGTCTTTTAATCTGCTCGAAACAGAAAATATTATAAAGATAAAAACTTAATCATATTAAAATTCAGTCAGCTGTCTTCAGGATTACTCTCTAAGTTTGACAAGGTATAGCGTCTATGAAATTTCAAAAGGTAATGTAATACAACGCAAAAAGCTTGAATTACGCTTATCCTCACCTTTCTCATTAAGTTTTTATTTGGGCTAATAGAAAATTCCATCAAACATTTCGTAGAAAAACTGACAATTTCCTCTCGTTTTTCTAATAACCTTTAGATTTATACCCACCTGAGGATGGCTCTGTAGCACCCTTTGAAAGAACATACGTTTTGGCTAGACTAGCTCTCAACATCGTTCATTTTTCAGAACAAGAGGCCCTAAAATACTTCGTGTGCAGAAGGGGTGACAGGCAGTGGTTCCTGTCCTATTTGCCTTATTCTACTTCGAGGAAGGTGGTTCTCAAAAATTATTATCTTCGGACCGCACACCTTCTCGCCCGCTATTGTTACCGCCTGTATTCAGGATAGCAGAGATTGATTCAAAAATTGTCCCAACATTCTTTACGGTGACGCTTTCTCTAAAATTGAGAATTATTCACGTACCACATCTGTCCTCCTCCCGCGTTCGTCCCTCCTCTACGGTGTCCTTTCAAAAGAATCGTTTCTCGAGCTCAGCAAACACACCCGTATCAGCACCACATCCCCACTATATACCCTCGTAACCCTATATTTATGCGTACGTAACAAACCGAGTGAATCACTCCCAGGAAAGTTTGACAGTGCACCAGAAAAGTACTTATCCCATCAACTTCACTGGCGACGACGATCCAGTTTCACATGCACTCCTGGGCCCTGGGTTGAAGGTTTCTCCACGTTCCTTTTTAAATTCAACTCTCATCCGCACTTGAAAAAATCTTGAGTATTTCCTGAAGAAAAACGCTTTATTAAGCCGAAACCCAGTCGGACGCGGCGGTGCGAGTGCCCGGAGGATGGGACATATAAAAAATAAGGTCAATTGGTAATTCGCTATGTCCTTGAAGCGTCAGAATTACAAGCATTTCGGGACAGCCTCACAAAATTTTTGTATGGTGAGATACTCTCCCATCTCTTTCCTTGTAAATATGCTAAGAATTGCGTAGTGGAAGGAAACAAGAAGACGACTATGGCGACGGTAATGTTTGTCGGAATGTGCGTATGTAATTTCGCTACTACTTCTTTCTATCCTAAGTATATCACAGTGCAGAGTAACCAAAAACAAATATAAGAAGAAGAAAAAGAAGCAAAAAAAAAGATTGTATATAAGAAAGAAAAAGCGAAAAAAATGTTTGTCTCAGCCATAAGAAGTTCGGCTCTGCCATAAACAACATCGCGATAAATTTCCGGTTATACGCTTAATATTCGAGCACGGAAGATATTAAAGGAGACGACATAAAGCTCCATTTGAAGAAAACAACCGCCACCAACTTCTTATTCCGTTGAAATTGTTTTCATTTTGTTAATAATCGTACGGACGGTAATTCTCTGACCTTGTCTAAGTAGTAAAATGCTAAACCGTAAAAAAGGGTTATACACTTAGAAGAAAATTAACCGCTTGGGTACTACCACTTTTAATAGAACTATTTCTATTTCTTTGGCTTCTATATTTTTGGAACAACATCTCACGATAGACTGAACCCTTTTACATCCCCTTTGGCGACGTAGTCTTTCGGGCGGGAAAATTGTTTACCTCAGCAGGATGAGCCAAATTTTCGGCGTAATTCTCTAATTCCTAATCCGCACAATTGACTTCAAGAATCCTTGAGGCCAAGTTAAAGGAATGAGATACTAAGAGAAATATCCTTATCTATTCCGAGACGTAGAAGTAAAAGCCTGTGATATATCTACGACAACATCACTATACTTTATCTGCCGCAGTATTTCCGTTGTATGTAGTAGGGAAAAAGTTGAACCAGGAATGAAATAACGCTACCACAAAGTTGGACCTAGTAAAATTTACAATCTAGGCCTGGATATTGTTGCACTATTGTGGTAGCCAGATACAAAAATTCCCCCCCTGCGGTATTATTCACGTTTAATTACCACATAGCACAGAAAAGGCTGTTCCAACACTATCTACAGGGAGGAAACCCCCCCATGCGGAAAATATCATATATTCAAGCACTTTGCGCTAATCTGAAATATATTTAAACTTAATTAGAGAAATCAATTTAAATATTCTGGAAAATATTTTCCAACGACTTAATTTGCTTAATTTGCGCTTAATTGTTATAGGTACGTAGCAATTACGAGTTTTGCTGTGGCTGTTAATTGAATATTAAATATTGAAGAGGCTATAGAAGGTCCACAGAGAGGTTTGGTAAAATTTTTGTTTTTATACTGAAGAGCTTTTACAATATAAAAACAACATCTAGAAGTAATAAAATTGGAAAATGTCACAAATGAATTTCGATTGTCCTCTTGCCTATGGTGTAATAAATATGCATGAAATGGCTGACGAATTATGCCCATCAATGTCGACATTTTGATATGTTTTTTCGTCACTTAGAGGCAGCCGACCAAAAATTAAATTTTATAATATTTCAAATATACTTTTTGGTGTTAAACGTTTGGTTGTTCAGTTACTAAAATCCAATTAGTTTCTTTTTTTTCTTTTTTGGATACCGTCTATGGGTTTTTAACGGCATAACAATTAAATATACTACCATATCCGAGAACTTGCAATATTGAGACTAGATATACGAACGATAATTGTATTATGGCTTAAATTTTTTAATATTATCAGTTTTATCGGTGAAGGTATTTAATTTTCTTAATCGATCTATATTAAAGATATTACACAAATTTCAAATTATTATTTTATCAAAAACAGTGTTAAAATTATATAAATAAACAGTTGATAAAAATGTTAAATTTAAATCATGAATTGGTCTATCAAAAGATTTTGTAGAAACAGCGTTGGTGACGTAATATAACAAATATACGAATAAACAAACAAACAATTTTTAGACTATGTTTTAAATTAATTTAATATTTTTTTTCGGATTCGAAAAAAATATCCAATACATCGGATTTTCAAAGAATGTGGTCTTAAATGTTAATTCATTAAGGGTCTGTTGAAGTTTTTATGTAATGTAAATGCAATCTAAAATTTATATAGTCATTTAAATTATGAAACAAGTAGAGATTTAGTAAAATTTTCAATTTAGTTACAAGTTTTGGAATTCAAAGAGGAGTTCATTTGGTGCACCCTGTTTTAAGAAATTAAATTGTCATAAGGGTGAGGAATTGAAGTCAAAATTAGTGAGAGGTTCTGGTATAACTCCGATTTGAGCCAACAATTTTTTTTTATATAATTCTTAAATATTTTGTAATATGATTTATGTAAAATGTCTTAACTATTTTCACTTGTTCAATATTTAAAAAAAAAAACTGTCTTAATGGATGCTATTTCAATTTAAATTTTTAATTGTTTTTATAAACTTTTATCCCTGTCCAAAACCAAAGACAGACGAGATAGACAACTTGGATTTAATTTTTATAGAGGAAAAATTTCAATAATATTATGTTCTATTGTTGTAGAAATTCGATAATATTATTTAAAATTTTATAATTATATATTACTGCCCTTTATTATTGTTTAATTAATGCTAATAGCGCTTTAAAAACATTACTTTAAGATTTCTAAGGTTGAAAGCAAGATTTTGAATTTCTTTCAAAAGATATCCATAATATAAGATTTTAATTTTCTTCAATGAAAAATTCAATTTAGATGTTGTCAATATTTACACATTGTTAAATTGCTCTAAAAAGTAATAAAACTCAAATGGAAATTTAATTGTATGTTAAAAGACAATATTTTAAAAAAATTATTCTTTAGAATTTTGTAAACGGATTTATTGTTTGTAAATATGTTTTTATGGTTTATGATTTAAGCTTTTATATTCTTCCAATGAAATAATCAATTTGTTTACCCTTTGACTTTTTTAATTTATTGCTATGGTACTATTCATACTTTAATCAGTTTTTCATTTTAATTAAATCTCAAAAATTGACACGATTGATTTTCTCTCAATATTTAAGTAACAAATTAATTGTTAATGGGTATCCCCTGAAATAAAATTGTGAAAACATTTAAACGTTTTTAATTTCTCTACACCAACAATGCTATGATTTGCCAATGATAATGGACTCATTCACACATTTTAAACGTTTTTATTAGACTGTAAAAGAGGAAATAGCGGACAGGGCAGATCAATAATCGAACATTTTCCCTTGAAAAATTACCGATGAGAGTTCAGAACTAAATGCATTTTCCTCCACTACCAATTTCCCCCACTCCGTCCATTCTAGGGATAGTGAGGATAACCGTACTTGCATTGGTTTTCCTCGCAGATTTCCTTTTTCCGAAATGGTCCAAATGGTGGAATTGATTTCTTCCTGGAATTTCATCCCTTTTACGTTTTATAGAGTCCTGAACGAACGCAGACCTTGGATGGGCACTGTTCATGTTAATCAATCCCAACGGTCTGGATTTTAGTCTATGTGGTACTGTGTTACAATTATACTCTTGCACCTCTGTCGGATGTCTTTCTGAAATTGCCATTGTACAAGATGCTGTCGAATATTTCAAATAAGAAAAAGAATAATCCTTTAACAAACAAAAACAAGTGAGTGATAAATCGAACTGAGATAAAAAAAATAAACCTATTATTTAAGTTCAAGTTATAATTAACTAGAATATTTTCTTACGCATGAAAAAGGAGGTATTTTTTACATTAACATAAAAATCCTTGAGTGTTTCATTTAAATATAGAAATATTATAGATTTAATCTTACGTCGACTAGATAGGCTAGGGAACCGAAGATTCTAGTAAGATTTTTATATCATTTAATTCTATACAAACAAAAAAAAGTATATAAGAAAAAACTTCAGTTAAATATTGGTTTTAATTTAAAGTACTAAAATAAAATTTAGACCCGAAAGACCCCTAACTTTGAGTTCTTCCCGAAAACGATTTCTTTTAATTTATAAATGTTGGATTTTCATTTTTTCACAACTTTTGATGCCATTTTTCATGAAATAAAAAGTGAGACAATAAGCAAAGTTATTTACATGAAAAAAAAAACATCGTTACCTCGTTTTTACCTGTGAAACTTTAAGAATTTGAGTTAATAAATATCAAAAGAAAAAAAAGATATTCAGTTCCTTCAAATTGACGGATCGATTTTTTAAAAAGTAATTTAAATTAAAAAAAAAGTAATTAGTAATTTATCGACTTAATATATCGATTAATATTTTTTTATATTGAGTTACTTATAAAAATTACGTAACGTAATATTAGTAATTTTCTGAGTATTTTTGTTATTAGAATAACGAAAAGAAACTATTTAATTTAAATTAAATGAAGAGTAAAAATATTTTATAAAAACATTCGGTGTTTAAAATCGCGCAAGCATAAGAAGGTTAATAAAGGTTTCAATTTTTATTTTTATCGTAATTTTTTTTTTCAATTAAAAAATTACAAAGCTAATTTTTAAATGAATTTAATAAAAAGAAAGAATGTTAAATGACAAATTATTGGCATAAAAAAGAATATTTTATTTTATATTGTGGCTCAAAAAAAAAAGTTTTGTCAGTATCATAAAATGAATCTTAAGACGCTCTAATAGATTACAACAGCTTATTATTTTATTGATTTATCTTTAGTAAAGGTAAAACACGGCTTAATTTAAAAATGACTACGGATCTATATCTTTTGAAAAAAAAAATGATATTTTTGTGCGAACAATTGTTTCATATTAAATTTAATTATTAGGATGCAACACCTCTTTATAACTCTTCCCACCATTTAGGATTAATTCTCACAATAGCCACTTTTTTCCGAAAGAAAAGCCATAAAGCACTATAATAGCACTATACCGAACTTATATATTGTTCAGGTTACTCTTTATTGTTCGTACGCGGGTATTGAAGCCCATGGCCTGAAAATGTACGTCAATTATACTTCATTTCCACGTTACGGCCGGTTAATGAAATATTTAATAGTATGATTCATAATACCTCTATTCCTGTTCCCATGCTTTCGGAAAGCATTAAGCGGCAGTACATATAAAATTTTATAAGTAGAAATATAAAATAGTATAAGGTGTGTATTTAATCGAAAACTTACTTGTATCAATTTATTATTCACCGCATCAATTGTATTGACGTAATAAATTAAATCCGACCACCAGAAATTACGATAAAATTTCAAAATCAATAAAATCTTTCGACATTACAAAGAAGCATGAAATCATACGCACGACTGGGCGATTTTCGTTTTACCCGGGCTTCAATACCGAAATGCGATTTATATAAGTTCAAAACCAAAACCGTCAATATTATGGTGCTAGATTTAATTTTTTTTCACGCGAAAAAGGGAAATTCCTTTCACGGGATAACAGCGCTAACAAAAAACAGGGGCTGGATCATAGGGGCGGCGAGGATTGGGTAGGGACTGACAACGGATGCGGCGATGTCGGCGGAGGGAGAAAAATGGAACGCGACTAAATATAAGCAGGAAAGTCAATAGCTCAAAGAAGTCAAAGTATTCCGTCACAGGCGCCCCCGACTTTCTTTCAAACCCACTTCAAACGCTCTATGGGGAAAGATAAACTCTCAGTTTAAACATCCCTTTCCGTTTCTGACAAAATCCGGTTTTTTATGTGCATTGCCTTTACGGCACACAATTTTCGTTATTTACATATTTGATGGGATTTTGATCCCTCTTCAGGCACAATAGATGTCTGGGGTGTTCTGGACTGGGGAATGCTTTTCTAGTACTCCCAATCTAATGCACTTAGGTCTAAAGCTTATGGATGGATTGCCAACGATGCTCGAGTGTACATATTTCTTGATTTTCAACGTTCGTTTTTCGTGGATTTCACGTTTAAATTGTAATCCAATAAGAATCCCATCCCATCCCTTGGTTGCTGCCAACTCCCTCTATAGCTGGCACCGTGTTACGCCATCGGGAACCAACTCTGTTCAATTGCAGCTGCTTCCCGGATAATCCCCCATTCGGCTCTCTCTCATGTGAAAAATATTAAAGTAATATCTTGGCTCACCTTTCGTTGATGAAGATGCTCCTTTACATGTACCTAATCAAAGGTAAAAAGCACAACAATAATAAGAATACGCTAAGGAGGTGTGTCGGACCCTTAAGGGCGTCCTGAGTGAGTTGTGTGAGAAGTATTATTATGCTTATCAATCAATCGATATGGACCCTAACGAGGGTCGCAATAAGGAATAATTATTAAAATTCAGAATATAAACTTGTAGATAAGTTCGTGGGAACTAAACACGTGCATGGGTGCGGTTCTTAGAGGGCAAATTTCGAAGGAAATGTTGACCTTACCTGTAACATTGAAGAAGTTGAAGATGTTCTACATCTTTTGAACCTTTGGGGAACTAAAACTACAGCGGAATATCATCGCCGTAAGGCATATCGGGATCAGGAATGAATCAGGTGAAAGAAGGAATTTGCAACTGTACTACTTCCAACCCATCATCAACTGTAGCCTCTTCGAAGATGTTTGGAGATGTGCTCCTTATTATTCCCCTTCATCATCATCTTTCCAGGTTATCCAGAATCTTGCCCGCACACCACCACACGTCACCAGTGCCATCAACCACCACAGGTCGGTTATCTCACCCACGTATACCTGATGTATCTGGTTGACCCTTGAGATATTCTGGTAGAAAATTATTTTGTTTCCAGAAAATGGCCGTCGGCAAGTAGCTGTTTCTGCTTTCTTGCAAATAAACCAAAAATTTTTCTTTGGAGAAGTAAAAGGCAACAGCAGACGCAACTGGAACAGAGGAGTGTACACCTGTAATTTTAATACCTCTCGAGGTACAGAACAGCGAGCGGGCTGTTGCCAGCTAATGTAGAAGATATATATTCCAAAGAAGAAGAATAACGAGCAAAAAAGGAAAATGTAGGAATTGAGGTGCCTACACTGGGCCTACTCACGGTCTAGATGAAGGTGAAGACAGTAATGACATCCATATTTTATCAACTACCAAAATAACTTACTGCGCATTCTTATGATGTGGAATAAATTTTTGTTGGCCCACGCATAGTCCATTCAGCGGCGAGGGCGGCGGGGGCGTCAAAACAATTCAAAGATGAATAACGATGAAATGGCTGGCAGTTTATGTTAAATATTAAAACGAGCATAGAGTGTGAAAAATATATTTTATCTCAATCTTGTATGCTTTCTTACATTTCAGATATAAAATTCTTCAATTTCAACAAAAGTAAATGAAAACTATAATGGAGATAATAATGCCAAAACCAGAGATGATATAAGCAAATAAAAGGGTTTTATTACTGCAGAGGTATTGACGTAGGCAACCAGTTAAGAATGTGAGATTATATGACTTGGTAGCATAGCCTAGCTGGAAGTGTATTCAGAATGAAAATTACGATGTAATGTTTATAGCCACGCCGCCAAAATGGGAGACGCTCCCAACCAAATCCATGGTGACCAATGAAAAGTATCTCGTTTAGTTTTCAGTAAGTCTTCTTTACAGGCTGATCTTATACCTTTTCTACAATACAAAATACGTTATTGTATAAAGTAAAATAGGTACATTTTAAAAAGACCTAATGTAATAGGGTTTTCTTTTTATTCCATGTGTAATTTTTTATATTTTTGCTATAGTGATTCCGCCTTCTTCAGCCTTTCTGGAATATCATCTAGTGCATTGTTTATCTTATTACATCCCTTATATTCTGTACTTTAATTACAATTTATTTATTAAGAATTTAAAATTCAAATAGTTTCTTATCTTTCTTTTATTCCTTATTCCCTTCCCACGACTTTTTCGTTTTAAAAATTAAAGTGTTTTTCTTCTATAAATTTATTTCATACAATAATATTTATACAAATAATTAAAATGTTGAAAAATATTGGGAGTAGTTGTAAAACCTCATTACTTAAAATTTTAACTTTATTTATTTTTTTGTACTGGTAAATAAACCTACCTTTCTGTATTTAGAATTTTCAACATGAATTTAAAACGAATTGGTCTGTAGTGTATTTTAAGTTCCTAAAGGAAATGGAAGTATCAAAAAGAGCTTGTGGATTTATTTTATAAATATTTTATTTTAAAACTATTGTGTGCACACGCCAATACAAATTTTTGTACATAATTACAGAGTTAAAAGCCAAACTTTTTAAAAACTGCAAAAGGTCAAGATCCGACTGATACAAAATATCGCACTTGGAAAAATCTTATGTGTACTGGGAAACGCAAAAATGAAAATTTTATCGAAAATGAATGGAAATTGACCTTATTCTTGTACATATTTTTAAATTTTGATAAAATACTCGCAGTATTGAAAATAAAATAAATTTAAGACTTCTGCATTTGCTCGAACTTTAAAGTCCTTTTCCCGAAATTACGGATTTTTGTGTTTCATGTTCCTTTTTCTTAGGATTAACTAAAGGGATTTCGTTAATATTTTTTATTATATCGAGAAAATAGAACTCTACAAGCCAAGATAGTTTATTTGTTTTCCTCTGCATATGTAGACTTTCTACAAATTCATAGCTATCGAAAAATTAACTGCTTACCTCCTCCAGATAAAGAGGAAGGTGGTAAGAAGGTAGGCCTAAAAATTCAGTTCCATAGTTTTCAAGGTAAAGGTACATCAAGTTGATGACGAGTTTCCCAGTACCCTTAAACAACAAACAACAAGATTCCAAATTTTCCAAAGAAACAAATTTTTATAAAAAATTATTAAAAATTATTAAGGAAAAAGTTGTTTATTCTTCAATGGAAAAATGTACTAATAGGTTTATTCTTGAGACTTAAAGCAACCACGTAAGAGAACAGATATATATTGTTTTTTTTATTAAATTTACACACTAGTCAAAGTCATGCAAAGTAATTTGATGAAGAAAATGTGTCGCCCTTACAAGAAAATTAAAGGGCTGTTCTAGGTTTTGTGTGTTTAAATGATTAAAGTGCTTTTATACATTTTATGATATGACAATATGGAAAATTGAAATTTGTTGTTAGGCTCGTTTTACCTCTCCCTTACCCTCCTCTCTTTTAATGTTATTGATTGATTTTAAGACATAGTTGAAAGTTTACAAAAAAAACTTTAAAATAGAATTTGTTTTTAATTTAATTTTTTCAGTAATGAGATAATCAATAATGAAGTACACTAATTCTGAATTAATAAAAGCTGAACGAAGACAGAATTAGTTTCAAATAATTTGCTTTTTTATAATTAGAAAGTGTGTCGGTTTCCACGATATATCACGCGATTTAAATTATTGGATTAAATTGGATTTTTTTTTTTTTTTTGAGGACTAAAATTTGAATTAATTTATAACGCTTTATTATTGGTGTTAAAAATAAGCTGGAAAGTCGTAGAATTTTTCGATTCATAATTCAAAATCCTGATGGTATCACTTTCAAGACTTTCAAGTTATATTTTAGTTTAGTAAAAAGCTATTCAAAAATCATTTGAAAATTTCTTGAAAATAAAATAATTTTGAATTTCCAGACATTTGTTGAAAACACAAAATAGACTTTAGCTACAATTTGTAGATTAATTTTTAATTTGATTTTTAAACAGAAAATTTTAAGATCGCCAAGTTAAACAGTTGTGCTGAAATCTTGTTCATTATTTTTTAATAGATTTGAAGAATTACAAAATTAAGTATATAATTTAAAAAAAAAATTTATATACGTGTTTTGTAATCATCAAGAAGACGAATCGAATTCATAACTCGAATTAACTCAATTGCCCTAGATTCGACTAACTCTATTAGATTCAACTGAAATTGGACTCGCTTTAACGCGATTCGATTCGGAGCTAAATTAAGTATAATATACTTTAAAACCATTATCTTTTATTACACCATTCGATTAGTATATAATTTTTTAAATCGAAAAATCCATACTATATATAAAAAAAATAACAGGTAGTAATAGTAGGTAATAAACTCAAACATGGTATATTTTTTTAAAAAGTAAACAAGAAGCAATAAGAAACATGTTTACTGCGTATTTCCTTCCTAAGCATTTTGAAATCAGGTACGTTTACTAACTAAATTAAAACTCCGAGACCGGCAACATCACCTGATTGTTTCTTTCTAAACAGCTGCCTCGGCCTTCGTCCAACATGCATTTACCGCTGAGCAACAATAGCGACTTTTATGGGTGTCAGAAAGAAAAAAATTTAATTATGTCCTCGGATAGACCAGCTTTTGTATTATACGCCTGCTTTAATGGGGGCTGAGTCATAAATTCTGCGCGGGCATAGGACCGAACATGGAGATTCTTTCACGAGCTCATTTCTGAAATGATGAAATTTTATTTTTATTAGCATTGTTCCGTTGAAATTATGTAGCGGTGTAATATTTTTTAAATACACGTGATGATACCCCATGTATTTTGCTAACATAATTAACTTTTCAATAGAGATGGTCATTTCCACAAAGGGCTATTTGTTTTTAAAGTCTACAAAAAGTTACTTGTAAATCATAAAAATTTAAAAGGGATAAAATTATTCCTAGAAAATGATATTTCCTAATTTCCAATTAAAACCAAATGAAGGTTTTATAAGAGGGTAATAACAAAAAAATCTTTTACTGATTCCCTAGTGTATTTGCATTTCTGAGGCAATTCCGAAGCACTTTAATGGAATTATATAGCGCAATTAATAATTAATAAAACATTGATTAAAACTAGTATAATTTTATTGAAGGAGCCAAATAAAGTAGATTAAGTTAATCTATCGCGATAGTATTTTTTTGAATTTAAGAATTACCCTTACATAATTTGAAAACTGGGAAATAATTAAGAAAAACCAAAAAAAAAAAAAAACGGGCAAAATTTAGAAATATGATCAGAAGGTTTTTTTTATAAGATTTTTCTACAGGATTCCTATTACTGTCCAGAGAAATCAATCAGAAGGGAAGAATGGTCCCAATATCAGATTTTCTTTAAATTATCGGCACAAAATTGGAATAATGGCCTCAAAATTTCAATCAAGTTCAAGAACTTTCTAAAATTACATTTTTTTTTATGTAACTCAACGTATCGTTCTTTATTTTTAAAGTGACCTAGATCTATTATTTTTTTAATAAAATTAACAAAATAGAATTGCAATATCTTCTCTAAAAAACAAATAAATTTCTACCTTCCATGTTGACTCGTTTTTGTCAATTTTAATTAAAACCTTGTAAAGGAACTTTGAAACACCCAATTTTGTGACAACAAAGGAATCTCTATCTTGTAGAACTTTCTGAAAACTTCCAGAAATCATGATTCTGTGAAAATTTATCACATCTTGTACAATACCCTTGTACGTATTTATTAATTCATCTTTGAAAAGCAACTTTTTCCACTTTTCTGCTGGCTCCTACTTTGAACCCCTATGGACTTAAAATTGGACGGGAATAAGCAAACTATCAACATATTCAAGACAATCGAAAATAATGAAATGGTATTAAATTTAGTCACTTTATCTCCTGTCTCCGAAATGGGATTTATTAAATTTGATAATGAAAATTATATTAAATGCAATTTGAATATGTAACACGCTAAATCCATATAACTTTATTTACATGACCGACATAGGGATGTTGTAGTTTTGAAGGTTTTACGTCTAGTGATGCCATTTTTGTGGTTTTATGAAATAGTAATCAAGTGTTGTCCTTTATGTCATAGGACATTATTTTCAAGTACGTTTCCAATTCAAACACTTGACTACTATTTCGTAAAACCACCAAAAGGTAAACCATTTCAAAACCCGTATTTGTGCAAAGTTGTTCAACTGTTTGTAATTCAATTACTACTCTTACTCTTCAATGTACTCCACATGTGAATGAGGATCTATATCTTCCATCAATATAATAAAGAAAATTTATAGAAAATTGAGAAACTTAAAATCAGTACCAATATCCTCCCCCTTTGTACCCTTTTATTAATACAGCGTACAGTACACGGGTACAAAAGACATTCAAATAAATTAAATTAAGTGGCTCCCAGTGTGAACCATTATGGGTCCCCCACCAGGAACAATAATTTAGCGACAACGTTCGATGAAATGACCTGCAGAACACTTCCATTTACTTAGGACAAAATACAAAATATACAGAAGATAAAAACAACAGGGAGCTAGAGGAGGAAAAAGCAAGTTCAAAGGTAGAATAAACTGCTGCATCGTCTAACAAACAAACATCCAGCCCGCCCCCTTGGCCGCTGTATCCTCGTTCTGCACCATGACATCATTTTCCTGCATGTTTTGTTCGGTCTTAACTATTTCATTAAATTTCATCATATGAAGTCCAACGTCTCGAAAGCGAAGACTTCTAAAGTTTTTTTTGTTTTTACGCTTTTTTTCGCTTTTTTTTTTTTTGTTGTCTTTGTTGTTCCCCTTGTCTAGAGTCCTTAAACACTTCTTGTGCTTGAAGCAAGGATCTAACCAACCGTTCAGAACTCAGCTCAGTTCGCCCGTCAATTCTCATTCCCTTATGGAAGGTTGTGGACCTTCAAAGAAAATAAACTTTTATGTTGCGTCATCAAGAGCGATAAGATTTTCCAATGGCCCCATATCCTAAAGGGATTTCTTTGTGCAGATAATAAGTTCATAAGGACGCCTATACACAGTACAGCGCTCTCTCTCCGATCTGTGTTATGTTAGCATCTACTATACCATGGACAACTTTCTTATATTTCTCCTTAAGATGGGCGTTCCTGTGTAATTTTGCAATAATTAAATTATTTAAGTAGCACGCTCGGCGCGTATACGCCCCTCTGATTAATTTCGTTGAAAAAGGAAGACGGAGGATTGATGCCTTTGAGTGCTATTAGTGCTATTAGTGCTAATGTGCCAGGGTGGTATGCTTTTTCCTCATTTCGATGGTGCTACAGTCGTCATCTAGTAGACTTATGGGCCGAGACTTCTCCGGACCAAGTTCAAGTTCATTAGTTTTTAAAACTGCGCAAACTGCTGCTGCACAGTCCTAGTTTCCTAATGTCTTTTCTCATCGTCGGAATCTCTCTTGTTGATTCCCAGAAAATTACCATACGATTGCAAGCCCACTGATGTTGGCCGAGGGTTGGCAAAAACGGGGTATGGGCGCGTAATGTCGGAAAAGTTTCGTGTTCCTTGTTCCTGGGTCATAACCATCCGACTATAGAAACTTGGACCGCAGCGTAGATGTAGAGACTTTCTCGCATTCCGGACGGCAGATATTTGACAAATTTCTGAATGAGTAAAGTTTTGACGTTCATTATCATATGAAAGAGCTCTCGATGTCGTATAGCCCCAAGATAAGACCCACCCTAACCTAAGAATAATTCTAGTGTAAAGTTCGCTCATCCATGCTGGATGTGCTAATTATTTTGAGATATGGATTAAAATGCGGAAATCAAGTTAGTTATAACGTTAGATTTAGGAAAGCATTTCACTGATGTGCTTTGTCCTAATGATGTAAGCACTCAAGACGTTTACAACTTAGAGCAATAGTCACAATATCACATTCAAAACATTTCCAGGATAATTTGTATCATTGAGATAGTGATACTAAGTTTATACAATTTAATTATTTCTTTAGTCATTACTAACTAAATAGTTATAATTCTTAAATGGAAATTTCAATTTTGGGTTCCTCTATACATAAAATATAATTAATAATTAATGTTTTCAATGTATTCAATATTAAGGAAGTCTCAATTCAATGGAATTTGTAGGATGGATTCTTCTTCAGCAACATTTCACCTTGATATGTATTTAAAAAAAGTTGTTTAAAATTAAATTAGACTCGTGCTCTAAAGGTTCTGTTCGTAATTATATAAAGTTTCTGAATATTTTAAAGAATTGATTTCTACTCGCATACTGAAAAATTTTCACGAGAAAAATATTTAAATAAAGTTGAAAAAGTTTTTAATTAGCAAATATTTATTTTATCGTAAATACCCGTGACCTTTACAACTTTTTCGAAGCAGTTAATATGGCCTAAATTGTGTTGTGGAGGATGTTGTGCATTAAAATACTTTTATAAATTTTATGGGACAAAGTAAATACGTAGGTAATTTTTAGATATTTGTTACTTTTCTACTTGTTCCAGTGGAAAATTTCATTTATACAGTTCATTATAAATTTAAAAGTGAAAAATCATTCGAATATTTTCGCTTTTGCCTTTAGATTTAGCAAACGTTGAAGTACTAGGATGAAAATAGTTTTATTCTAACTTATGCGAATTCTTTATTATTAAAAATTACTTTCAGACTTTCTATGAAGAAGAACTCTTTATCAAGTAAATTGTACGGTAGATATTTTTCTTGATTCTGTCGTATGAAATCTTTGCTGGTAAAGTTCGCTTTAACTTAAGTAATTTTTATACGTCCTTAAGTGCATTAGATTTTTTCTTTTATTTAATTTCAAAAATAAGAAACGATGGAACAAAGTTTTCTAGGAAAGTTTTTAAAAATATCGTTCGAAATGATGAACTTAAATATTTCAGTATAGTGCTCAATCTTTGTAAGTTTTAAATTTCCAGTTGGTAGCTTAAATCATTTCTGAGAAACTTGTGCGTGACGGATGCTAAGAAAGGGACGCGGATTTCATCATAAAGATTCCAATTTTTCATATTTAAGATTTAAAAGGCCTAAAAAGATTTCTTAGCAAAAGTAGAGTATAACATGAATTGTTAACTTGTTGTCGCACTGAAAAAAAAAATGTACTAATGCAAGCCGCTGCTGAATTCGGTCAAGTATTTTTTTTTAATGCCTAACATGTTTTTCAATATGCAAAAAAATGTTTTTTGCAATGATTGTTGAAATAATCACATGTAATAGAATTTGATTTTAAAACTTTTCAAATTGTTAATTTATGCGAAAAAATGATACTTTCTTTTACAATGGATCATCATTTTCTACAAGTGCACGTCGGTAAATTGAGTTTTCAAGGAAAAAAAAAAAAAATTCAAGGAAACTCTTCACCAACGGAGATGAGGACTGTAACACTTAACTTAATGTTTGAACATTTATTCAGACTTTAAAAATTTAAAATTTAAACACCCTCTTTGTGATTTTGAAATATATTTTCACTTTGCATTTAATTGAGTAATAAAACGTTGATCGTACCTAATTAATGGATAAAAGTAATTTTTTTCTAATTTCCCTTTAAACGAGGAAAGAATAACACTTAAAATTTTCAGAAAACTCCTGAGTTAGTGTAAGATATTTTAGAGCATTCACCTGAATTTATTGAAATGTCTTTTTTATATTACATACAATCAGTTAATTTGAAATTTAATTATTTCATGTATTAAGGGTTCCATTTGAAAATACACACAACAATTGCCCAGGAAAGGTTGCAAAGATATATTTTTAATATAAAAAATAAATTAACTTGTATACTTGATAAATTGCAGCTCGTGTGGGAAACACCACAGCAGAATCGTCTGAATAAAATATTTTAGATTTACCGTCCAGTTTTTTTTTTTTTTTTTATTGAAACTGAAATGCTTCTGTCAGGTCCACAGTAGTGTGGTTTTTTCAATAATTATTTCCGAAAGATCATTAGGAAAAAAAATGAAATTTATTTATTAAAAGCAGTGTTAGTGATTTCATTTTAATACTTTTTTATTGATAACCAATTCAATCGAAAAATAATTAATTTATCGACTTCTAGAAAAACAAAACAATAAATCGTGACATTCATTTCGAAAACTATTAAGGATATAGTAAACTTTCACAAATTGATATGGAATAAGAACTTTCTTTTAAGAAGAAACAGATCAGAAGAATTTATTTTTAGATTAATCGATAGAGCACCGAATTAACATGCAAAGGTTACAGGTTCAATCCCGACTGTCTTGACAATAACAAGAACTTATAAATCTACTTGACAAACAGTTTTTATCTCAACAAAAACAAACTATTGATGTTTGGAAAAAAGAAGGAAAAAACAAATTATAATTATTGCTAGCTACTATTTTTACTGACTAAGGATTAAGGATATATTTCTTGATCTATATGAAATGTGAGCAATTTATTTAATTACAATTCTTCAATGAAAAATGTATTAATATAAAAATGTAAAATTCTTTCGCTATTGTTTGTTGTATATTAGAAGTCTGTTCGTATGATTAAAATTGTCGTCTTATCCAAACAACAGGATTAAATTTTCGAGAAAATGTTTACATTTTACATTTCTCCATCAGTTATTTGTTACTTTGAAGAAAACATTGCCATTACTCCTCGCTCCTTAGCCTTCCACTTTGTCTTCCCATATTTTATATATTTTCTGTGCCTTTTCATGCTTCCTTTTATATTCATGTTGTCGGTTTTTGTACACTCCATAAATCTTGTGCCCATGATGCCATGATTTAGATACCCCTAATATCGTTCCTGTGAAGGACATGCCGCGGATTTTAATCTCGTTTGTATTATCAAACTGAAAACGTTGATTATTTGGCAGGGGGATGTTTTTCCGGGTAGACCACTAATATCGATCCTACAGGCATAGGTATTTATTGTCCGAATGCTTAACCATATACGGTTATCGTTATCCCATGATAATCTCGCACTTATGCTTAATGGTTATTTTACGACCGATAATAATGACCGAATACAATTAATTTATTATTATCCGTAATTTGAATTAAGAGCGATTGATAACAGAAAAATATATTTATTAGCAACGACTATGCCAATGGCAAAGATGTGAAATGATTATCTAAATGTCTTTATGACTGGTGGACGCTGTAAGGTATATTGAAAATACAAATTTAGAGAATAATTCACATAGAAGTGCAACTTAATTTAATTGTATAAATTCTTGAAATTGACAGGTAATGGAATCGATATCAATTTGAATGTATAATACTTAGGTCACATTAAGTAACACTAAAATTATCGATGCTTAAAAGAGGAAAATATTCCTGTAAATTGTTTGGTAAAATTTTCAAGAAATACTATCCTTGTTAAGAATGATGACTGTATTCGTTTCATTATACTTTTTACCTTAGGCCATAAGTATCTTTGCCACAACCTCATCTCTTCCATTTTTTATATACGGAGTGTTAAAATGTGTTTTCTTTAGTCAAACAATGCACTCTCAGAATTGTTCTATAAAATGCAGACTTATTTTAATTTATCTATAACAATAAAAAATAAAAATAAGACCAACAATGAAATAAAATATTTTTAATATCAATAAGAAAGATTTATAATTTTATACAGCCATGCTTTAAAATTATTGTGAACCAGAAACGTGTAAGAGAATTTCAATTAAATATATTATTATAGTAATCCATTAAACTATCATAGGAATAATAGAATGATTATTTTTAATTCATTCCTTTTCTGTAATATCGATTGATAGTTTTCAGTATATTAATGCATTCTTATGAATTTATTTATACTGATAGCATTTTTTTAGCCAAATCACGATAGCATTTCTTTAAAATTATAGAAAATTTTTTCCTTAAATAAAAAATAAAAAATTTCAATTGTCACTTTATAATGAAAAAATATTTTATAATTTTTACCAACTAAAAGCCACAACCGACAAACAAACTATTTACACGTTTGTTTATTTTTAATTCAATTTTATCAAATATTAAAGTTAATTGTTTTGGAAAAAAAATATCTAAGCTGAAAATTTTTCTTTGTATACATTGATGCAACATTTTCATTACTATAATTTTAAATTGCATTTTAAATATACGTTGAAATAGTTCAAAACTCGTTGACCATAAAAATATTTTTAAGGGGCTAATATTTCAGTTTAAAATTTCATAAAAAATGGTGTTTTAATTAAAACAGATTTCCCAGAGTCTAATTTTTTTTTTTCCACTAAAAATATTATTTGTTTGTTTCAAGTTTTGAAAATAGATTAAATCCTGAAATCGAGAGTACCAAATTCTGGGAAAATTCATCAGCAAACAGAATTTTCTATCATAATTTAAAAGTTTATGTTTTTATTTAAAACTTAAAATAGTTTTATGGTTGGTGCCCATTTAAGGGCTTTCAACTTTTCAAACGATTAAATGAAATCGATAAACTCATCACCATGGAAAGTTCTAAAACAGCAGAGCCGTACACCACTTTAATTGTTTGTCGCTCTCGAAACTGAAAGGGATGTAAGGTCTGAAAGGGATCTGCATAATATTCCTGGGCGGTTTAATTAAACCGTATCTCCCGACTCAATTTTTTTCTCCTTTCTGATTGCTTGGCGTTTTACAATTAATTGGTCAAAAGAAACTCTTGTTTCATTTTACATTACATCCCACGGCCGACATGGGCGGAAGTCAACACATCATACATGTCGCGGACATATCAGGTAGCGTCGAAGCTGGAAGTTGAAAGTTGGTTAGAAGTATTTGTTCGGGACCGGGTTGGGTGAGATGAAAAGAGGAAAACCCTTTATTCTCTCCCATACCCTTAATTATATAGGAAACCACAAAGGTACCCAAGTGTAATAGGTAAATGAAACGGGAATGGGTTTTAGGCCGCTTTTGTGGTCGGGTGAATATTCATCTCCTCTTACTCGTAATTCCTAATTGTTCGTCTCGGATCCCCTCCCGTCCTGCCCGTCCGGCCTACATTCGTCATTTACACATGAAGAGTACCCTCCGGGAGGATTTCACTAAAGTTAAGGGTTAGTAGCTTTTAACTAGATCTTCCAATTACTTTTCCACATGATGTGCCGACAAAAAGAAATGTTTCATTTAACCGTGTCGGCTGCGGTTCGGGTGCTCTTTCAGATTCTACCAAATACCAAAATGCAAACAGCTCCAATCTACAAGGAACAATTCACATTCCTCCATCTTCCCTCGTCTACAAAGCATGCTAGAATGTCATTTATTTGAGTATTTTCCAAAAGATTTAACTCCCTTTCGCCTGCCATGGTAATAAATTCACGAATTTATTTTATTAAAAAAATAACTGGCACAAGTTTTATAAAGATTAAATCGGTGTAAAATATAACCCACGCTCTGCTATCATATTTTCACTGTATGAAATATTTAAATCACTTGCAAGTGCATTGACTTTTCGTAAATTTCCAAACTTGTAAACTTCCGATCCAAGAATGTTTAAAGAGTCGAGGAAAACTTTCATAGCATAGGAAATTAATAAAGTTAATTGATCAAAGAAAATTGACAATATAAACTGGAAGTCTTTGAGATATATTGGATCGATAGTATCTAATGAATATACCTATGCAATATTGCAATTAGAAGTAAATAGGTTCGCTTCTGCACTTCAAATAATGAAAATTTGATTTATGTTATTTACATGAACTTTCTTTACACAGCTTGTTGGAACTATAAGAAATAATATCTATTTTAGGAAATTGCCTTGAACGCTATCTAGTTTATGGGTAGTCTGTATTACTATTCCATAAAAATCCATAAAGTATGGATTAAATAAAAAACATAATATGCACCTTAAAAGCATATTACTATAGTGCAAATATATTCGAATTTCGAAACATTTTCTATAGGATGCTAAATTTAAAGTATAAGAACGTAATTTCACTTTAAACTTAGCTTATTACATTTTTTCGTATGCTTGTGTGACCCTCATATAAAAAAAACAGACATTATTTCAAGTCTTTAAAGATTCAAGGTTTGTTTCAATGTGGCGGAGTGGTGAAAAATCCCCTTTTTATCCAGGTACATAACAGTCAAAGTACCCACTTTGAGAAAAAAAAAACGACTCTGATTATTCGGACAAGGAGAACGTTTATCATTCTCAACTACCTCCAATTTACTCAGGGATTTTCCTGTAATATCCTGAGATAAAAACGCATTGAATGATCTCTATGAAAAATGTTATTGTTTATTCCATTCTTTTAGCATTAATAATTTTTACCATTAAAAAAAATACTGCTTTTCTTTTGTTTATTGTTCAATATTGTTATTTACCGATTTTATTACGCTAATAAATGTACAAATTTACGAAAAAAGGAAAAGGTTAAAAGTTTAGTTATGATTAAACGGCTTGAAAATATGACCCTTGCATCACATTTCTACAATATGAAATATTCAAATCATTTACAAGTGCAGTGATTCCTGACTCTTTCTGAATATGAAATCATGTACATGATTCCTGTTTATGTTGCATAATGTCCCCCTGCTGTCTTCCGTCTCCTTAACTTTTCAAGCCACCAAACTCCTTCTTACTCGTCCCACAAAATCCTGCAGGAGTAAGGAAAAAGGAGTACAGGAGTACAGAACTTGTGCAGCGCAGCATTCTTCTTCCAGAAATGTTTTTCTTCTAGATCCTAAAAAAAAAAAAAAAATTTGAGTTTCGTGAATATCATTTCCAAAATATCCAACCTATGTCCTGCGGGACTTGCACTGGCGGGGGCTCTATTAATGAACTCAATAAATCAGAAAACCATGGAAGCAGCTACCAGTGTGCCACCATACCGCCATGCAGAAGGGATATACGAAAACTGTTTTTCTTCGAATGTAATTCTTAACTCTGGTTTGAAAACATAATTCGAACTGAATAGCATGAATAAAACATGAAATGTAAACGAAACAAAAGCCTGGTGCAAACATAGCTCGTGGTAGTGGGTATAGGGTACAGCAGGGCGACGGGAACCACGCGGGGGTATTGTAGGACCATGGGAGCAAAAGATGGGGTTGTTGCATTCAGAAGTTGAACAGAGCTGGGATAAGGATTTTAAAAACCATTTAAACTGCACATTCCCTTGGAGGTAAAGTTTCTGATTTCAAAAAACAATGTGTAAAATGTCGAAAGGACTTGTTCTATCAAAAATCCCAGTTGGCTGTTGTACAGTTGTATAGGCTAAAGGTACATTGTATACCGTACAGAGGGTTCCTGCGATAAATTGGGGTAACATCATGAACTTCATTTTCCGAGCCAATTGATTTACGACAAAGTGCTCAAGAAACTCATGCAAAGTTTCCTTACTCCTTAAGGCTTACTAAGAAGAAGTCCTTTCAAGCGAAAAGTAATATTTATGCCACCCAGAACTCCAATGCCTCTAATTCCACAATTCCACAGTTCTACGACCGCGATGAGGGCGGCGATGTGTGTAGCAACGTCTGGGCTCATTTCACTTCCTTAAGACGGCATCGCCTAAGTACGTCGAATGAAGGGCTCCACATATGCCCCAGTAGGTTCTTACATATTAACCACTTCTCGTGTGGTGCGGGAACGGGCTCACCCACACGAAGTACCGATTTGTTTTCATTATTGGCAGTTGTGACTGCATTTACCGGTTAAGTACTCCTCAATTCTAAGGTTGATCTAACAATATTGCGTTTATGAACTCAAGATATGCGTCTTATTACAACAAAGCACTTCGTAAATCTCTTACGTTGGATGAATACTTATTGAAAACAGGCCCTCAGCCTCAGCGTTAAGAAAAGACGCTTTCGCTTTCTTCTTCGGCTATCAACCACCCTCATTCCTGTTCGCCCTAGAACACATCGTTACTATAGAGCCGATCAAAATGTGAATAGAGGAGGAGGATGTTAAGCTATCGATCTAGAAACTGCTCGGATGTTCTTCTTTCAAAACCGTACTTGAAGTGGAGCCTTCTTTTAGTAGTTATTGGGTACCGGAAATCTAGCAATAACAAAATGCTCGAATACGGACATTTTTTGAAATTTAATATTGAAGTAATTGCTCTAGCCGCTACTCTAAAGTCAGCTTTTCTTTAGAGTGCTCTCTAAGACCAGCAATAGACAACTGGTGGTTGGTTTAACTCGGAAGAGCAAGGACAGAAAAAGAACGAACAAAATGTAAGTCCAGCAAAGTACACTTAGTATCAGGAAAAATGGAAAAAGTCTAGATGTATAAAATCCTCATGTATTTTTTGAACGAACCATTGCATATGGACCAATATATGATATAGTGTGCGGGATGCATAAAATGATATCCTGGACGAAATCTAGCTCATACAATCTAAAAGCAGTCGGTTCCATAATACGGTTACTATAGATAGAATGAAAATTTTTAGAGTAACCCAACAACACTACTTGGGAAGAAAATGGTTATGGGTATACGAACTACTAAAGAATAATTTATCTAGGTATAGAATCACAAAAATATACTTAACTTTTATCTAGCAAAAGAGTGTAATGTATAATAAATTTCTATTTAATTTAATTATATTACCAGAGTTTAATAAATTGAGCGAAAACTTCTTCATTATTTTGCAATAGATGCAACAATATAAGTTTTTATTGATCAGTTATACAAAAAAATTAAACGAGAGGTAATCTTTAAGAAACAAATATTTTATTTATTTATTTTAGAAACAGGTATTTCCTTAAAATCCAAGAAATATTATTATATGTATATAATTGTCAATATTATGAAATGAAAATAAGGAAATATTTTCAAACGTGTAATGATTTAAAGTTTTCAAAAATGTGTATTAAAAAATCCTAAATATTAAAGTTGAACATTTATAAAGGAAAAATGTATAAATGTATATCTCCCAGTGTTAAAATTATTTATATTAAAAATTTTTTAAATTTTGTGTAAGTCTTAAGAATACAGAAAACCTCTTAGGAAAAATCTGAATCTTTTTGCAAACTTAAAGTTTAACAAGTCTATTCATTTCTGAATTATTAAAACTTTAAAATTTTTCTCTTTTCGGATAACCAAGTTAAATATATTATCATGAAAACTTTTTAATTTAAGATGACAACTTTATTTAAATTAAATATGCAACGACTATTTACGGAATCCTCAGAGTGCGAGTCTGACTCGTGCTTTTAAATCTGAATGGGAAATTTTCCTTGCGAAAACTAACAAAAGGAAAATTTTTCAAATGAATAAAGTTTTCGTTGTTTTCTTTTTACAATTCAATAGCTTTCAAGAAAAGTTGAAATTAATACCAGATAAAATTAAATATTTTATATATACGTAAATATATCTTCTTATGTTAGAATTGATTTAATCATTTAATTAAGGATTAGGAAAACCTTTTCGGTTAGGTTGCTGAATTTTTGATTTCTTTAGTATTTGAAATATTTAGTCATTTGCTAAATACTCATATAAACACAGTCAAAAAAATAAAAATAAAATAAACTTGTACAAGTTCTTTCAATTAAGTTAATTTGTATTGTATTGAAATAATAAATTATAGATTTAGAGGATCGAATTAAATCTAGCTACTTCCGAAATTCTAAACTATGCTTAGTAAGTAAATAATAATTTAGATGAATTTAAGCAATATAGGACATATTATTATTTTGAATTCACAATTTTAAAATATGTGCAAATTGGAAAAGTCGTAGTGTTTTGAGATCAAATTTGTCGAGCATGGATGTAAAATAAAAATTTATAACTAATCATAAACTGCGAAGTACATACTTAAAAATGTCCTAAAAAGTCTTACTTTTCAAATTACAAACTTTAAAAAATATTTTTAATTTGATACCACGAAAAAATTTAAATTATAACTCTGATAATTTCCATTCAAAATAGAATCCCAATTGTCTCAAATATAAAAACCTGCAGACCCAGTGATCCCACTAGATTGGGTGACATCTCGGAGGTTATTGGTGAAATCACTACAATATACCAACCAACCAAAAAAAACATACTAAAAATGGGACAGGGGCAATACAACACGTCATCAGTCTAGAGGTTGCAGATTTGATTCTCATCTCGACTTTAGTCCACTTGCCTGTGCCATGACTTCCAAACAGAAAATCAGAATGAAGCGTCTTCAAAGTTGATGTTTTCATGATTGTCCAAGTAGATTTTACAAACAAAAAATTCGTTATATGTGTTTTATTTGTGTTAATTTTGGTAGATCACCCCCTGAAGGACAGCGTCCAATTTCCAGCGAAAACACTGTAAAAAATGTTTATGTTTGCTTAAAGATAACGATCATCCGCACCCGGTTTTGTTTTCAAGAAAAATTTCAAGTTTCAAGTTTTTACGATTTGTCGTTGAATAGAAAATAATAGAAAATTTACAACTTATTAATTGCCTTATTTTTGTGAATTAGGCAATTTTGGAAAAAAACAAAAACAAAAATATTGTTTAATAAAATATTCATTGAGAGTTTCAAAAGACCTATTCAACATCCCTCCTTAATTCATGCCCATGAACAGGCCATCAATAATTGCTTCCATTATCTACTATTCCAATAAACCCTTGCACGGGCTCTAATTGCCCAAACTAATTAAGACCTCCTCAAGCAAACTCAGTAATTAACAATTAAATATTTACTCACTGATGCCGGTTAGGAATAAAAATTATTTTCCGAATGACAACTAAAACGAGGTGAACTGGTCGACTACAGCAAATATGAGTTCGTGTAGCGTTTGCCGGCCCGCCCCTAAGGTCTATCATAACGCCCTAGACTAACGATTTCCACCCTTCGGCGACAGGGCTAAAATCTGATTACGACGAGACCTCAATTAGCACTTGAAATAGACGAAAACCGATTTACTGGCCAAGAAGTCGCACTTGTTGAAAATCGGCCCGAAATATGCGGAATGCCAAATAACAAATTTGCGTAGCTAATTCGTTTTCGTTTTACCTGCTGACCTGACGCTTACAGGTGTCTTCCATACCGGCAATGAACCGTACATAATCCACAATATCGCGATCGTTCCCATTCGGCAGCTTACATGTGTTCGACGCCTGCACAAGCCACCTACGTTATTAATTCATCAATTTGCACCGGAGAAAATTGGTAATTCAATATTAATCAGGGCAAATGACTTTTTTACAATATAATTCGCCGACACACCGCGTGCGAGCAAATTATGTAATCCCCGGCGATTGTGACCGCCCTAGACAACGTGCTCCACGTCCATATTTTTTTACTTTTTTATTTTTATTTTTTAAATTCATCCGCCGATGTTTGCTTTAGGTAGGTATCTTGAACCCTGCCTGCAAAAGGGGTTTCCTTATGCCGCGCGGATATTCCCCTGTCCATATGAGCAATTTTTAATGAGGCCTCTCTAGTTGCCTGGCCGTAGGCCACAGTGGTCTGTCAACATGGGCCTCATGGAACTCCATGTCCGTATCATAACTCATTCAATTTAATGCACTAGCCCGGGCCCAAGGCTTTGTTGACTACATCCAGACGATTCCTGTTCACAAAAATTCCCCGTGACATGACACAGTTTTTTTTTTCGCCGATTTGTTAATTGATTTGCGATCGAACTATGGCATATTTCCAGTAGCGAGAGTGTCGCTGATGCAACAGACTTTTTTCTTTTTCGAAAACATTGAAACAATATTAACATCTCTGTATTCATCAACAAGGATTTTATTTTATTTATTATTTTTTATTTTTTTGGAAATGAATAAACAATTCGGCTCAAATCTTTTGCAGATTACATTTTTTTAAATAAACATACAAGTAACAATTTTTTTTTTTTTCAAAATCGAATTGAAACGTGAGAAAGTGAAAATTAGGCACATGCTTTGAGGGTGCCATAATTTTTCCGAAATATAACAAAACTTTTACTTGTATCTTATTTGTGCTGATTTTAAGGACTCCTCTTCAGTACTTGTTTCTTTAAAGTATTAGTTCACATTTTCGGAAAAATGAGATTGAAAAGTAAAATGTGAAGAAAAATTTGTCACTTAGAAAACTTTACTAAAAAGTCTCTACATTTTTTGTAAAACTTTTAAATAATTTGTAAATATTCAATGATTCAGTTCAATTCAGTCCAAAATCAGTCTCATGTACTTTTATTTTGAGAAGGTTTTCTTTTTTGTTTTGTATATTTAATTTACATAACGTCCTTTTATACTCAAATTCTTCTTAAACATTTTTGAAGGTAGTTAAATAAAGACCTTCTATATTTTTTTTGTTTAGAAAATTGCAATATATTGAACATGTTTCTTTAAATTTTGATACTTTTTGCATAATTTAAAAAGGTAATATTTCTCTCTTTTTTAATGTTCATTATTTTTCAAAATAATTTAATTTCACTGTTTCAAACTATTTCAATAAAAGTTGATTTTTAACAAAAACGTTGTATTTTTTACTATTTATAAAAAATGGGAGCGTTTAAACGAAGGAATTTTTTATATACCACGAAATTTCTTATTTATTAGAACATTAAGAACATAAAATATTTTCAATATATGCAGAAATTCTACGTTCCAGGCATTGGTAATTAAGGTAGAAGGATAATGATGCATTCAATTCCTACTCAAAAGTGTTGAAAATTACAAAAATATAATATAATTTTTTTTTAGGATTACCTCTCGTAAAATCAAAAATTAATGTAACTTTTAATTGCAAGATGTTAACGTCACGTCACGTCTTCAAGTTAAAATGTTACTTTTTGAATAAAATCAGTGGCGCGTTCTTGTCGCCGCATATTAATATTATATCCATTTGAATTGCAAATTTCCACATGCTTTGCATTTCGTTATGAAAATTTTCAACCTACGTAGAGGTAGCGGTGGGGGATGTATCTCCCCGGTGATAGTGGTGCTCTGCGCTTATTTTGGTATTCTCAATTTATTCTTTGGCATAAAATGTTAAAGCTGTGCATATCCCCACCACCGTCTGCCTTTTAATTTTATCGGTTTGGCAAAAGTTCTCTACTTGAACGTACAAGTAAAATTTTCTTTGGGAATATCCACAGCTATTGGCCCAAATGTATAACAAATGTCTATTGCTCCCTGTCCAATAAATGGCAGAACCTAGAACTAGAACTTCTGTTCTACGAATTTCAATATTCTCTGTAAATTTTTATATATGTGCATATTTTTGTCAAGAGATGTGTTTTAATTAGCTACCGAGCAATTATTAGATCTCTGGTTGAATCGTTTTTCTACAAATTAAATCTGTATATTCACTTGTTTATTTGCCTATCATTATCATTTACACTTACCTTGAAAGTACTTCTATCTGGCTTGGGGTATTTTCTTAAGAGATCAAAAGTAATTACGACTGGTCCAAAATAGCACACTATCACTGTCATCCATTTTAATAATTATGATTTCTATTGATTCAGTGAATACCCAAAATAACTCTTTACTAATCCTTTTTCTTGTACGGCAAGGACAGCCTATATCCAGGCATCATGTACTTACAACAATTCATTCAACTTTAATCCGGAAAATAAAGAAGCTGTACAAGATGTGCTGATCCTCAGAAAGTATTATCCTTTAAGAATTTAAAAGTTCTTCAGAGAATATGCGAAGGAACCCCCGCGGGGATAGAGAGGAACATTGCTAATTAACGCACCCTACAGCAGCGGCTGTGGTTCGACAAATTTGCATTGGGTGGATATAAGACTTTAAGATAAACCAGGGTTCTAGAGCTGTCCTTCCTCCCGGCCACCCCCTATGTAATAATGTGTCTTCTAAGTTACGGGGGAGGATGTCGCAAAAAGAGATTACGCAGAGGCGGTACACAAGTATTACAATGGTTTCACGACACCTGCAAGTTATTGGCAACGTTAAGGAGCTGGATAAATGGATACGCCATAAACTTGAGCGAAGACAGAAAGAACAGCATCTTTGGGGGAAAATAAACTTAAGCCCTTTCTCGACCCTAATCCCCAAGTGTGATAAAAAGTAGCTTACATACGACAATTGCAGACGGACGCATCAATTGTTGGATAAAGTTGAAATTACGCGGGATATACACAGGGAAGTAAAAAATCTTTGTAATAGACAAGATGTCAAGATGAAGATGTTTTTTGAGATAAAGTAAGAGTTCTTGGAACAGCAAATAACAACTCAAGCAAGACATAATACACAGAAAGTAAACCTAATACCTTTAAAGCCGATTTTAAAACTGGATAAGCAATAGACTAACTGAAACATTAGCAAAATATTCAATTTATTTTATTAAAAAAGGCTCTTTAGGAAATTATAAAATTCTGCATTTTCAAAAAATTACCGTAGATAATGTTACAAAAGAACATTTTTAAGAGGATTTAGATGATTACAGGTCCATTTACAATATTAGCAGAAAATGACAAGCGTTTTATTATTGCCGTGAAAGAAATAGCTTATCTTGCAGATTAGTACGAGTGTATGGGATTTAAAACCCCATGTTTTCAGAACATTTTTAATTAGCAAAACAAATAACACAAACAAAAACGTACAAGTAGTTGCTATAAAAAATTGTTTCTTTTGTTTGCTTGAGTAAAACTTGAAGACCCTATATTTTTCGCCAGCACAGTTTTTCAATAACAAATCACCAGCTACAAAAAGACAATTATTAATTTATTTTTTTCTATATACAAAATCTGTAATCAAGAACAGATAAATAAAATGACCAGTTTGTAATGGTAATGAAGAAAATACAGGACAATAGATAACGTTTATACATACATACAAGAAAATATTCTTAAAGCAAGACAAAAAGATCATCCTCTGATATTAAAAATCTTGTTAAATTTTTAGTCAATGCTTAAAATATAAAAAACGACCGCCTATTCATGAGCTACAAAGAAGATCTCTTAATTTTCTTATTAAGAGCTAGTCCCGTATTGTTTGTTAATTTTTTATTAGTAAATTAAATTCCAACAAATATAAAGTCACATTTGCCTTTAAAAATTACGTAAACTTTAATACTTTAATTTAAATTGAATTTTCAATTCGAATTTAATAGCACGATAAATTTCATTTCGCTTATATTTTTCTCTTTGAAAAAGTTTTGCACAAATTTTTATTAATCATAGTAAAATTAAATAGAATTTAAATAATGTTATAAAAAATGAGCAGATATACTTAAATATATGGAGAATTTATCATACGTTCAATATTTAAAATCGTTGCGTATCCACTGCCTCCCACTATACAATTTAATAATTTTATGATATTCTAAAATTCAATCAGAATGTACCAAGAGAAGTATAGACTTTCTCAAAGTATTTGACACTTTACAAGTTTTAAGCAGTTTTGTTTCGCCCACAAAGTTTTTATCAAATTACACATAATCGAGCTGTGACGAGTTTCACATGCCTTGTCTTTGCTACGTTGAAATGTGGGAACACACGAATTGGACGTAATTTGATTAAATCTTCGTAGGCGAAATAAGTTTCTAAGTTATACCATTACAAAGGAAATCAATTTCGATCAAGAGCCTAACCGCAATGTGCATATTCATTGTTATTTCATTAACACTAGTAAATTAATTTAGAAATTGTAGATTTTATTCCTTTCTACATATGATGAATTTGTACATTGTTTCTCTACATTGGAAATATCTAAGAAAAATGTGAGACTCTTTAAATCCAATAGAAGTCAAAAATATGATTTTAGAAATTTTTATCGGTCCATGGCCACACCATAAAAAGTTAGCAAATTTTAATGAAATTTTGCATAGTAATGGCTTATAACTCCAGTTTTATTTTTTTTATACAAAAACCCCAATCTTAGAGATGAATTTAGGTCAACAAAACCATTAGCAAAATCATTAATGAAAATAAAATGAAATTTACTCCTTTACAAAGTTTAGCGTTTTAGCATTTTTATGTAATTTATTAATTCATTTTTAATGGCCCATGATAAGGTCAAAAATAAGAAACAGAACCTGTTATGAATTTTTGGCTTTAATTTAAATATTTTTTATTCATTTTGCGATTGTTGGTTGATAGTTCGATACCCGACTTTGTCTGGGTCCGTGGAATTCGAAATTTCGACTGGGATGCTTTCGGAAAATTTGACTAAATTGGACAAGCCGCCTTTTCGACGCCAAATAAAATGGACACAGAGTGCAATAACCTAATGGTCGCAATGTAGGGTTTATCGGAATTTATTTATTTAATTAATTAGAACAAACTTTTCGAAAACTGCTTTGCAATTAACACAAATGTGTAGTTAAATTTGTGCCTGTGATTAAGGATTTGTTAACGTGACGCATAGTATAAAAAAACATTTATGGATAGAACATTATGCATTCAATTTCCGTGGAAGTATTAAGCTTTATTCTTTTTATTTTAATAATTTTTAAATATTTCTTTCCTTTCTATTAACAATCTCGTCGAAATTTGAGGTTTGCATTTTTATTTTTCACTAGCAACTCTATCAGAAACATCTCGGAAAGTATTTTGATTCCTTCTTTTATAAAACGTAAGGGCTACTTACAACAGTATTTAAGCACCTTAATAATTCTTCAGAGTTTCTTTCTTTTTTGCATTTCTGAACTATTCATACAAAAAGCAATCAAAAGAATTATAAATTAACTATTGATCTGATCATTTATAGACGTTATTAAATATTAAATGGACAAGGACAAAACTAGGGGATTGAACTACAACTGATCCATTGAGGCTCCACTTATATAAGTAAATACACACTTGGAAATTAAAATTGCTTAGACTTAAAGCCTTTCGCATTTTCCAATCTACTAAACACACAAAACTGATATATAAAGAGGATTATTGAAAGTTTGTGTTGGTTTTCATATAAATTAAGTCTAATTCCAACTCATCTTTCTTATTACGCCCATCTTTGCCCCGCTAAACGCTGGCATCATTCTTGGACCTGTCACCTGTCCAATTAAATTCAATTTTATACCGGAAAAAGGAAGTTGTTGGTATCTATTTTTCTTTTATCTTTTTAATTTAATTCAAATCACGTCACCTACTCATCTTGATAGGATGAAATTAAATTAGACAACATTAAAATTAATCGTGAGGATCCTGGCGAGTTACAGGTAACAACAAAATACCTCCCAGAGAATAGCTCACCCCCGTCCCACTTTAATTCGTTATAATTGCGACAAACTTTCCTTAAATAGCCCTTAACCCCCACTCCTGTAATAAAATGTAACAGAGTAGTTTGTCGCAAATTCAGTTTTATACTGAGAATGATTATACTTGACTTTAGGACTTGTTTGTAATATAAGCCGACCTGGCTATTAAAGTTCCTCCCAAACGAAATGAGTTTTTTTTTTTGGTCGGGTCAGGGGATATGGGGACCTTATGATAGCAGCAGAAGAGGATGTTATCAATTATTTCACTTCGAAACTTTAGAGAAAATTTACATAATACTGGAGCATCTTCAAAAATTGAAGTTTAAAATCTCTCGAAAAAACTCCCCTGGGGGTCCTATTTGAACCGCTTTACATTTACGGTCGTGTGCCGGGAATGGGGACCCGAACAACTTATCCGTGTTCACAC
Source organism: Proctacanthus coquilletti (assembly GCA_001932985.1). Lineage (NCBI taxonomy): Eukaryota > Metazoa > Arthropoda > Insecta > Diptera > Asilidae > Proctacanthus > Proctacanthus coquilletti. The sequence continues at coordinate 262,816 of MNCL01000043.1, read as the reverse complement.
ATTATCCTTTACAAAGCTCCCCTCCGGGAGCAGCATTCACAGAAAACATATAAGCGTATTGTAGTAATTAGCGAAAGTTGTGTTCCAAACTTACCCCTCGGGGAGGAAACTTGCTCCATTATTCCGATTATGCGGAAGCGGCCTGACCATGTTATACTCTATGCTATTTTCCAAATGTTTTACAATGGACTTTGATAATTTGATTTTCTTATCAATTCGAAAATAGAGTGCCCTTCACAACGATGGCCACTATTACGTACTAAGAGATGGAGGCGGTGCTGCACTCTTGTACCCTCGACAACCTGGACAAGACTAATGCCTGATAATTCTCTGAAATATCATTTTTGCGTGACTTGGAAAGTATCACGGACTGAGTTATGCAGTGGAACATTAAAATCCCACCGGAGTTTTCAGTTCGGGTCTAATGGGTGAATTCGTGTAATAAATTTCTACTCTTAGTTTCCCCCAGAGTCGCTTTGTTTTAATATGCGCCATTGGACGTCCGTTTCGCTGGACGAGGTGGTAGTTAGCAAACCTATGCGACATAGTTTTAATTGTATTGGCATCGTATAGAAAAAATTACATTGCTATTTTTTTCGAATACAAACAGAGTACGTTTACAAGAAAATTTTATAGGGGGTGTTTCATTAGCCAACAAAAATACCTACAGTGATTCAGACATTTTTCAGATGCGTATCTCTATCATTTGTGATAATATCCCTTAATGGGAAGTAAAATCAGAGGCAAATGTTACGGGTGTAATAATTAAATGGCCCATAATTTATAGAAGTGGAATATGGGAAACAGATACGTGAGCTATCTGATGCATGTTGTCTTCAAAAAAATTTTCAGTGACCAGCACGTGAGCTGAAATATCAACGAAAAAATTTTTTAATAGCTTTTTTTTAAATACCTTTATGCAATTTTAATCAACTTCAACGTGACATGATGCTTCATGAAAATATCCATTTTAGGGTAGAATAAAATTTTATTATAGTTGCATGCGAACTTTTGGAACTCTTCAAAAAAAATACTCTTGAGGAAACTTATACGATATAGTCTCTTTTTTAATTTTCCTCCATGCTATTAACTTGGTCAGTAAAAATGTTTCGTATAGTATTTCATGGCACGTTTAGCATTTAATTTTGAAAATATGGGTACATAATTATACGTACAGGTTTTCTAGTTAAATAAGTAATAAATACATGATAATCCTTTTAACTCATAATTTTTTAATTTTATAGATTTATTTAGGATACAAAGAGGATGGATACTTTAATTTAGGTAATGTTCTCTACTTCGTGTATAAAACCCTTGGTAACCAGGTATAATTCACTTTAGCACGGGTTATGTAAGTTAAAGAAATATTTCTGAACCAGTGGACCCGTGCGAATCCTCCGCATATTGCAACAATAACGAATTTATTAGGTGTAAGATATCTGAATTGAAATAAACGACAGAAGTAAGACTGATCGTTTTTAATGGACTTTAAGAAAAAGTATCAAAAATAGTTTGTACCTCTCTGCACAGCATCACATTTTGTATGCAATGTTCGATGTAACTACAGAATTTTCTTTCACCTCTTGCTCCGGGTAAGTGTAAGTGCATCTGTTGTAATTTAAATATGACACTAAAAGATGTGTTCATACCTCTTGAATGTGCAGGTGATACAATAAATTGACCATATGAATGAATGAACCATAAGCATAGGAGTCGTAAAGACGATGTGCGATCAATTTCACGTTAGTAGCTTCTTGACACTTGTGCCGTTTCACTATTTCGTTGCATTCTGGGAACCGTTTCCGCACTCCTACGATAACTTTGAATTTGTACTACTTTGGCTAGCAAATTGAACGAATCGTCTCCGGACTCCAAGAACAATTTTGAGCTTTTAAGTCATAAAACGTGAAAATAATACGATTCAGGAATGACCTGTGTTCTGATGTTTCAAATAAGTCCTCATTTATGGTGTTTCGTTGTGTAGTTCCCTTAGTTTCTAGGTAAAGAATCACTCTGAGCTCTTAGTGTAAGAATATATAAGAGGACATGGAAAATATAATGGACAGTTTCGTAATCAATCAGGTCTTTCAGAACTTTTATTTTGCTATTTTGTCGATTATTTTTATTTAAGACAGCATAAAACACATTGAACGTTCAAAACCCATTTTGATCATAGATCATAGATACTAATGCTATATTTTTATTTTATAATGTTTCTTACATCCATCCTGTTGATTGAAGTAGCCAGCAAATTTTTCTGAATTTTTTTATTTTCTTGGCCGACATAATTTCTCAGCTTTTAAATTTTGAAGTTAGAATTAAATATTAGAAATACACAAAACATACTAAACAACAATAAAAGTTGAAAAAGTTTTAAAAAAACACTTTAAAGTGTCTTGTCCATAGTCAATTTGTATCATTAGTAAAGCACTATATTTAAAATATTTTAATTTTATCATTCATAAATATTTAAAATATACCAGAGGTCTACTTTTTTTCGAAATTAAATTGAAGTAATCATCGCATGTTTCAGGATGCTACCTTTATCAAATTAAAAATTAAGCGAATAATTAAGAAAATTAAAGCGAGGAAACATTTTTTATTATATCTATATTAAATTCTCAAATGTTTTGGGAAAAAATTCGCAAACAAAAAATTATCGTAGCGAATAAATAAATTGTTAAGTGCAGCGTTTCAATGGTTAAGCCTTTTCTTTGAACCCCTTTTTTCGGGTCACGCTCATTTTAGGGGTAATTGATAATTAAAAAAAAATAAACAAAATGTTAAGTATCCTCTTTACCTTTTGGTCCAAATGATAGATGGGCAGGATACACTGTCCTAAATACAGATTTTAACCTATAGGGCCCCGTTACCAAAATAAGATAAGCGCGAAGTACCAAACGTTCATTTATTCTTTTGGATAAATAAAAGTATACCCCAGGTAGGACATTTTTATTAATGGTAGCCCATGGCCATGGGTACCTCAGCTCTGGTTCTTGGCCCCTCTTCCAGTTGCCTCCTTTAAGTTGTATTAGTAAAATATCCTCATGGGCATTATGGTTCGCTTAATGCACTCTCACTTTATAAATAACCCAGATGAATATTTGGTCTACAGGGTAATGGAAAATGTCCATTAACTCCCTCCACTTGAGTACTCCTGTCACAGCAGATAATGGTAATAGCCATACCTAAAGCCTCAAAATTCACTGTGACTCTGGACATAGTAAATGAGTACTGGGTATAGTGTCGAATGCTCTACCGTGCTGTAATCGCCCTTCCTCTGAACGCGGGAACTTCTAAAAAGATTAATTGCCAGGTAGATATTTTCGTTTTAGTAAAATTTTCAAAATGAGGAAAAGGCAAACAACCTTCCGTAGCAGTTGAGGACACTTTTAACTTGAATACTATGCAATCTTTAACTACTATAATAAATCAAGGTAGCTAAATGATGCGCAAATTCAAAAGCAAGGGGAAAAAATCAAATAAACTTAGAGGAATAGGAAACTTAACCGAAACTTTTGTCTGTAGTTGTAGACACTTACTCAAATAGACTTGAAGAAGTGCATTTCAGTCATAAGCTATCAAATTTATAGTACCTCCTTTCTTTCCGCGCTTTGAGCACTTACGGGTAATTTAAATTGCGAAATATTGAGGTCGTTAGACATGGTTCTGAGTGAACATACCAATTCCTGATGTTGGAGTCCAAAGCGTTTAGGTACTGCTAGCAAACGTCTGAGAACGATGAAAATGTGAAAAGCTGGGAATTCAACACAAGGATTTTCGCGGCTTTTAAGGATTTAATTACCTTCGCTTTAATATAAGTACTTCTTTTAAGTATATGAAGCGTATCCAAAAAGTAGTGAAATTTTTGTGCTTAATACTTGCTGGTTTGCCACATTATTTTAAATGGTCTCTATGATAATTAAGTGAATTTTAAGGAAAAAAAAAGCACAAAAAATATTTCAAATTATTACTTAAAGATCCTTCTGTTAATTAAAACAGAAGAAGACAAGATCGCATATATCGTATGATTACATGGTAATAAATGCCTGCATTAATTCATACCTGTATTCCATGATATTCATTTTCTTCTTCGTGCTTTTTAAATTAACCTTTAACGAGATTTTAAATCGTTTAATTTAAAAAAATAAGAGGATTAAATACTTCTGAATAGGTACTAGGCATTTTAAATTGCTAAATAATATGATATGGCCCTTGGCAAAGGTACTTACCAAAACATTTCTCTTTGAAGTGCTGTATTCATTTCGTAACCTTTTGATGTAATATTTAAAACTGTTAATCTTTTGTAAAAACCAAGTCGAAGGAAATGAACATCTATCGCAATTGAGATGCTTAAACGATTCTTTTCTTCTAAGAAATTTAAAAGTGTTTACTTTTATAAACACGTACATGTTTATCAACCACTCTATAGATTTTTCACAATTAGATAAGATACAGGAAAATATTAAATTTTCTATACTTTTAATCGTATGGACAAATTTGTTAGGTTTCGATAAGTAAAAATTTGTTTGAATGCGAAAACTTGACTAACAACAACAATTTCATAATTATACGTGTTTTTAATTACTTTTAAAATTTATATTATTTTTCTTTTGTATCTTTTAAACTTTTCTACTTCATTTTCCCAATATTATTGTGGATTTTAATGATATAATACGTTTTAAATATTTCTTCTTTTAGTTTGTGAAATGTATAAGATGATAAAATTGATTAAAAAGAATATAAAATATTAAAAAAAAACGAAAAACCAAAATAACTTACCCGATTGACACTTTTTACTTATAGAAACATTCTTGTTCCTGTTTTTATATGGCGATGTGATAGGATACAGCTCAGCATCAGCAGACCTTAAGAAAATATTGTGGGATCTTCTGTACGAATAAAAACACATATTGATTTATTTTTTTAAATAGTCGTATAATTTTTATATTTCTCCTTTTCTCTTTAGTACACATTTACACCTTTTAAAATATCCATTTGAGTTTTGTCGTTTTTTTTTTTTTTTTGCAAACCTGACATTATTATCATTACGTTGCATCTTACTTTTGTGGCTGTATTTATCATTTTCACTTATATTTTACAATATTTATAAATTAAGAACATGTTACAGGTTATAAACTTTTGCTATTTCTCATATCTATTTAAATGCTATTTTCACTAATATTTTTTTTTCTCAGGTTTTCATTATATGCACATATCTCTTTTTTTTTTCCTTTTTAAATTTTGTGATGTCTTAAGAAGATCCATTTTCAGTTGAATAAGTTTCCTTGTTGCAAATTTTAAATTTTTATAATTTTTTCTTTCTTTGCAGTTTTGGTTTTTTTTTTCGTTTTTAAATTTAAAAGGATATACCAAAAAGGATTTATTGAACTATTTCTTCTTTCTTGTATTAATTTTTCTTGCGACCTCACTTAAGATGTATAAGTCCTATAAATTCCGCAATACCATATTAAAAAGAGAGCTGTTAAAGCAAAAATGTGTTTTCTTTTAAAAGAACAAAAAACAACAGCACGTTTTAAAACCCTTATTTTTTTTTGTCAGTTATTATAAAAAATATTAGACTTTAAAATAATGTATATACAAATGATTTTGTGTTTTGTTTTTTTTTTCTATTCTGGATATAATACATATTACATTTAGGGACTCATTATTTTTTTAAATTTATTTTAATTTTTTTTTTATGAAACATTTTATAAATATGTTTTGTATGGTTAAATATTTTTGTTTTCCCCGTTTACCTTCCTTCACTGTGTAAGAAAATTTATAAACTTATTCACTCGAAGGAAATTAAATGCTCTAAAATAGGCCGCGCTTTTAAATTCATATTTACATTAATTTTACAAAGATTACTTAGTATTTTTTGTTCATTTTTTTCATTATTTAATAAAATAAACAGCAAATATGATGGTTAAAGTTATAACAATTTTATTTAAATTTCTTTGGTTTTTTAGCAATTTTAAATTTGGCAAGTCTTTGACGATTATGAAGTGAATGCTTTTAAAACTTTACTTGGTTTAAAAACTAAACAATTTCAACTAATAGTTTGAATTTTTACACAAACAGTTGAACAGGTTTAAGAATTTAAGAAACTTACAGAGCAAATAGACTTATCAAAACTAAAATTAAACTAATTTAAATTACTAGGTCTGATAATTGATAAAAGAGAACTCGTGAATATTCAAGATAAATTCAATAGATGCTAATTTAACAAAAAACACTTATAATGAGAGCGCGGGCAGACGTAGTTCAGATTTTTAATGAAAATTCGCTGTAATTTTGATTAAATCAACAAATAAATTTATGAAAAGTATCCAAGATTGATTCAAATTATTTTTCTTACAGAAAACTTTCGTAGTCAAAATTACTCCAAAATAAACAGGTTAGAAAATTAAAAGGATGTAGATCACGATATTTCGTTAATACTTTTGTTAAATCACTACGGACAATTCATAGTAAAGTGGAAATTGGTATCAGCAAAAAGCAGTCAGAAACGACCAGAACATTTATTATTTTTGGAAACTAAAACGAATGCTAGTCTGTGCAAGGATCTTTATACTTTAAAAGTGACGATATATAAACAGACAATTAAAAAATAGAAATCATATGGATTCAAATAAAAAAATTAAGACATAAAATTATGAAAAAATAATATCATTACGATACCAATACAAAGATAGACATAACTAAATCTTCGGTGTTGTGTAAATTTTCTTGTCACACATTATTTATTAAGTTTGGCATGTAAAAAAACTCAACCTCGGAATTTAACTTGGCAGTCTTTCATCTTACAATTTCGTCTACAATCTTTGTTTGTCTATTCAGGTTCAAATATGAAGGTTTAATATTAATTGAATATTAACGTATTTTGAAAAGAAATGATGACAATATTATAGTAAAACATCTTAGAGATTTCCTCAGACAACTCACGCAAAAATATATTTGAAACTAATTACTTGAAATTCACATATTAAATATATAAATAATATTTAGGATATTCTAGTAAGCCTTTAAAGGAAAAGATGCAGATTGAAAATAAGGTGACACAATTCACTAAAAATTGTTTTAAAATTAATTTTTTTCATTTTTATGTCTTTGTAAATAGATTATAAATAAATTGCTTGCCCAAATAGAGACTTTGAAAATGATTCTACTTTCCTAGACATTGAAGAATTTATAAATTTTCTTGTTAACACAATTTCCAGTTGTTGTCCGATAGTGTATAAAACAAAGTCCTATTTCAAAATAGTCTTAGACACTTTTATATAAAGTCATCCACAAAAAATGACCTGAAAACATAAGTATAGCGGGTCGATGCTATAATAGAAGAGTTTATGTATTTTAAAGACATGGTATAGTATTTTTAACCGACGGGCAACTAAATGTAAACCAAATTCCAAATATTAAAGTATGTAAGGCTAAGAAAGGCGAACTGTTTTTGGGCAATTAAGAAATATTATCAGTCTTTTAATTACTTTAACCTATAATTTTACTAAAATCATACCGCAAACAGACGTTGAAGTTGTAGAAAAAGAACGCTAGAAGCTGAAGATCTAGCAAAAATCGTCAAACAATTGCCCATATTTGTTGAAGAATCGAAAAGATAAACAAAAGTTGTTGGAGTCAATTTAACACTTACATATTTAAATAATGCATCAACAACAGTTCCGTATATTATGTACATCAATTAGCTATAATGCCCTCTGAAAATAAACGCTTCACGCCCCAGTGTACAGTACGACTCAGTGGTAATCAAGGTTCAACATGTTATCAATCTCAGACTACACTTACATATATACATGCGATAGATATATTTTATACATCCATTAATTTATTATTTTCCCTAGAGTGAAAGTAAACCTCACCTTACCTCTACAGCCCGGCGTCGCCGTAATCTCAAGGAGCTCCGGTCTATTAACGTTAAAGAATCCTCAGTCATAGCGCTAAATTTATTTTTGTTCCAGACGAAGAGCCGTGGCACACCAGTAGCACCGGTGCAACCATTTTTTAAGGGCTCGAAGACCCTACTACTAATGAGCCTCCTCCTTAGAATACGTACTTGAGCCAGCCAGACAATATCAGCCAGAGAATGGGGCACTGTCAACACTATCGTGCCTACGAGCATTAGTAGCCCGCGACAGTGTAGTGTCAAGGACTTAAGATATTGAATAAGCGCGGCGAGCTGATGCATGCTAAGGTAGATAAGAAAATGGATAGGTAAACTAGTAGATAGTGATTTGGTGGCATCCGATGATGCGCTTGCCCCGCGCGCTGCATTGCTGCTGGGAACTCCCCTGGAAACAGAATGAGAGACACCTGTTTACTTTAACCTTTCAACTGCTCTGTAACTCAAGCAATGGCGGTATGAATAATTTTCCTTTAAAGGTCTTAAGGTTTTTCGTATCAGGAACGAGGACAAAGTGGAAATTGAGTTGCCAACAAATCAGACAAAAAAAGAAATAAGAAAATAATTAAAACTCGATTACAAACCAAGCAATTGCGAGTCAGACTCGCATGTACAGTGTTCCATACCAATCTAAGTTGTTGGCACTTCTCCTGAAGTATTCGAGTTACACATATCCGATTTCGTTTATTTAATTATTATTTTTTTACAATTATTGTTAATATTTTATGAATAATTGCATATGGGGTAAAATTCAACCCAATTATTATAAACTTCTTAAAGTTTTCAATATAAAATTTATAATGGGCTATTCTGTAATTTTGGACTTGAACTTCAGTCGGTTAATTTCGAAAAACAAGTATTTTTCACATTGTTTAAAATAATATTTCTTTTAAAACAAAACTGAAGAAAAATAACGAATAAAAATATGCAGTAAAAAGGGTTATTTTAGGCTAGAAAATTTTTAGAAGGGTGCAACTAAAACAAACGACAAATCTAATCAAAATAATAATAAACAAAAGAAAAACATTTCATAAAAGAAGTATATGTTTTAAAGGAAAACATGATAAAAGTTTTTTAACAATATTAATGAGTTTAAGAATTTTATGGTTAAATAAAAAAATAGATAGCCAAGAAATATCAGGTATAAAACTTTCACAACTTTCAATGTCTCTTATTTAAAATAATAATGAATATTAATAAAACTGGAAAATAAAAATTCACGTAAGATTGTGTTTAAGGCCATAGATGTAATATTCAGGAGCTAAGATGGAAGAAATGTGGAATTCGAAATTAAAAATTTAAAAATAAAATTACTCCGCGGATTATTAACAAATCATACAACCAATATACAAAAATACAAAACTTTTTAAAACTGCAATGCAATAAAAATAATAATATACTTAAAAATTTGGTACAAATGTTAATGTAAGCACCGGTCTTCTCCATATGTGATGCCTATAACTACACAAAAGTCATCGACACATGTGTCTTAACACCATTAGTGTCCGAAAATTAGAAAATTTAGTGCCAAAATCACCGAGTTGACAACTCTGATTGAATGGGCTATTAACCAAAAAGGGAATAGGGTTGTGCTAGACTCACTAAATTCATACTTACCATTGAGCACATGAACAGTGACACTTTTGCTTTTGGCATTGGACGGGTTACATTGGTATTGCCCTGAATCCGATGGCCTAGCGTTTTTGATCAGGAGAAATGATGTCGTCGTCTCACCCTTAATTGTAACAACCGATACACCACCCCTCGGTGAGTCGTAGTTGATTATCTGTAATTGAGAATTGATTGGATGGCATTAGGTCAAATAGCGGGGCAAACAAATCATTTATTATAATTCAATGTACATCAAGTTTCTGAAACAATTACAAAATAATTGGATTTCTTTAACGGCATACAGTTGTGCAATTATCCATGCGCTTCGATAATTTCCTCCAGGTAAATAAAATTCAACAGTATTTATTTTGTTTTACTGGAATGCTAGCTACAATTACCGGATATAATTGGAAACTATATCGATTTACCAATTTACTGAAATGAAGTCGGTCTTATGTAAAAATCCTCTTAAGTGCAAAAGTAATCATTATATCGTACATTGACGAATTCAAACTTTATAAGCGTTGTCGTTTTTCTACAATAAAATTTTCTCTCTAGAAGAATATTGCAGCTAAAGTACGTGGAGATGTAAAAGTAGCAGAGTAATGGGCTATTCTAGTGGGTATCCGACCGATTGTAAAAACCTTAGCCATTCTCAGCCTGAAGTTATAACCCTGTTAAAGATTTTATATGTAGGTACCATGGCATTTGCACTAGTCTGGAACAAAAACATCATTTGCGAATTTATCTCTAACCCGAAGAAGTATTTCCTTATTGAAGTAAATTTTAAGCTAACAAAACTTAAGAAGAAAAAGCCATTTCGAAAATTCATTTTTTTTTTTCATAAAATTTAAAAAATGAAAAGTTCTGATATTTGAAATATTCTGAGAGAAATTTTTTAAAAATTATGAAATTACATTTTTTACACCATTTTTAAAAATATATAACTAATAAATATATACTATTTTTAAAAATATATAAATAATTAAAAAAAAAAACTAGAAAAACTATAGACTTTTGGCTAAAAGAGAAAACATTTATTTTTATTTTGAGTAAAAGTCAAATGAATATTTTTATTTTTATTGCTTTCCTTTTAAGAAGCTAGAAATCGTAATTACTTTCTTCAACTTTGTAAATTTAATTTTAAAACTTGGAATTCGAAGTGTTAAAAAATTCATAAGATCCATTAATTTATCCATTTTTTTACTTACTCAATAATTTTTAAGTATAATTTATTTTATTCAAGTTGATTCCTATAATTCTTAATTTATATATATTTTATTTCATTTTATTTATTTTGTGACATTATTTTCAATATTTATGTAATTGTGACTTTTAAATTTGGCTGTTTTTTTTGTTTTTGTTTTATTCAGTTGTGTATTACTTTTACCTTTTTCTAGAATGAAAATTTTTTAGTAAACTTGAATAAGTTGAACTGAAATATTCGCTCAAAAACTTTTTGGTTTTAATTTGTACTTTTTTTTCATAAAAAATTTCAATGATAATAAACTCAGTATATACTCTTCTTACTTTATAAGTATTTGTTTTATTCGATTTTATATAAGAATTCTGCAAAGTGTATTGATTGGTCTGTGAGGAAAAATGAAGGCCTATAAAGGGCTTGGTTCACAAGGGTGTAAAATCTTTTTATGACATGTCAAAGAAAATCCTACTCTAAACGCATTTTCCGATACCTTAACCACCGCAGATGATTTTTTACGTCCTTCTATACCTTTAGAATGCTGAATTTTATGGACGGGAAAATACGGATATTTTCGAGTTCTTCTTGTTTTCAAACAATTTCACAAAAGTTGTTTGCACTTGCTGCAGAGCTGTGGAAACGTTTTCCATTAAAATTTTTGGTAGACTTTATTTAACCATTGCCCCTTTTTTTCTTGTTTTCCTGTGTTCCTCTATGAAAATTGAATGTTTCAAAATATAGCACACTGTCCAGTAGTCAAAATGTTTTCACACCCTAGGAAAAACTTCAAACCGTTTCTGGGGCTAGAGCACAGTTTGCTTGCTCACTTCAGCCATAGAATTATATGAAAATGCAGAAAAGTTTCGAGCAACTGATTTGCGTTCGTCCGAACAACTTTTCAGTTCGTCGTTCCTGGTCACAAAATAGAAAATATAAAACACATGCCCCTAAGGATATTTTCTTGTTGTTTTTTTTCCCCGTCTCCCCATCTTATTTTTAGAAGTTTTCTAATGCTGTCCATGCTTACGATTTCTCAAGGTGCTAGTCGCCGAAAATATTGAAGAAATAGGATAGAACATAAATTTACCTCGTCCCCCGTTTTAAGGAAATAAATGATCTCGGAAAAAGGCATTTATTTTATAAATTATACTTCGCGCTGAAACTGAATCATCATCGCTCTAGGTCACGTACATCGTTAAATGCAGCCCCTTTTATTACGGAATGGAACGATTCTCCCACATAAATACACTCCAGTAAAAATTTTGTGCAGTAATTGAATCCTGGCGCCCTGCCAGGATCCCATGCCGACATCTATAAAAGGTGGATTGTGTTGTAGGTCATACTACGTGTTTCTATATACATAAATGTAGAATATCTACCCACCTGTCCGTACATCCCAAAAAAACCCCAATTTCAACTAAAAATTTACCATAGTGTTCTTTTTTGTAAATGTGTGGCGCAGTAATAAAACCAAAAGCCATTCTCAGGTGAGAGAGGAAAAATCGTGATAAAAAAAAATACTACCATCGAAAGCACAACTGAAGGAAATTCACTTCACTTACCGCATTATTGTGATTCCAGAAAATATAAGCCGGTGGCTCAGGTGAGTTGAGTATAACACAGGTAAGATTTATAGTTGAACCGCTCTCGATGTAGAGGTCGGGTGCGCCAATGATTTCCGTTGATGGCTCTGCAATTAGATTAATTGATGAGATTCTCTAAAAATTCATGGGTAGTGCACTAAAGTGACTTCCCTCTGGGATAGGGACAGATAAACTGGCCAGGTAGGAAATGGAAGTGAGGTTGGGGGTTATAGTAGCTTTCACAGGATATTGAGATTTGGCCTGTACATGACGTTTACGTTACATTGTATATGCCCTTATGGGGCCTTATGCGGGCAGGTGTTTTCAATAGCTTCCCTCGTAAATTTACAAGGGGGGCGAATAACGTTGAGTGGCCGCGTTTACAAAATGTTAGCTTATTCCGGGAGCAGGTACAAAGAGAAGGAGGAGAGGAGACGTTCAGAAAACTGAACCATACAACAACAGGGACCGCAGGCTTATCGTTAACGAACCGCTTTTCTACCTGAAACGAAGGTGTAAGCATATAATGCATGATGGGGCGTGTTTTTATCTTTGTATATGCTTAACCTGAATATGATGCAATTTTGCTTGACTTCACCTTGTTTTTGATATAAATTTGCATATATCTACGGTTATACAGAGCCGCTCCGGTATTATACGGCTATCGCCATTTATTCAGCACCCAGGCTAAGGATTCAGAGAGGTGGTGTTCTGTTGTGTTATCAAAAGTGAAATAAAACTAAAAAAGGGACTTCGTCCTCTAACCGTCCACATATACAGAGACGCACACATTCCGGCTAGAGACTTAGTTGGAAAAGATAAACAGAGAAAAACATCTATCTCAACAAAAGGGAAAAACAATGATTCAACAAAAGTAGAGCGTCATTTCAAGTGTACTCTGCCTTCTGCAGCTGGATAAATTTTCTGTGTTTTCTCCCATTATTTTGCCAGATTTTTCCAGGGATGAATGACTTTTGACCTGTTTAATCGCCGCCACTACAGAATATCCCTTTCAGAATTAAATTTAAAAAAAAAAAAAGAAAAAAAATCCGGACGAATACAAAAGAAATGAAATTATTATACGGCTATATGGAGTATCATTTGCACGATACCTGCTCCTGCTATTTCTATACACCTTTAAATTCAATTGCGGCTGGATAATTTAAGATTCATTCTAACTCCAGTGATGATATGAGCACACGAATAGAGCTCTCCATAATGGTCAATTAACCCAGAACAGAGAATAGAACTGAACACATTGCTCATCCACTTCAATAATGATACTACTCAAAAATGTTAAGCCTCTAGTTCCGCTTGCGAAAAGAGGAGTTGAAAGTCAGTGGGGTTGAAAAATCAATAGCTTGGGCTCTTTCCCAGTGAAAAGAGGAATAATTCCTTTGCTTGATACCTTTTGCCCCAAAGAAATATTATCTGTGTATTGTTGGAGTGATGCATTTTTAACCTCGAATTAGGGATGCAACTGTTATGACGCTTCCATCACCACTTGAACCTTTTTAAGACGGGCGGGTATGTGCTAATTTCGAATTGTGTTTCTAGCCATTCTTTCATGGCAGTTTAAGAGCTAAAATGATGTCTTTGTTCAAAGGTGTTCAGGATAGTCTGGATAATAAGAAGGATTAAGGACAGTCGTTTTGCATGTTGAGATGAAAAGATGCAGCCTATAGAAAAAGGATGCAAGTTGTGAATAAAATACTTTTATAACATTATTCGAAATACGTCTTCAATGTCATTAAGAAGTTTGGAATAATTTCTTTAGTATTTTACAATTACTGACTAACTACTAATGAAGATATCATTTCCGAATAGGGTGAAAATCTAAAAATAAACATATTCTAGTGTTTTATAAAACTTCCACAAAAGTTAAAATTCCTAAATGAAATTATGAATGCGAAATTTAAAACTGTGTGTATTCTGATTTTAACGAATGTAGCAAATTATAGATATAGATAATTTGAAGCCTTTAATTCGAACTCGTCAAGCTTCTTAAAAAATTTCTTCTATAGGTGATTATAATTTTTTTAGAGAAATGAATTTCTGGAACGTCTAAATTACAAAACCTCTACAGAAAAATATGAAAGAAAAATTAATATTTTTAGTTTACCAAATTTCACAATTCTCATTTCTGGAACCCCATGGAGATTCTTTTATTTTGTCACGAATAATCTTTTAAAAATCAGTAGATCACTTTTGATCTTTATTTATAAACGTCCAAAATGTTTTCATCATGAGGAGACTCGTTTAATTTCATTTAATTAATCTTCGATGTTTAAGGTGAAAATTTCCATGACCTTTGAAAGACTTTAAGAGATACTTAAGATTTGGTTTTCGTTAATAGATACTAAGCTAATTAAGGGAACTTTCTCATTTACAGGATTAAAACAATATTTTAGTGAAGGACCTTCGCAGCTGTATATACTCATGAAGTGGTTTGAATGGAGGTCTATTTAAGCACAATAAATTATATACCTTAGTTTAAAGTCAATGAGTTTTATTTAGATTATATGTGAAATTCATAAAGCATTTGGTTTCCTTCTACAGATTCTGAAGAATTATAAAAACGAAACAAAGTTTCAGGTGTTTTAATTAATTTTTTCTTAAAAACCTGGCATAACGAAATGAAACCATTTTCAAGAATGGATTTTTATATAAGGTATGTATAATCACCTATTTTTATTCAGATAAGAGAAAAATATTGTTGTTTTTATATCTGTATTATGTCTTAAAATTATTATTTGTAAATGTATTTCCACATAAAATTTCATAGTCGAATATTGACAACTTGTACCTTTTTCAAGCATGCTAAACAAAATAAAACACATTTTTTTGAATTCAAAAAAAGTTTAAAACTTACCAATGACGTTAAGATGAATATAATGACTCATATGAGGAGTTGTGGATACTTGACACTCATAAATTCCTGAATCCCTATGTTGTGGATATTTGATCTGCAAAATCCAGTCATCGGTATGGGGATGATGAATAGCACGAAATCTTTGATCCGAAGTGTATGTATACCGTCCTACTGTCAGTAAGTGGATATCTCGATGTCTTACCCACGACACCTGAAGCAGCATCTATAGTGGATTTTAAAAGTGTTAATATTCTAAACAATTATTAATTCTATTATTTAGAAATATCGATTTATAGCGATATTTATTTTATTTATTTGTTTATTCCTCAGAAAGTTCAAACATGAATAAATAAATTAATTCTTTTTACAGGTGTAATTAGTGGTATAGAAAAGTTTGTAAAATCTTATGGAATTAACAGGACTAATAGAAAGATGTTTGTGGTTTTAATTTTAATTTTCAAACTGGTTCAAGTATTGCTATATATTAAGATAAATTCCTAAGTGCTTAGAATTCTCCCATCAACCAAATTTCGATTTCCAAAGGCATTCCTTATGCTTTAAAACCATACCGCAAGGATCAGTACTGAGCCCATTATTGTTTTACTTGCCAATAAAACAACAATTCAACACCATGTACCTTATGAGTTAATGTTAATTTGTATACCGACAACATGCTGTTCAAACCAAAATCTCCTCTTTCAGGCCAAAGGAAAATCAATAGAAATTGATTTTCTTGGAATCCGTGTAGGGTCTAGTATAACAGAGGTAACTTTTGTCAATTAAGCCCTAGATTCTTGAGGGTGTCGGGTGGAGGGTGTGCGAAGAATAAATGTTAATTAAAACGAATGAAGTTATTGTTTAGAGTATTTTGTTCAAGGATGTCGAACAGCGATAAAAAACATTGGGGAAACTCTAAAAGTAGGAAATATTAGTAAGACCAGCTTGGGAAAATCATCATCCCTCTTTTAATATCCGTAGAGGGAAATGCGTGCCCACAGGCAATTTTCAATTCACTTAAATTGGTTTTTATTGCCACTTAACACATTTATGCAAAGGTATATACAATTGTATATAGTGGCCTTTTTCAACGCCCTAATGCACATTACCCTATGTACGTTGAAAGCTAGTTATTACGTTGAAATTCTGTTTTATTCGGAAAATGGCATTCCTTTGCTTACGTCTTCTCTTCACGATAGAGTGAACCTTTTTACGTACGAAGAACATTTGCATTATAATCAAGTTCCCTCTGAGGGATCACTTGTAGTCTCATAACCAATCACGGCCACCCGTGAGCTCGAATTAAGGCAATTAATTTGAATTTGGTTACCTCCCGAGGTTAGTCTTCCTTAAAATGTAATTCATATTAAATCGTTCTACCCTGTTCCTTTCGTGGTTAATAGCGGGTCTTAATTATACTTTGAAAAGTTAGGTGCACGTAAACGAATGTACGAGTCGCGGGGTTTATTTCCCTCGGCTAAAAGCGGGAGGTTATTGGAGGTTCCTAGGTGCGGTTTCCTTGGGTGCTATTCCTACTAGATGGCGATGGGTGCTACCTACCACCATGAGAGTGTTTGGTTGAAAGGTATAGGAAGAGGGAATGGATACCATGGCTTGAAATTTATTTAATTTTTTGTGCGGTCCGCTGCCTTGAGTTACACACGAATTGTCCCAGAGATATTCATCAAAACTTTAACAACACTCATTTTCTAACGTTGTTACCCTCACCACGAATACTTGTGAATGTTTTATACTGTAAATCATGAAAAATTAAGACGCCTGGAATAATGGAGTAGGACGCCGTCGCATCGTTCCATAACTTCCTAGGGATGGTGGTGGAGTGTACACCGCACACAAATTCAAACTTTCTTATTTTTTTTTGTTAGATATAAAGGGTCGGGGTATGATGGAAAATTAAAAACAATTTGCAAGAAACACGAAGAATATACGACAAACGAAAAATATAAAGAAAACTAAACCAGTCCTTCAAGGGTAGAAAATATTATGGGTAGGGAGTTCCTAGGGAGTTGGGAAAATACTATAGGGATTAGAGTCTCGAAAAGCAGGTAAAAATTATAAACAAGAAATTGTTCCCCCGGGTTGGAGCTTCGGCCTGGGTTGCCTCTGTTCGGTGGGTGTGTTATACAGGTTAAATATGGAATTATGTGCCGGCGGTACAAGAAAACCAGGGGCTGCAGATGAAACAACACGCAAATTTTCCTTTCGTGTAATCAAAGCCCTTGCCAAGTGCCCATCTGAATGTAAATGTGCCAGAAAAATTCATAACTTGTGAGTCTAAGAAATTGAAAGGCACACGAACAGGCCCGAGGGTACAAAACCTTCTTTCTTCTGGACAAGGAGAAATAAGCAAAAAAAAAAAATAATAATAATAAATAACGCAATAACAACGTCAATAGGCGTTCTTTACTCAGTGATTGTATGATGGTAGTTGTATGGTAAACCACGCTGCAAAAAACACTTACGATAAACAACATCAAGCCCTGTTCTTATCGGACCCACGAAAAAACGAAAAAAAGACGTAAAACAACACGAAAATATACCTTTAAAATTACCGTCGTGTACTTACCGTCTTATTCCCTAAATTTTTCACTCTGCAGTTGAGATAAGCCGTTTTCCCTAGTAGTGCTGTCACATTTCTCGACGCGGCCTTATCGAAGTAAGGGCCGTTGCGTGCCTCCTCTATCTCGATATTGTTCTTATTTGATCCACTAGAAGTGCTGACATTCACGTCCTTTGGCTTCGCTGATTCCCTTTGAGCAGCATGAACTATATAAGAAGAACAAATTTTCAAATTCATTTTACAATAAGAAAATAAGAGAAGAAAGCCACACAAAGGACTCAACCTGATATTAATTGCTTCTTAATTCCTAGAAATACTCTCCTACTCCACACCTTAATGTGTTTTCAAGTGAAATCTTAAAGAAGAAAAAATTTCGAAAATCGAATTTAGGGCTATCATTTGATAAAAGCTGCTGTTGTTTACCTCCGGGCCAACATCTTTCACTAGCAAAGATGAAATTTCGATAATCTAACGTAAGCACACATTAATCTAAAGTGGCTGTGCTAGGTAAACAGAACGCTTTATGGGTGTGCCTTTTGAAATATTGCCACTTAACGTCTCCAGGAGTGTTTGAAAACAAAGGACTCCACCTTTCTCAGCGCAGACCTTCATAACCGCAAGTTCTATTAAGACGAATCGAATTTTAGAAGATAGCTAATGGCTCTTGTCAATCATTGAGGACGCAAAAACAAACCCTGAACCATCCTCGACGATAATGAGAAATTAAATTAATTTTTTTTTTTTTTTTTACTGATGAAACTGATACGTTTTCCCCCCACCCACGTCAAGTACTTATAATAAGTCTGATTTATTTTGTCCTGAAAGGTATCTAAATCCACCCTTTGACTTTTTGCTGTAAAACGATAGCCTTCATTTCACAAAAAGGTTTTATCGTCCTTCTTCGTAATATAACCAAAAATATAAAGGAAGAGCCCTCTGTGACATATCGGTCGTATACACGTGTAGAAAGTTCCTGAAAAGATGATACCCTCTAGGTATCCATATGCCACATTTGTCATCAACAGAAAATAATGCAAAACGTAAAAAAGAGCAAAAAAACCATCAACATTGGGCTTAATGTTCGAGCATGTCGCTCAATGAAAATATTACGTGATATGTCCTATTTTAAGAAAAACATTATCCTTAACTTCGTTTACTTGTATTTTTTATGATTTTATTTTTCCGCCGTCGATACACATGGGAAGGAATTTTGTTCCTTTTCAGGCAGCCCCACAAAAATTCACGCCTTGGTTTTCGTGGTGTACATGAAGTTGGCCAAGGATAAGAAAAGAAAGAAAAATTATTGATGTGTATCTCAATTTAGTTCTGAGAAAAAGCGGATTTGCAGATTGATGAAATAACATTTTTCAATTTAATTTTATTTCCATCTTTTTTTGCGTATTCCAAGACTATTTTTAACTTTAATATTGTAAATAAAATTTAAAGATAAATTTTTTGATTTCCTTTTAATTAATATTTTTGACAATGACACCAAAACAAAACTAAAAATTTCTTTTAGAAAAGGGTAATAATTTTCTATAATTTGTTTTCCAAAAATATTTAATACATTGATTGAATTTAAACATACTTCAATAAATTTTTCATTTTTGCCAAAACTTTCTTTTTGATACAATTCTTTAAAACAAAATAAAATTGTGAATTTTCCTACAGAATTTTAAAAAATGTAATACTTTTGCCTAATAGAAAGAGTGTGAGATTTCCCAGGAATATAAATCTTATTTAAATCTGTATGATTATTCCTATTTCTAAAAATTTTTAAATAAATCAATGACCCATAATTTTCAATAAAATTGAAAAACAGAATCAGTCTTTACGATATTTTGCTATAATTACTTGACCAGTGGTAGCAAATAGAAGTAAAAGCTCTATTCAACCGCGTAAACCAAGTTTATAGCTTAAAACTGGAAAAATTAGGAAATATGAATTACTGCTAAAAACATAAAGGCAGACCTAATTCTTCGAAAAATTCCCCTAAAAAGTAGTAGTAGTTTTCTCAGTGTGTACTTATAAGTATATTTTTATAAACAAAATTTAAGATTTTCAAATTCTAACAAATTAATTTATACCGTGATGCGTGATGTTTACAAAGATAAATAAATAAACCAATTGAACTAAAATATTGCTTTACCATGGGGACAAGTATATTAATAAAATAAAAGAAATTGTTGTCCAACTTCTATCAAAATGTTCATGCTAGAAAAATTAATTCGATTTTGTTGTGCAAAGATTTTTAAAGAGGATAAAGCCAAAAAGCCAGAAAGTTTAATTTTTGGATTTATGTAATGCAATGTAAATTTTATTAATATATTTATTTTTAATTTCATTTATTACTATAACTTTGTTAAAGCTTATAAGAAGCTCTTTTATTTAAAGTTAAAAACCGTCGGAATTACTCCTTTCCTTTTAAATAATTTAATACTCATATATACGAATTCTAAAAGAAAAAAACGCAAAAAAGTAAAATTGAGGCGTTTCCATTTCCAAAATTACAACCGTTTTGGACATCCTGACCCGAATTCGGGGAAAAAAATCTGCATACGATATGCTTTTTATAATGCAAAGGACTGTGTTTAAATTGCTGGAAAAAAATGTTTTAAACGTTGGTATGTACCAAAGCGTAAAAGATTTTGGTACTATGCTGTAGAACTCCTTTTATGTAGACACCTTTTATTATTCGTCTGCATTCGTGTGCACCGCATGCGGTCACCCTACCCTATAAAGTTTTAATATATACAGCCGCTAGTCGGTTGGAAAAATGGTTTTTTTTATGATTTTCCTCCCTGAAGAGAATTAACTATATACAAAGGACGATACCTTGGCAGCATGCAATAATAATAAGAAAAACGAGGCGAGAAAAGAAACATCAAAGGAGATAATTGCAAGACTACGAAATGGGAGTAGAACTTGAACAAATGGTAAAAGAAAGCAGCACCAGCAGGCCCTGTAGATGTGATGAAGATGTGTACACCTTCATCAAGTCGGAGTCCTTTAGATCTTAGCTTTTCTAGAATAATACTTTTTGTGCTTCTTCGTTCTGTTATTCTTTTCTTATACTAAGCTTATACGAAATTGTAGACACATGTTTATTGCAAGCCCGCGCAATCCCCACATATGAGCACATGTGTCTTCTAGGAATAATGATTGTTTCTTCTTATGAAGGAGCGCCAAGTCAGCTAAAAATGCTCCTTCTATTATTTCGCTTTATTGCTCGACACCAAGGTCCCTTCCAGTATTTGGAGTTCCTTTGAGTCGGAAAAGTTATTTTGTTGTGCTAGAGAGGCTAAATGAAATCCGATCGAGATTAAATTGCCTACTGTTTCCATGGTGGCTTTGAGTCCTTTTACTCGATTGCAAGAGAATTGAGAACGGAAAGGTAATGAGACGATGAAAATAACGAAGTGTTGCTCCGATACACAAAAACGCACAAAGAAAATTAGCCCGAGTTCTTCGGCTTTTATTTAAATTTTCTTTCACCATTATGAGGGTGTTTTTTCTCTAATGAAATTCTTTTTTCTTTTATATACTGAATAAATTTTTTTGCGGCATTTTATCCGCAATAAAATAGCTACAATATGTTAAGCGTAAAGATGGAGGAATTTTATGAGATCCTTAGTATAATTGGACAAATCTTGGATTTTGAATAACTTTATAAAAGATTCCCGAAAAACAGGATGATACAGAATTCAGAGAATATGGGACTTTTTCAAGAGTAAGAAGCGCACTTAGCAACTCTTGTTAGTTAAATTTTGTTCGAAAAAATTAATAAATAGAAGCTTCACTTAAAATGTGCTATGTTCGTCTGAAGAAGATTTATTAACAGAGCAATTTATTTAGGAATTCTATAAATTTTTAATTTTCAATTAAGAGGTCATTTGAAGCTTACTTAACTTTATTTTCCCAATATTCCTCAATCTCTTTTAACGCGATAGCTACGTTTCTAAAAAATACGTGTAAATAGAGAAATAACTCGCGTAAAAGACGCTACTGACTCCATAAAAAAGGGAAGATTGGTTGAAACGAGAATGCATTAAAAAATTATTTTCCATATCCCAACTCGTGTAGCTACGAAATCGCGTAAAAAGAGGTTTGAGTGTACTAGAGTTTATTTTGCTTTGTTTTCTTTTTTAAAAAAAGTAAACAAAAACAAAAAAGCATTTAATTACACGATCTGTGTTTGCTAAAATCAAATTAGTTAATTACAAGTACGAGAAAACATTTCAAATTTTAACCATAAATTTAAAAGAAGCCCTCATGAAATGAAAAAGAACTCAATTTCTATTGCAAAACTTGAACTTTTAAATTAAAAGCCATTTTTTAAAATTTAAAAATACTTCTCTTAATACTTCAAAAGATTATGAAGATTATTCTCTACTTTCAAATATCGTTGCAATTTTATATTGAAAAATAAAAAAAGAGAAAACTTTTACGTATTTCTTGTTTTATATAATTTCAAGCATTTCTCTGTTTTTCACAAATGCTACCTTCATCCGCTTATATTCTTTAAGTTATCCTATGGAAGTTTAAGTAGCGAACACTTAAAACTTGTCGGAATTTAGGTTCTCGTCTTCTTAGCTATAATAGTTTATGACCAATAAAAACCTAAACTATTTTTTATTTAATTATGTAGAAGTACGTTAAAAATAAAGTTCATAAAAATTACGAATCGGACATTACTTTTGATTGATTAACTCTACTTTAATGACGTTAACAATAAAATACAAAAGCATAAATACGTCTACAATGTTCGCCAAGAGATCGTTTTATTGTCATTGGAAGGAAGGAAGGTAGGAAATAAGCAAAAGTAGTATTGCGTGAAAGTTTCCAGACTTGGCACAACGATCAAAAATTTGTTGATTCTTTAACTGCCATGTAGTACGTTTTGATTTTCTATAGAAACAATAATTCTTGAGCTGCAACAAGAAATTGCATCCTATGATTTCCTTATCATCGGATTTTGTGTTATGTCCCCGGTACAACAGCAAATTTGTAGATGTATTCACATCAAAAAAAAAAACAAGTCTGTAAAAAGTTTAGACATATTTTTCTAATTGATAAATTAATCTGTTTTCAGGCTTTAATGGACTAAAGTTTAATCTGGATCATCAATTTCATACTTGATGATTAGAATATTAAAAAATTCCTAATTAATTTCGAATGAATCCTACAAACAATTTGCAACCCAGATTCATTACATTGATTTTATTCTCCTTTGAGGCTTCTGACAGACCACGGAAGCAGGATACTAAAAAACTTGTGCGCATGCAGCATTATCCAGGATTTTTCCCATATTCCCAGAGAACACACCTACCGCAGACAGAGGCTTTTCCTTTTTTATATGTTGAAAGTTGAAACTTACCAGGGAAGACGGGAAAGGACTCATAAGCGCAGACTGCGAGCTAATCGCGGATATTCGTGGCTTAAGGCACTTTGGGGAGCTTTCTATTTTCGAGTCCCATGACCTGATAAAATCACATTCGCGACAATGGGGAAGATGGACCAAGTTATTAGCTCATCATCCATCCAAACTTGGAATATGTTTCATATTTTCTAAGTGTTCAGCGAATCCATTTTGGGTAGATGGGAAATGGCGGAAGGGGATGGACTATCGGCTAGAAATAGATACAGACCCTCGAAGATATCTTTTTTTATATTCAAATAAATCGCCATGGGCATTGAGCCTGGTTATTTGGTAGTTATGGAATCACAATAAGATCCAATCAGCGATTAATCATAACTTAATTAGATTGGAATAATAAGCCGGAAGTTTGATCCATCCCCGTCTTCCTTTGCCGGCTTCGTCATTGTTCCCGACCTTTTGCGCATAAGTTTCCGATAATTGAATTTCTTATTTTATTTTTGTTTCCATTTGCATCGCCAAATTATCATCAATTTCTCTGGGGAGTTGAACAAACATTTATGGAAGGCAGAACAGAAGAGAATATAAGTGGCCTTAAGGCATCCACAATCCAGTGGAGTTAATAATGATCAGTTATTGGAAGAAATTTAAACAAACCCAAATATTTGTTCGATTTCTCTCCATTTCTGATTGTATACGTTTTATCACAAGGTTCCCGGGGCTCTTACTGTTGGCACAAGGAAATGATTAACTTCTAGGCGACTGCCTTTCAGGAAAAACTGCGAGTTCTTTTTTCTCGTTCATCTACTGTTGCTACTATTTTTGTTTTTTCCCGGAAAGTAAAATGTATAGATTGAACTGTTAATAAAACAGACAATTGGGTACCCTGACTATCGCGGTACGTGTGGCTCTCTTCGCGCGTGGAAAACTTGAGAAAAAAAGATTTTTTGTTTTTTTTTCAAAAAAAAAAAAATACCCTCCAATCAACTGAAGAGGGCAATCTTGTGACAAAAAAAAAGACGAATTAGGTCAAAAACAGCAAACAGAATCGAAAGTCCGATGGAAATTGCTCGGATAAGCCGCACAGTCGGTGCGGGAATCGGGTATTATAGCCGGGGATGCTGGGGATTCCGGGCAAAAGATGCGAGGGGAGCTGAAAGAAATCAATTGTCCATTTCAATTTAGTTTTTAGCTATTTGTCCTATCTAGCTAAAGTAAGCTGATACAGGAGAGAGCTTGGAAAACATACAAAGCGCATGAAAAATAGCAACAACGGCCCAATGGACGGGAAAACTCGCTTTTTCAATTTTCGCATTTGCAGAGAAAGCAAGCAAGCAAAGCAAAAGCAAGCAAGCAAATGGACATAGACGACGACGACTGCGACGTCGATGAAGGTTGCTTTTAGTAGGTATGGATGGGAGGAGGACAAACAAAGTGGGGCTCGGCGATTGATTTGATGGCGCCATGAAATATAAGAAAGGTTTTCGAAAGGGCCCCGTTGTCTTTTGTTATTCCAACAGCAAATCGAGAAGTTAATCAATAACAAAGCGTCAGACTAAACCCTAGAATGGGCTAGGCTATAGTACAACATACCGGAAAAGCCAAAGCTCGAGATTCCAGCGAAATTTCCTTCTTCGTGCCTCCGGGATAATTGTTTAAAAACCACAAGAAGCTTGTAATTTCCCTGGCATGCAACATTTTCCTGGAAACTCCTCAAAAGTGGCTTCCCCGGATATGGGTTCAATCAAAGGGCTGCACCCTCGATGGTACTACGGGTACATAATACCCGAGCCATTGATTTTAGAAGACTTTCTTACGAGCAACACTTGAGCATTAATTTCAAACAATTTTGTTTTATTTGCCTCAAAATCCTCAACACGGTGCCGGTGGTTGGTACTCACTCAGCGACAAGTAGGTGGAGCTAGCTGCATCACTTGAGTTTTAGTACTAACACTCAAATGTAGGGCCATACCAGGGAGATTGGGGATGTAGACCTCTTGGTCTAAGTACTTACCGGCATTTGATGAAATAACTACAAAAACGAGCATCTGAAGAATTTTCCGTGGCCTTAATTCGGATGACGCCATATCTCTAGGTCGTAGGAGGTGTCCTTTTCAGCCCCCTAGAGAAAATAAGGCGATGGATGACAACGCGCTAATTTCACCTTCCGCGGGTACGTAGTTCCTTAATTTGTACCCAGATGGAGCTGAATTTTTTTAATTCTGTTCCTGTTGTTCTTATTTCCTTATAAATGTACCCCTCCACCTTTATATTTTCTTTCGTTGGGTTTTTTTTTTTCTTTGGGGTGCCTTTTTCGTCGTTCAGTCACGGGACGAAAAATATATAAAAGTAAATTTGGGCACCGACCAATCTCTTCACCTCATTCCAAATTCCAAAGGAAGAACAGATTTTAACGTTTTATTCATTTTGAGGTTGCGCCCCATCAGGAGGCTGGTGGTAATCGAGGTGGTGGTTGGTGGTGATGGTGGCGAGGTGGTTATGGTGAATTTGTTTCCCTTTTTCGTATCTTTTTTTGTGTGCCCTCTCGTTTTCTTGATGGAATTACTTTCCTCTTTTATCTTCCACAGACGATTGATTTTCAATTCATTGTTCACATTGGCTGCAAAGAAGAGAGAAAAAATGGAAAAAGGTTAATTTTCTTTTCTTTAACATTTCTGCCTACATTGCTACTACTAAATGTTTGTTCCTTTCAATTTCTCCTTTTATACGCTTGCCAACTTAACCCCTTGTTTTTTTCGCTATTGTTCAAAGACGGACGATTGAAAGGGATGCGTTCCGTAAGGATTACGAAAAGGATCAGTTTCTTAGCTCCTGGTTTTGTAACTCTTTTTTTTTTTAAAGAAATAATCTAGATTACTTGTGAAAGCATTTCGCGATAAATATTATCTCTTAGATACAAAATAATACAAAATAATACAAAAAAATAAATATCTCAAAAGAGCTACTCCTACCTGAAAATCGCATTAAATGATTCTACATTGTTTTCAGTTCATCCAAGAAATCGTAAGGCGCGGAAATACATCCCCCACTCTGTAAATTACATAAAGAGCAGATAACACGAGGTGATGGCTTAAATCCAATATTGATTTAACATTACCTTCGCGATTCAAGTGCTTTTAAATCCTATTGGCGTGGGCACTAATAACTCCAGCTTACGTTGTTAAATTGTCTACGTCGTGCTCGGAAGACACTCTTAAAGTTCAAATTTTTTGTTAAACATTTTCTATTTATTCATTTTTACAGTGGAAAAATCTGTCCCTCACTTAATAAAACAAATAACCCAAAAGTTTCATTTCAATTACCCATTGTAAATAGTCAAAGGTAGAGGGATTTGTAAATGTTTAAAGGTGACTAATTATACTGGTCAATATTTTTGAGCATATCGGGTTTTTCCACGGACAAGCGAGACTTGATTTAAGTATGATATTTTTCGGTAAGAAACATTTATGACTTGTTTACTTGTAATATTAAAAACTAAAAAGTCTGTAAATTCTTCCATATATTTGAAGATGCAAAAATGTATCTTGTAAGAAAAACAAAAAAAAATATAATTTCAATCAAAAATTTTTGCATTACACGATAAGCTCTTGTTTAACGATGATATCAGAATATTGAAAAAGGGCAAGAAGCCTTAAAAAGATCTGGTTCTAAAAAAATTATTTACATCGAAAACAACGACTTGTTGTAATTAATATAAAATCAATTTTATAAAGGGTAAACCCCGTTTAACACGAAATTTTGTTCCGTGTTAAACAAAACTGTCGGAAGAATGTAATAAACAGTTTTTCTATAAAAACTTGATTACTACTGTTTCATGTGCAGATTACAATTTTTCTTCTTATTAAGGAATAATTGACCAAATTACGATAGAAATGCCCTTGTTACTTAAAGTAACAGTGTACAAACTTTGAGGTCGATTCACAATTATTCATTCATAGCATAAGTAGCAATAATTTTGTGAATACCCAAATTCCCTGACCTGGTTTTGCTATACTATGAGAAAACAACATGCCTCTTTGAGCATTGAAAAATTCCTTTCAGATCTTTTTTTCTATCGTAATGGCATTAAAATTCATGTAAGCATAAGAGGGTGTAAAAAATCGATTCCTAATATACAAGACCATGAACACGTATTCATATGAGCATATTTAAACTCAGCAAGGTAAGAGAATATTAATTTTTAAATATGAAATACATAAATAATTTCAAATGTCTCTTTCAACATTGCAGTTATATTGAAATACAACCCATTCAGCATATTTACATAATTCCATAAAAAATTGGAGTTTTCATTAATGGTACCTATATGCAATGAAAATTATTTTGAATTATTCATAAAACTTAGTTGTGGCATATCATACGACCTTTCAATAAAAAATCAAAAAAGAAAAAAAAATCAGAAGAACAAATTAGAACGAAGAGGTTTTTTCCGCTTGAATAGCATCAAGGACTTCTATCCACATACCTTAGCTTCACTCATTCTCCTGGAATATGTTAAGCGTTTTTTTATTCGATTGTGAGTTTATTGTCTCTATAAAAGGAATGGCTCTTATGTGCCAATTCGTAAAAAATTGTGTGCTGTACGATAATGATATAAAATTGGTAAAATGTGAAGATTACTCAAGTACACTTAAACTATTGGATAAAAAGAACAAAATCGTAAGGAAATGAATTAATGGCTACTTAAACTATTTTGAGAATAGAGTTAATGATTCTTTTTTTTTTATTGGAAATGCACAGCGGTAGATTTATGTGCTTTTAAGTATAGCACTTTATGGTGGTAAGGACATGAGCAACATTAGGAAAAATGCCTGTTTTTCTATATAAATTTTATAGCAATGAGTGTATCTTAATTGAATTTTTATTTTTATGCTAACTTTTAATACTTACATAAGATATAAGTGTAGTATGAATATACATTAACATAATGCTACACATTTCTTATCTTTTACTCATTAATGTGAGAATTTCAACATTTACTTCAGTTATGCTGAGAAAATTTCGAAAAAACATCTAATAGAATGTTTTCTTTCGACAAAAGAAATTTTAGAAAATATCACTTTTAAAATATTAATAAGAGAGAGAGAGAGAGAGAGAGAGAAGAAGTTTTGAAATATAAGAGTGTCGTTTTCTTAATAGTACTATAAAATTTTTTAATAAATATAATGCAAATGTAACCCAAAAAACTATTCTCACTTACATAAAACAAAAAAATACATAATTCATACACAAAATAAGTTATTATAAAAGTTCCTAAACTGTCCTAAAATCTGCCTAAAATTCTACGAATTGTTGCGTGCTTAGTTGAAGTATAAATTAAATTTATTACTAGCCGCTATAATGAAATAAAAGAAGTACCGACTATCACTATAATTAAATAAAGTACTACATGATATTATGGGCGGACGGATTAAACTACATTCACTATCATAATAAATCGCATCCTGACACGACATTCATGTAGTTAATGACTGTAAAACTATCCTCATCAAAGAGTGTTTTGTACTTCATTTCGTATAATTGAAAATAATAATAATACATTGATAGAAATGGCTTAGCTGGAAACTTACTACCAATAATTCATAAAATTATAGGTACATAATTTAAAATATACCATAATTAAATTTAATAACGCTCTTCAGTAATATTTGATATATTCTTTAAGTGCAATATCTTTTTAATAAAAACTAAAAAAAAAAATAATAGTAATAAATGAAATCAAGAACTGGAACAATAAAGAACTGGAAAATAAAAGTTAATTAAAAATAGCAAATACTAAACGTTATTTGTGACAAATAAATAAAATTTATTTACGTATATTATTTTTTGAATTACATCATTTTTAGAAGTGACTTTACTAAGGATATTTTCGTTTCTCTTAAATAATTTTACTTCATTTTGTATTTTGAACATTTGTTTCATGATGAACAATATGGCGCAAGGTATTCCTTATAATTGGCTTATTATACAATGATACACTCATTAGTACTTCCTTGAGGTATTATAAAAGTCATATATTTTTTTTTACTTCTGTTGAATTATATCTGTTTAGTTCAAAAATGTACTTCTACACTTTGGAAAGAAGTAGACTCTTTCATGGAAATAGCATCTTCTATTCGATTCTTATAATTGAATTTTAAATAGAACCCTGGAACGTATTTTGTGAAAATAGGATTATTGATTTGAGTGATTTGAATGTTGATTTATAAACATATAAACTTGCTCTTGTTACGTTTATGTGTTTTCAATTCAAAATAATTCTTATTCAATAGAAGTAGTTCTACATTCAAATTTGTCTTTCACAAGTTATATTTTTATTCAGAAAATCTAAAGAACGAACAGTCGATTTATTCAGAAAGCTTAACCAATTTATACAGATTTACTTACAACTAAATGACATACCACAGAATTTCCAACCTGACAGATTTCTCGCACGTAAATGCAACGTGACTTGGCTAAGTGAGGGAGCCAAATTATGTCTGAATCAGGTACACCTTGTGGGAGACGTTTGTGGTAACGAGCGATAAGAAATGCAAGTTGGATGGAAAAGGCAAGTTGACTATTTGCAAAGACATAGATGATGTTCTTTGCGAGCTTTGCATTTTCTTGAGATTGTACGAAGGATGGGCGCGTACTGTGCACATGGGAGCCACGAATGTCTTACTTTGGATTTTATGTGCGTGAAATATTACACAAATGGCCGACAGACATGTTCTTGTTTAATATTTCTTGGGATTTCGTATTTAATTACGAAGCACTTTATGCACATAAGATCAGATGTTGGCACTCAACTACTAGATAATGAACCCTAGGTTATTTTATTCCACCTAATAATGAGCATAAAATCGTAATGTTAAAGATTTCTTGAAGAGGTTAGTCACTTCATATGGAGTATAAAAGGACATCAGTAGAATTTTGTAAAAGTTCTGTCTATTTATCTGTCTTCGTTCACTTGTCTGCTTTTTTTTCTACACTATTATTTAAGTTTGTATTAAATAACGCATGTAATGTTTTGCCAATTATTTTTCACATCAGTATATTTATAAACTAAACAATTCCAACCCTTTTATGTATTTTGGTCGTACTTGCTATGTCCAAACTTTTCAAACATCTACGGCTAATTGCTGATAATCTATGAAACTAGATAAAATAAACCCAAAAAGAAAGACTTTAAGACCAAAATAATTCTTACGTTATAAATTTTACGAATTCAAAAATTATATTTAGAAAAATTGAATAAACATTTAAGAATATATTAGAAATTCGTTGATAACATTTTATCAAAGTACTTTTTAAATTAATATTATAAAAATGACTAAAATTTAATATGAACCAATTCAGAAAATATTTTACTTCCCAAAGGTAAATTCTATACAGTTGTATCTTAACATATAAGCATTCAAATAGCTATACTACTTCTAAATACGTCTTTAATGTGTTAATTCCTTCAAGAAATAATTTGAGTTCTAATAATATAAAAATAGTTGAATTAAATCAACTGCCTGAAAGAAAAAGGCTCACTTCTTCCTTATATACTCTAGTTAATAGAATCTCACGAATCTCAACCCTCAAAGAACCTCCTCACTCTACATTCGGACGAATAATGGCCTCAATCATCTCACTCCCAAGGGTCCTTCTACATCCATTTGAACAAACAGACAATCGTTTTCCGTCATTTCTAATGGCATGCGGATCTTGACGGATTTCGCGGAATTCCTCTAGATTCCAATTAATCACTGATCTGATTCCAGCACTCCTCTAATGAAAACATCAAACATTCCTTTTTACCTTTTTCTGCTCTCCTAATGCCCCTGAGCACACCAAGTGTTAGCGACTCAGATCACGGCAGGCAACTCCCAAAGATACCTGACCACCGAAAAATTACCTTGCAATCTGGTCGCGTGCTGTGCACAAGATTGCCCGCACTCGTTTCCTTTCAGGCATCGTTTGGCTAGGCACTCTGCAGTTTTCCGAGGAGAGCCCTTTACTCCGGCCTTCCGCATGCAGCACGCAATTTTTTCATTCGAACGGGGTTCGAGGAGTCATCAGGTAGCTCAGGTACTCTGGTCGCGTGCAGGAAAATAAAAACCAATCGAGATCGCATATAATTTTTGATGAAAACGCGAACACATACCGCAATCTGGGATTGGTTGCGTTTTTAGTCTCTCCGAGTTTTTATTTCGTTTGCAAGCCTGTCACTTAAATTGCAAAAAAAGCAACAGCCAACTTCTGTAATTAATTAAAGGAACTGCAATGATAGTAATTCTCTGTTTTGTGTGCAACTACTAATGATACCTGAGAATATCTACTTGCACCTACATACTTTGATTTCGTTGGGTGAAACAGGAGAAGGTATATTTACAAGTCAATATTTTGTTACTACACTACAAAAAACAGTGATACACAATTTTTACTTTGAAATAAATCCAAATATTTGCATACTGCTTTTTCAAGAAGGAGGAATATATTTAACTCATTTTAGACTTTTTCTACTAATTGCTGTAGGTAGTAGGGTTCAGTTTCCTCGTACACTAGTAGTATGGATATTTTAATTATTTAGATAAAAATATAATTCGTGTTAACCGGTGGTAGCTTTCACGGGTCAACTTTATTGAAATTTTCTGAGAAAACAGCCTAGGAGATTTTGCGACACGCACAATTTTTTCTAAAATATAGTAGCACATATAAAAATAGCAAATACTCCAATATTCTTTATAATTCACTTCAATCGGAAATTTTATTTAAAAAAGCGACCGATTATAAAAATATTCGCCTTAATAAACTGTTACTTGATTTTCCGTAAGAAAATTATTACCTTACACATTTATTCTGAAAAACCTTGTGAACAAGTTTCGTATTGTTCGATATCATTTTCCTTATCGTTTTTAACTAGTCTATAAATGGGTAGTTTCAAATTTTGTAATGCACACAATCATGTCATGTCCTTGTAACTCATCTCATCCCATTTGGTAAACACCCTTGTCTAGAAGATAAATCACATCAATGAACTCATGTAATTTTGCCGGCCTACCATTTCTAAGGTGAGAGTGCTTGTAAGCCAATCAGGCCAACAAGATAAGAAAAGGTTCCAATAGCTACAGTGGAGGGTATATCTCTTATTGCAGAATAAATGTTTCCTAAGAAACAAATGTATATACAATTTTGTCGCCCGGCTGAATCCGTATTATACCGCCTAATCTCTGACTACCAAATATGCAGGCTACTTGAACATATTGCATTACATTCAATATTCGGACTGCATTTTACGACCAATAAAATCCTATAACCCTAAATTACCCATGCCTTGCGCTATCTTCACTTTGATGCAATTTATGTACCCAGTTCGGATGCAGGATTGTAAAATTTACGATATTCTCACTATTAAAGTTTATCTAGAATCACGTTCAAGAAAATTCAAGTAAAAGTCGTCGATGTCCATTTTTCATTAGTGATGTTAGTGCTACTCAAAGAAATCGTAAAATAGAAATTTTCAGTAAAAGACTATTTTTTCAGTTTCTTTTTCTTTTTATGAATAAAAATACGATCGCACAGTCACGCGGAACAACTGAGAAGTCGACCGCGTGAAGCCATTTATTATAGTCACCCGTGAATAGGCCGCAAATAAATTTCGTTGAATAGAATCCATCTAATCGAAAAATCATGGTGACACGCTGCGTTGTCAAATATTTTTCATTTTGCAATTTTGCAAATTGATATCGACCATGCAAGCAAATATTCCCACATCTATTATATATGGATGTGTTCCTCGAAGTGAAGCACTATTATGTGGTATTAAGCATTTGTTGAAACTCTTATGTGGTCCCATAATTTAATACAGTCTAACCTATCACATGGTTTTGAGATTTATTTTAGTAACAAGTCACGTATAAATTTTGAAATTAATGTAATTTTGTTGTTTTCCCTCTATACCCGTCTATAGTTTTCCAATTGATTATTAAAATTACAAAATCAAATAGAGAATTTTCAATGTTATAGCCGGGAATTGAGCATTATAAAATGGAAAATCAGTGACGCAATTTATTTTATGTTGGCCTAAACTTTGTCAGGTGGGTTAACTCGGTGTACCGAGGATTCAGCCTGTTACCCAATTTGGTGTTAAAGGGTTGCACTATTAATTTCGATGAGTTTGTGATCTATTGCACTAAAATTAAAATGAATAGCATATCATGGAAAAATAATCATAAAAAATTGACATTTTTGCATAAAGGCACTTTTCATTTATTTATGAGTTTTGTGGTTAAAGGTCTTGAAGTGGGAGTGTCGGAAATATGAAAAGTACAACAATATAATATTATCTGAAAATATTAGACAAATTTTACATTTTCTAGTATTGAGTTGTAATTGGAAAATTTTTAAAAGATCAACTATATAAAATATAAAGGAATAATACATGTTCGAAACCCCAATATTTAATTTATATTTTCCATTAAAGGATCATGCTTAGTGAAGAGACAAAAAAATCTCTTTACTTAGTTGGTTTTACTTGTAATTTAATATATACTTTTAAAAAATTTATTGAGTAGATATGCTAAGAACTAAATTTAAGCAAACAATAAATAAAAACAGGGATAGTTTGGAGAAAAGCACTTCATTCTGGTCACTAATGCTTGATATTTTTACCAAGAACAAAATTGTGGATATTTAAAAGAGATTTCCATGATATAAAGGAAATACACATTAGAAAAACTAATTAAAAACACAATTTTTATATTTTCTATGTGAAACAACAAACTCACTGAAATCATAATATTGTATAAAATACTTCTGAAAATATTTCAATCGCTGATTTTTAATATACGGTCTTTGAATAAACATATGTTAAATTTTTTATTTTGTACAGTTTGCAATAATTTAAAATCCTTAACTTTATCAATTTTGTTCAAGAGTAAAAATTTTGAAATCCTTCAAAGTTCTAACTTCGAATGATACCTTACATGATACCTAGAATTTTACTCAGTGTAAAATTTCGAAGAAATTTATATTTGCTTTTTTATGTTTTCAACTTTCCAAGAATAATTTCTTAAAGTTTTGCGAAATTCCTCGTAATTGCGTTCTATCCTTTACAACACAAAAGGTGCGCGTGTCACACAAAACCTACACAAATTATAATACACGCTCTATTGTATTTACATCCTCTATTGTAATTTTCTTATACTTTTATTATAATATACTACATCTTGAGTAATTTATATTAATTTCCTTTCAAAATTTCATACATTCAGTATTTCTAGTTCTAGACATAGCGCTATTCTTACTAATTCGAAATTTTCAAATATGCTTATGATAAGAAATCACCTACAAAGCAGCACTACTTTTTCCAAAACATCAAGTTATAATTATTTCTTTAAAAAAAAAAAAAACATACTAAAACTCTCCTGCCCTTTTGTTTCTACAAACCGTAATAATAATACGAAGATTGCTATAATGTCCTTTATATTTTTTACATTTTCCTCTAGATCTAAAAATCCTAAGATCCTAAAAATTGTTAGTCTAACCCATTTAAAAATGTGATCCAATTTTAATAATATTTGTAAGCTTCAAATTTATTTTAGTATTTTATAATTAATTTTTTAAAATTAAAACTCTACATTATGACAAAAATTTATTGACCCATGTTTTTGTATTTTCAAATAAAGTACCCTATTCAAACGAACAAAAACCGTTCTATATTAAATTTTAAAATAACGGTGGGAAAACAATGGAGACTTTTTAACTTAATTTTTTGAGTGGGGAAGGGTATTTTCAGTACTTTCTGATAAAATTTCAGGTATTCTACCCGAAAAGTTAAGAAGTGTTTAAAAGACCTTATACATTTTTATTATCCCGTACCGGCGCCACCTGAATGATGATTGCCAGGGTACAAACCAAATTACAATTTTCAACCTCCGCACGGGTAAATAATTAATTTCTTGAAAACGTTTTCCGCTTTGTTACCGCGAGCATGATTATTTGGTTCATGTTTCCCGTACCTTCCCGCCTTCCATTTCTTATTGTGAATTCGAACATCTGGAGCACCTCAAATATTATTTCAACGTTTCCACGACTACAAAGATACAATCAATGGTGAAAAATGTAAATTTATGCGAGCGGAAGCCAAACTTTTGAGACATTTTACTGCTCAAAGAAAAATTATTATTATGACTCCCCCGCGATTCCGGAGGAGCCATCGGATACTCCAGAAGAGTGTACCTATGGCCTCCCAATTATAACCTTGATAAGGCACCTAAAGACACTTATTGAGGACTTTGCAGCCAGAGTAAATTGTTTCGTTTATTACAAGGAACAGAGCTGTCATTAAACTGGAAACAATTTTGGCGAAAAAGAACGCATTTAGAATTATACCTTTTCCATTTTCATTATTATTATTATTATTATTATTATTATTATTATTATTATTATTATTTTTGTTTGTATATTCATATCTAATGCATTTAAAGATTAATTGCAAACTGGGTGGATTTTTTGATTTTTAATAAAAGACTTTAATCCGAAATAGTCAATTAAATCGCATTATCTAATCTCATCTGATTGTTAAATCCCGCAAAATCAGACTCTAAAAATATATTAATTCTGTTTTAGTGTTTTAGTTTTTATGATTCATTAGAATAATACTAGAATTAAATGAAGTCAGTATAAGTTTCATAATTCGGATTGAGGCTTTCATAGAATTTGTCTTCATAAAATATTTTTGAAATCTGATTAAAGTACAATCAAAAATTTTAATATATTTTATTAACGACAAAACTGTAAAAGTTATTTTGAAATGAGTTATTTTAAAAATAATTGCATTGTTGGAATTGATAAAAATTTTGTAATATTTTAAAACTCCGGTTGTGTAAAAAAGTGTGTAACAAATGCCCTTTTTTTTAATAAATAAATTTCTTATGTAACTATTTCTCTTTCAAATTTATTGTAAGTTATTTTCTTCAAATTTTTAATTTGATTTATTAAAAAGTTTCTATCATTTTAAAAAAATAAAATAAATGTTAAAGATTTTATGAAGACAAATAGACAAGCAACTTCTTCTGTTCTCCAAATGCCAGTACTTTATCATTTTTTAGAATATTTTAAAAATTCTATTCTGGATAGAGAATACTTTTGTATAAATTTTGAAACTTTAAATATCTGAATAAAAAATTAAAAGATGAGAAAGTAAATTCCAAAACCAATTTTGGTTTTAGCTACCCAGATATCTAAAATTATCATTAACTTCGATATTGTATTATAATAATTTTATAATTGTATGAACTCCTTGTTATGTTAGAATTTAAAATATTTTTATTTATTACGTTTTTCTAAAAAATATGGTTCATTAGACATTTTTAAAATTACTTACTGAATCATATTTTTCTCGAGAATGTCACTAATTTTTGCCACTTTTTGTGCATTTATACTACCTACGGGCTTGCATACACTAAATAAAATAATAAATTAATTTTAATTTTATTTTAATTTTCGTTTAATCCTGAGCCCAATAAAAAAACTAATTGATTTATTTTAACTTAATCTAGATTCTAAAAAAGTTATATATACAAGATTTTTAATTATATTTATACATCTGCATTACTTGTAAAAATTTAAATGTATAGTGTTAAAAACATTTTAATTAATTACTTTATTGTACTGGAGATACGATGATAAGTCCCTAAAAATGGGAAACTCAAAAGTCGCAAGCATGTAGAAGAAACCAAAGGAATTCGAACTTCGTTGTGAAAACAAATGATACATTTTCATAATTTTAATTAATTTATACCAAGTTTCTGCGCGTACTTATCAGGCTTTTTAGACTTAAAATATCCACCTAAGCCACTGCTCGTTCCCTTCTGAACATAATTTTCTCAATTAGGTCTTAACAGCGTATACATCAAATGTTTATTATTTCTTCAGTTGAGTTGCTAGAGTCGTCAGAGCATATTTAGGGCATCAAAATACCGAAAGAATTTAGAGGTGAGACTATTTATACAAGTCTGTATCATACACTTTTATTGGAAATCTATATTTTATTATGAAACGACTTTTGGGGGGTAGTTTTTATGCCAATTTTGAAATATGAAAAATTGTACTTAAAGTGTGGGTGAACTTTTTGTACTTGCTAGAATTTTTTAATGTTAAATAATCGAAATAATGAATCTATTGGAATATTTAATAAAAAATAATATATCTATAATTTGATTTTCCTAATTTTTGTGACTTCACGTACTTGCCTACGATTTTATGGAAGATTTTACGAAAAAATCCTAATTTTCCTGGTTTGTTTTAAGGTGAACAAAACTGTTTAGTTGCTTTTCTTATTTTTATGTTAGTATTTTATTTCTAAAATTCTATTTTGTATGTTAAATTCAATAGAGGTAAAATTCATTCGGTGTTTTGATGACTGTAGAAACGAATACCACGAAAAGATATATTTATTTTAAAATTTTATACAACGCATTTAAAATGGCGGAATGAATAAACATGAAAGTAAAATTTGCATCTAACATTTTTAGCAATTAACAACCAAATTTAAATTGGGAAAAATAAAAAACAATGTAAACTACTTAAACCAGATAAAATTGCTAACAAATTTCCTTTTTAATATGGAAATAGAGAAATAAAAGCATACGACGCAAGTGCATAAATAAATTTTTAGAAAAAATACTATAAAACTTAAAAATTATAAATATAAATGAATTTTTAGAAAAATAAACATACGTTCATCGTTTAAAGAGAAAACCCCATTTACTAATTCCCCATTCGATAGTGTTCCATTGAATGACCATTCCGATTCCGATAAATTCGAGTGTAGAGCATCTGCACATATGCTCCAATGACTAGTTAGATACCTTAGTTTATAAGGTTGTATTAAATAAGGCGTGTATGTAAATGACCTCAAAAATTAATGAGGCATTAAATTATATATCATTTTGGAACTAATCCGTATCGTTCTATCACATAAAATAAATTCAAATCCAGTCCCTAAAATATACCAATGCCTGCGTGAATCCAAGCATTAGTAAGCAAATGACCTAGAAAATAATTACCCAAAAAGGTATAATAAAAGAGTGGACCCAAATATAAATCGTTCTTACCATTTTTACATAATCCTTTCCAAAATATTCAAAACCATTGAAATTTTGCTGAACCGATGAATTGCTCGGTTAGTTTCACTCACTAAAAAAAATCAAATTTATGGCACACGATGTACTTTAAAATCAATATGATACCTGCAGCGACCACAAGCTGCATAAAACAGTGATTTGCATAATGGTATTAAAAAAAAAAAATTGGAAGCTCCCAATTTTTTAATTAAATTTTTCCCTCTATTTTTCGCTTTACTATATTTCCTTTTTTCTATTACTTCTTTTTCTTTTTTTTCTTTTCTGTTGTATTAATTGCACAGGCTTATTAATTTTTCCCACAATTTCACATTTACAACCACGGGGACTCACATAGATTAAAAAGAAAAATCACAGTAATTTATTTAATGCAGAAAAGGCTCTCTCCTCTAGCCCCTGTATGTGCGTGTGTGTGGGTGTGTATGTATGTGAACGAGGACGCCTATATTTATTTCATATATGTGTTAAAATCAACCTCACTGCACGGGCCACATCACTGGAATATATTTTTCGTATTTTCGGCTAGCAATAAAATCTCCACGATTTTTATCCATATTATATCCCATGGAAGGTCGGCACTTTTCGGCTGTTAATTTTATCATTCATTTGCTCGGTTGCCTCCGTTTTTGCAAGTGTTTTCGCGCAATTGGTTAACACCAAGGGTTCAAGGAAGGGTATAGAGCGCGGGTATTATGTATAATGTAGTAATCCTTTTTTTTTTTTTTGTGGGGAAATTAGGTCTTTTTATTTTCAGTAGCACTTTGTTTCATTTTGAGCAACGATTCAAAACAATTAAAAAAAGGAAATTATTTAACTAGTTATATTTTATTAAATCAAAAAGATCGCACACCTTATTTTATTTTATTTTATTTTTTGTGTTACCTCTTTTCCGCGAATTTTCAAACACAATCACTGAAACCCTCTTCTATACGATGTAAATCATAACCGTCAAGGTGTATCTGAATATTGCAGATGTATCTCGAGATGTTGCCGCCGTGGATGTAACGTATAAAATCGAACACGTCTGAGTTATTAAATCACTTTCACTTGAATTTATATTCCGCCATCAGAGAGACCGGAAATATGCCTGTGAATTGAGTTGATACCGTGGTACATGTTTGCCTACCCTACAATTCTCTGACCACATACAGTCCAGCAAACGGCTAGCGACAAACGGTCAAGTGGCGATCTCCCAGAAAGCAAATTGACGACGACGGTCAAGTTAGGATCACACACATTCGTTACACCTTTTCCCGAGCGGGGAGGACGGGGCGACGAGGGTTATATAACAAAATCCAAGCGAAATTTCGGCAGTATTCAAATCGATTCGAAAGATATAAATTTTCATATAATAAATTTCGCCAATCGAGTATCTAGAGTCCTGGTTCAGCTGGCCGAGCAGCTCACGATGCAGTTGATTCCATTCGGGGTTGACAAAAGGTGATTGGAAAACTTCGCTCTATGCTCTGTACCCCCAAAGCTCTTCCGTTCTTGGCTTTTGCGGGACAACAACGAACGGCTAGGAGCTCTATATATTCTTTTTCCCGATAGAGGTACAGGTATTTCACCCCGTATTATTTTTTTTATTCCTTTCTTTCCTTGGCCTCCGTTCTGCTTTTGCCTGGGCCCGGAAAGCCAGGTAAAATTGGGTAAGAACAGTGTTGTTTTTTTCTTAGTACGCACAGCCCTGATACCGAAAATACTGCCGTCTATCCACAATGAATGTAGGTGAAACACTGCTGAGAGGGATGAATCTAAAATTGATGGTTGTTCCGTATTCTCCAGTCTCGGTAAAAGCCAAGTCTTTCGGATGGTAGTCGTCGTCGTCGCTTTTCCCGTCTTCAAGTTGAGAGTAGTCGTCGCGACGCCCAGGGTACGCGCATACTCCCTGCGTGCACGATGATGGTGTACAGACCCTGTACAAAACTAGTCCACAGTACCGGGAGTTCATTTTCCGAACAATATTTTTGTTTTCATCGCCCTCCCCTGGTCGTTGTCGTTCGGTGTCGGAACTTCCCAATATTCCCTGAATTCCCCAAGATATTTTTCATCGAAATACACAGGAATACAGGGAGCACCGAAAATGTTCCCCTCTGGATTTTAAAATAACGAAACGTGCGTACGAACCCGCCATAGTGCATACATATGAATCTATACACACTACCGTGAATAGTATACGTCGGGCACCATGGAGCAACTATGCAGTGAGTGGGCAAAGTGAGTAAAAGAGGGGGACGAAAAAGGTATTGGGAAAAAGCTCCCGAAACCCCAGGTATATGTCTGTAAATGTATATCTTCTCTATGGGAGAGCAAAGCAAAACAAAAAAAGCAAAACTTCGGTTACAAAGCACTGGAGCTTCAGAATGATTGCTAGGTCAACTGCATGTAGACATATAGGTCCTCCAAACCGGGCGGTAGGTACGGAAATCTAAAAAAATTCTTGGCCCAAAAGAATTAGGCGGCATTAAATAAACAGAGTCCCGTACCAGCCTCTCATGTGATGCCCATGTTTCGGTGAGCCCTTTTCCTTCTATTCCGAAACGGGCGAATTCGGCGAATCAGGCGAACCGGGCGAACCGGGCGAAACCGGGTGAAACAGGCGAAACGGGTGAAACGGGTGAAACGAGCTAACTAGCTTAGTTATTACCGAAACGAAGGCATCCAGGCATCCGGGCATCTATCAAGGCATCTCCCAAGCGAAAGCGCACCATGCCGTGCGTCTTGGAAGTCGCAAATTGCTTTTTTATTTAAAATTTCCTCCTACCTTCCTGCTGTCTACCCGTGACGTAATTATTCTCTTTTTTCTTGTCAGACCAGAATCAAAACTGGAACTCGTTATACCTGTACCTTACCTGTACAACACCACCCCGTAAAGGAGCATCCCCTTGCAGTATACGTGCTGATTTGAGGGTCTGAAAACCCCATCTGAAACGTGCAGAGTATTTTCGGGGCACTAGAGGCGTTTAGAAATTCTGTATGTTATATTTAAGGCGGTGTCCGTGGCATACCGAGGCAATAGCTTTCTTTTTCAGTACAGGCGCCTACCCCCGGAACAGCAGCCATGATATAACACTGTTTCGGGTTTGTTTTTGTTGCGTTTTTTTTTTCTTTTTTGTAGAAGGTGAAGCTCGTGGACGGGCATATTTTATTGGAGAGACGAACGTTTAGACTGGTGTCCTTTTTTCTTTACAGCTTCTCGTAATAAAACATTTCTGCTGATAATAAGGAATAAGAGCATAAAAAATACATAAAACCACTTACATACGCTTGATCCCTCCTACCGTCTCTAAATCGCAGTTATAAAAGGACACGGCCTCGACAATTTTTCTGGGGACACAAACCTTTGCAAATCGTGGAAAGACCATCGTAAGAGGATCGTAATATTAGAAGGAATCAATTCTTCCAACTTTATTTTATCTGATTAATAATGCCTTGAACTTTCCCTTACCGAGGAAACAGTGTGCGGGGGATGGAACATCCGCAGTGGGGTAATGACAGATCCAGACTGTAGTTCTAGTATTTCCGGGTCTGCTATTTAAATATCAAGTGGCTCTTTAGTTATTTGGGTATCATTCGAGACTGTGGGCGCTGCCCACTATAGAAAAGCACAGCTGTCGAAGAGCTTAAGGGCAGTTTGGGAGATTGGAAAAGGGTCATGTATAAGAAAATGTTGGGGAAAAAAATAATAGGATATGCTTGGACTTCTTCGAACGCAAAAAAGTTTAAGAAAACCACTCTTAAAATAGGCATTTGAGTAGTTTACGAAAATTTTAGTTTCTGTGTTATGAACAGAGAGAATTTTATCATTTACGTGATGTGGCTTCAAAAGTTTTCAACATTAAATTAAAATAAATATTTTATTGGTATTATTTTCTTAAATTAACAATTATTGTTAACGAAGAGCGTAAAGAAAAATTGAAAAAATCTTACCTACACCTTCCTAATTGCGTTCACTAATTGTTAAAGGGTATTTGGTATTAATTTAAAGAAGTTGCAAATAAGGATGTACAAAATTTCGATTGAATGTATTTAGTCTTGACTGTTTATTAGAATATATGAATTATAATTCTTTTAGTTCTTCAACTCGTATTAGAATATTAACATTTGGCCACGACTTCGCACACAAACAAATTTTAAAATGGTCGAGGTATTTGATCATACTTTTACAATCCTCAAACTTTTATTGGTCTTTTATACCTCTCATAATACCTCCTGGATTTTTAATGAAGGTAACTAACCTTCCCGTATATACTCTTACTACGATACTTTCGTACACAAATTATGGAATGATTACATACACGTACAATTTAAGATGATACGTACGCCAGTTTGTTTCTATCACAATTAATTACACAGTGATAAACACATCTAGACAAAATTTTTAAAAATCGTTGTTTTAATATCACAAGTACATAATTTGAAGATTATACTATCGAATAAAATCAATAATTAAAAAATTGATATTTTGACCTTTCGTTTAGCCTTTTAAATACATACTGGCATTTGATTGTGTAACAAAATAACAGGTGTATAAGAATGTATATATATCAATAATATAAAAAGAAATTGAGTAACTTGAACTTTTCCCCTAAACATATCATGTTATGAATTAAGGCTTTAATTCAAAGAATCATTAGAAATGAAAGCGAACAAAAAGTGAGTTCAAGCGCAGGTATTGATCTTCTGTAGTTAATTATTAACTCTTTCAATGAAATGAAAAGCATA
Organism: Proctacanthus coquilletti; assembly: GCA_001932985.1. NCBI lineage: Eukaryota > Metazoa > Arthropoda > Insecta > Diptera > Asilidae > Proctacanthus > Proctacanthus coquilletti. The sequence goes on along the minus strand of MNCL01000043.1, from coordinate 219,808 downwards.
CACAACATAAATTTCCAGTTGGTAACAGATTTACTGTGGTGGTGGGCCTCCTGAACAAGAGACGTATTGTTATTTCGAGATCCACTCATCCTGTGACAACATTTAACAAGAACTGGTGTTCTGAAAACGTTTCGAGGTCTTGCACGATGAAATCCCAGAGCCGCCATCACCTTATATCGTTCTTTCCCCATGGTTGCAATATTCAGTTGCACTGCGACAATTTTCAGTCAATTACCTAGCTCTTGTCGAGAATTGAAATTATATCCCCTGTATGCACCAACAGCGGTAGTCCGGCGTGGTCGGATCTTAAAGCTTATGGACCCTGCCATGACAACTCACGGTGTTAAATAAACCCCTTCTATGAACCTGTGTTGCATGTATGGTTCAGGTACATCTATTATCGTCATTACTATTATCCCAAAGGGGGTTTTGTACTCCTCAAATTCCTGGCATAACTATCATCTCTTCTTCACACAAAGTCTAACAATCTTTCGAGTGACGAGGCGTACAAAATTGTGCAGATGAAAGTGATGCTTGCAAGTTTTGAGATGGTACAAACGTGATGGAATGCCCCCTAAGGTGGGAATATGTGCAGTATGGTACCGCTTTAATGATGTAGTTATTTCAGGTATGTGCGCACCTCTTCGGGGGACGACCGGAGCCCTCGAAAAATATAGAAACTTCAACATACACTGGATAGGATCGCTTCAGGCTTTCCTCACCTGGGCCTGTTAGGGACTAGACTACGCTGTTCTAGGATCTAGGGATCTTAAAATCCGCCCGGATTGAATGCGTAGTTAAAGTGGTATCTATCAATAAATAGACAGTTCTCGCTATGGGAATGAAAACAATTGTGTAGAATCCGGAACCTGGTGTGAACCCAACTTTAATTGATCAATAACTTGAATAAAATATTTATCCGTCGGGTACAAAGTTTTTTGACTCATTAAGGGACGTTTTAAGATTAAGATAATCTGGTGCTACTGCGTTCCGGGAATCGATAAGAGGAATCGACGGAATACTGTAGGAGGCCTTAAGGACGCGTCGGTGTTAATTAATTTTTAAAAAGCGTGAGACAAAGCACGTAGGCACAGGATGTGCGGTAATCCGTTTCCCTATACGGGGCTGTAATTGAAATTCCATTATATTCGGGGGCCTCCTCCGGGTGGTCTGCAGATAGTAGTAATATTGCCCTTCTAATTCCGAACACGTACAGCATAGGGACGTGCTTCTCATTCCGGCAGAGCTTTAAATATTTTATGCCTTAAAAGTAGAAATAAATGTGTTGGGGTATAGTGCACAAACTGTGAAGCGAATGTTGGACTTCCAGGTGGAATCCTTTCGCACCTAATATATTTAGCAATAAATTTTTTTTTCCTTTTTCTCAGGCGATATGTTTTTGCTGGCTCAGAAACTCCAACAATTTCAAGGTGGTTGAAGATGAGGAGACTCTAATGAAAACACCATAGCCAACCTGAATTCGGTTGGAGGGTCTGTATGCATACCTCCTACTTTCTATCGAATTGGTTCCATTGGGTAAAGGAATTGATGCACTTCACATACCCGGATCGATCGCTGGGAGAATATGCAAATACAGTATTCATCCCTTATTGCGTGGGCACCATAAATGAGTCGTTATTTATGCAAATCTTTTTTTCCCTATTAAAGGAATCATCCACAAAGGACTGCGGACAAATTACATAAGAAACAATTTTTTCGGTTAAATCATCTGAAATTTTGATATGCTATATTTATTAATTCTCGTACGGTAAATATGTAATATTTCTCCTAAATAGAAAAATACTTTTATATAGATAAATAACTTTTTATGTTTATTAAAATTTCTTAATGTGTAGATGCGTGAATAATAAACTATAATATAATAAAAATTAATAAAACTTAATTATATCACACAAATCGGTACGATACGACGTATTATTATGTATGTATTAATTACTTCAATTTTCTCTCAGTTTTTAATACAGCGCAAAATTTGATTTGTATATTTAAGTAATTCTGAAAAGTCTCCGTCAAAGGTCTAGAATATTTCAAAATTCTTATCGGAAAATAAATCAAAATTTATAAAAGATGATATTAAAAACAATTTTCCCAAAAAATGTGTTTATAATTTTACATACTTCACTTAATTTTGTCCGATATTTTCAAATAAATTTTGTACAATTTGAAAGATTGTTGGGATAGAAAATTATAAACATTTAATTCAAACAAAATTACTAGAACTTTTTCAAATATGCTTTGATTTTTTGCGGAAAAAGTTTTTCTTGTCGGTTCTTTTTTGAAATATTATTTTCATTAGATAACACATATTTCTTATTTTATAAAGCTTATAATTATGCCTTTAATTTAAAACCTTTATTTAAGTTTTGTTTTTGTAGATATTAGAACTGTATGTAAACTTTATGTTTAAATTCAACTCATTTAAAATAGTTTGCTCTATCTCACTATCGAGGTTTTTTAATACAATTTTTCAATTCTTTTTTAACACATTAAATATTAAAAAGAGGAAAAAGAAGACTTGCAAATTCAGTTCCAAATTTGCACTCATCTATTAAACATTCCCAGTTTTAAAGTAGTTTCAAAATAGTAAGAACTTATCAAGAGAAACAAAATTAAAAAGAAGGAAAAAGAAACAGAAAACATGAGATAAAACTTGTGCTAAATGATTACGAACATTTGCAGAAAAGTTGGTAGACAACATGTCGAGTGTTTATCAATCAATTAGTTGTGACTCAGAGGCCTAGTGTGTGAAAACACTGCGGCAATATATCTCAAATATAACATCGACGTCGACGTTAACTTGTCCCGGTTCCCGCGCGAGGCATGTTCGCCTTCCAACAGGCGCATATCATGGATGTCGTGCATTTTATCATGGATATTAATCCCCTTCCCCATTTGCTAGAAGACAGTGAGAAATTACAAGCATAATTTCCTGTTGAATCTGACCTAATGGAATTAATTTTTCCTGCAATTAAAAATAAATTGATTGTACTCGGAACTGAATATAACTTAAAAGTAAGATAAGGGAGTTCCCTTTTGCAGGTTAAGATATCCCAGTTGGATATTTAAAAGCAAAGTAAATTCGCCATTCTTTTAGCTAATTATGTTGATAAAAAAACACAAAGGAAGAATTAGTTTTATTGATATTTATTTCCATACATCTTTTTTTAGTCTGGATGAAGGTCTTTTATTATATTTTTTATCAAAATATAAAACAGAGAAATTCACAAAGGAATTGTTCCATAAAATACCCAAAGCTTGTTACAACTTTCATAGTTGTTTCAATAAAGCGCAAAATTCGTTTCAGTACCTATTAGGAGTCGTCAAGGAGTCCAATAGACTTAACAGCAGTTCGTTAGCTGCTGCACGATATAAATATATTCGAAACCCTTCCTAGAAAATTTATACTCTAGGGCCGAAATGTTGTTTTAGAGTTGTGCCAAAGTATATTACTTTATGGAATTAATTTCTCCCTAAATGGGCGGGGGAAGATTTGTTTAGCTCTGTTCCTTTGCGTTCATTAAATGTCGTCCCATGCAGAACCGAGACTTTTCCCCAAAAACGAAGTTATCTGCCACCCATAATGACAGTAATTGTCAAAGCGAATAGCTTTTGCGAATATTTAGCCAGTCAGCCACTCACGAAATCTGCTATCTTGGTGGCCTCTTGGTTGCCTTTAGCAGGGCCACAACAACATCCCTTACGGGCCCACCCCGACATACTTCTTCGTCCTTCAACTGATTTATGTACTAGACGCTTCGGAGTGTCATTCCCTTTTTTTTTTTTTAATTATGGTTTCGAGTTCTCCGCTAATATTGATTACTTGGGAAACTTTCTAGCCAAGAAAAATTGAAAAGCCACCTCACTTAAATTGAACAGCCTCGATAGGTGAAAAAATAGTTTATTTAAACCAAGAAGAATTAGAATGTTATACAAGAATATAACTCAGTTTTCGGTGGCATGTATGAATCAATTAAAACATAGTACTATTTCAGAACACTATGAGAGTAGCTAAAGTTGCAATTACTATTCGTATTTTTAATTTTTTTTTCAAACATGGAAAATTGAAAAATGGTGATATTTGCAATATTTTTTCTGCATGAAATTTTTACCAGGTGTTCAGTAATTAGCAATAGGTCTATATTAGTAACAAAAGAAATCGAGCAAAAAGACATGCTACTAATACCCTAATCCTATGCCTATTCGGGTGAGCATCTTCTGTAGAAAGAAAAGCACAAATATCATTAACAGGATTAGGTGGAATGTGAAAGCCATCGCTATGTCATCATGACTGGTAAAAGAATTGTTTATAAATCTTTTCAATTTTTAGTCTAAGAAGTAAAATTTCAGTTGAAACGGAATCAAAAGCGAACAATGGGAAATTCATCCAAAAGTAAGGTGCTTTATGATGGCAAAATCTTCTTCAAAGAGAAAAGATTCCGTACATGTGCCTAGGTGTAACTCAAAATTTCTTTGGAAAAACCGTAGACTTTATTACTTTTTTTTAAATTAAATTAGAAGAAAATTCATTTTCGAAATGGATATATTACTTAGAACTAGAAAGTTTGAACTAAGTTCACGGGGATGCATACACAACGGAGACATGAACACGTGTCCAAAGTTACTTTAGAACAATAAGTAAATGGAAACTTTGTTTCAAAAGGGAACGAAGATATTTTCTTTAAAAACTTTTGGCATTGTACTAATTCGAATTAATAAGCCGTGAAAGTTTCTCTAAATAAATCCTTTCGCATGAAAAGGCGGAGACAGAAATTGGGTATGCTTTTACACTTTTCGGGTATAACAATGGCTATCGGGTTGCGAAGGTATTAAATTGAAATTAGAAATCCGATTACGAAACAAATTGTTAATAATACTCCCGGGGACGATGTCGAAATATTCTTTACAAATAGCCATGATAAAATTCCATTTTATGCAATCGCTCTAACGAAAAAAAAAAAATGATTGATTACCTAGCGAACACCAGGAAAGAGTATACTTTTTTTCTGGAGAGGAGATGTATATTGACCGTCTCCCTCAGGTCTAATTTCCGGAAGAGAATTTATTCCACAATTTTCATTTTAATGGATTTCCTTAAACCATATTTATCAGGAAAGTTTCCTCCGTTATAAAGTCGCTAGGTTTCTTATGCGAAAAACGAATTGCTAATTTGTGAAGTTCAAAAGCAATTATTGCTGATTTTTCATCTTTGCTTTTTCACATTGACTAATGATGGAAACTTTCGTTATATAAAAAGAAAAATTTCACCCTCAGCTTATAAGATTTAAAACAAAACAGAAATTAAGACTAAGACTTTTTTATCTCATTAGGATGAAAAGAATTACACGTTTTTTTCATAATCGATCAAAGGTAAATTCTTTTTCAGAAGAACTTTTTCAGTAATTACAAATCCTATTCAGAAATCTTTGTTTTTAAGTATTATTACTTATCTGTATTTAAAAAATATTTTCTCAATAAACACAATGAACAAATTGAAAAAAAAAAAAATAAATAAAATTCTGTAGTGTGAACTCCACTCAATTGTTTAAAGCGCTTATGTAAAAATTTACCAGCAAAAGTCAATTTTCTTCAGAATTCTTTTCGTAAATAAATACATTTTACATTAATACGTTTTCTGAATCAATTTCTTTAAAACGTTTTCATTACAATAAATAAAGGACGAGTGGCGCTTTTCTGACAAATTCAGCCCCACTTGACCGAAAACTCAACCTTTTAAAATGTTCTTATATAATGTTTTTTTTTGTTTTCAAATGATAGGATCTATATTCCTAAGGAAAAGCTAATATTCGATCAGAGATCCTAGAAATTTGAATACTACATCTGAAACAGTCATTGAGTCTATAATTAAATGTTATTTCATACCTCTGCTTAATAATTTAGGTTCAAGAAGCCATTACATAACAAAATTTTAATAAAGTGGGATTTTTATGATCCTGTAGGTAGGCTGATCATTTTTAGGAAAATGTTGTGCTTTGATTTTTCAGAAAACATAATAATTTTTGTTTAAAGGAAAATATTGCAAATATTTTTAATGTAAAGTGATTACTGATATGATACATTTTGAGCGTTAGACAGCATCATGCGAATATTTTAAAAGTTTGTTTTCTTTGAATTTGAACTGACTTGGTTTTAATATTCTTGTTGTTTAAATACAAACGAACTACGGAACACTATGGAACAATTATGCCAAACTAAAAAGAGATATCCAAAATATGGTTAAAAAGTTACAATGTAATATAAAACATAAATTAGATAAGATTTTGTAGCACCACTACAAATATTGTGGTTTAATACAAATCTCACTATTAGTCTTAAATTAAAAAATTTACATAATTTTAATAAAAGGAATATTATACTTTTATTAAATTATAAAGTAATCATAAAACAGAACAAAACTCAAAGTTAAAGGAAAAGAATAAATTGGTTCATTAAAAACATATAAGAAATAGTAAAAACAATAATTTAGGACACGAAAAAAAAAATTTGAGTAGACAGAATTTCAAATTTTGAGAATGGTCAGTTAATATAAAAAGATCATAACTTATAACTTAAGAGTGTTATTCTTTAAAAATTAAAATTTGCTTTATATAATTTTTTTATATAACTTTTTTTTTTGAACTCGGCATTTGTGAAAACCTTGAATATATTTGGAAATTGTCGAAGTCACCAATTGAACCCGTAATACTTAAATTTGTACAATTCTTGTACGAGCATTCTACTTAAAACACAACTCAACTTTTCAATATAAAAATTTCTTAAATATAAATTTTAATTTTAGAACAAAATTACGTAAAACGATTTTAAAAAGTACGTATAAAATGTTATATATTTTATTTCTTATTCTAAATTTGTTAACAACATGCTTGTCCGAACGACATTTGAAAAGCAAAATAAACTCTTAAGTGTTAAATTTAGACATAAAAACTGCAGGATATATTTTTAAAAGTTTCTTCATATCTCAAATTCTTTGTGGATCATTTCTCTAATGTAAATGGACTTCCATCCACTTTTTAGTTTTTAGTTATCGCCCATATGTCGTCGATAAAAGAACTATTAAAGGTTTCCTGATTCCATTCTTTGATTTTCTTCTTTCCCCCCAAAACCATATCGAAGGATCTTATTGTAAAGGGACATTTAAAATTCTGTAGTCCAGTAAAATTGATGAATGTCTTCGACCACTTTTGTGGAACCCTTAATCATGACAGGACGGTAATAGTTCGTAGGTCGTCAATCTTTCACAGTGCCTACGCAACAAGAAGATTCTCAGTGAAATCTTGTGAATATTATTTTGACCTAGGTCTTGGACTGTCCTAACTGTCGTATACCTCTTTTGATAAACCTGATAAAAGTTTTGTGCGGGACAAATCCGGCACAGAAAATCACAACTGCAAATTAATCCAGTGATATCTGTCATTTTTATTATTACAACAAGTCGTAATTAATGTTCGCCCTGTATCCGATGTAAGGCGACACGAAATAAATTTTCGGCAATTTATTATCCATTTTCTCAGTGAAAATGAGACTGGAGTTGATTGCTTTGCTAACACAGTAAAATTTCCACGGAAAAGGCGAAACCGGGAGATATCATTAGTAAGGATAAGGGGTGGTGTAGGTACTGTTGTATATAATGGGAATAAATGACCATGTTTCTAGAGAACGGGACGGCCTGGCGGTCGGGGACGAACTGACACCTTCCTGTGCCGCCCAATTCCACCATCGGTCTATTCCAGACGGGAGACAGAGGTGGTGATTACTGGGTGATGGTATTGTAAGAAGTTTCAAGTCATTAGGATTAATTCACATGGCAGCCAGCAAAAACATTTTAATCACGTGGTAATTTTGGCACTTAGGAAGTAGATCAAGGTTTTGATTTGTTGGTGCAGATTTGTTTTGTTGTATAAATGATACTTTTAAATTAGATACGGTCCGGTAAATACGCGTATGTATACGTGTGAACAATAACAGGTGGGACAGTAATTACAATTTTGTTGAAATGTTTGAGAAACATTGTAAACAAGATTGGAACAATTCACCGGAGGCAAATTAATAGCATAAACTTTTCGTAGTATGTTTCTAATTATAACTTTACCATAACTTTGGACGATTGTTTGAAAAATGATCTCGCCATTATCCTTCTTCACTATGATTTAAATCAGAAAAAAAATTGTTTTTTGTAGCTTAAGTTTTGGAAATAAAATTAATTGTAATCATTCAAACTAGTAAAAAAAACACTTCTAAATTGTAGATCACGACATTATTCGCGGAAGAAAAACAAACCTTTTTTTGATAAACCAAAATATATTTAAAATACTGTTGAAAATATTCATAATTTATTTGTTTATTTCGTTATGCAACTATGAAAATTCTTGCTAGGAAAAAATAAAAGAAATGTAAAATCATTTCTATCTAACCAAGTGCCAATTCTATAGACCAACTAGAAAATCTAAAAATTAATTAATTAGAAAACTCTTGTATTATTATATAATATAATATCAAATAAAAAATTAAAATTGTGTTTCAATAAACTTTTTTTTAAGGTGAGTTAACTTATAAATATAAATTTACATATTAAAATTAAAAGAACAAAGAAGTAGTACTAAAAAGGAATAATTTTAAAAATAAAGACGAATCAGTACGTTACACAATTCCGGGAGTGTGTGTCTACACCATTTTCATTAATTTTAGGCAAGGGTATCGAATACACTTTGCCAAATACAAATCTCTCCTACGAAGATGACTTCCATGTTAGTTCTGATGTGAAGAACATGAACCTTCTTTCAACCATTTTACCTTAACAAGAGAACTGAAAGTAAATCTGTGTACCATGACAATGGGATATTTGCATATCACCTTCGGAAGGTCATTGTTATTGTTGTTTACCCGTCAATATAATACTTTACATGTGAATCGACCTTCGATTGACATTTATTGAAATTGTTTAAATTGAAATCGACTCTTCCACCGTCATTTGTTTGAGACAATTATGGACAAAGTTGGGCATAAATAATGAACATACAATAAATCAGTATAACCCATGCTCATACCCGTGTCCGGTGTTTCGGGCCGTTTATTTGACTCAAAAATATATCGAAAATTAAGCAACCCGGCCGCCATAATTAAATTTGCAACACATCGCCTCTCCATTTATATGGCGGCGGTAATTGTTTTTGCTGCACCTTTTCCATTTCCAATTATATGCTGTACCTACACGCCACTATACCGTGGTCCGGCAGTAAGATCAGATGGTGAAAAAATTGGTATTTCATTGGATTTTACGTTTATTTTGCTTTTTGACTGTCTCTTTTTAATTGCCCGGCCTCTCGTAAATATTGCATGTGTTGATTGTTGACCAGAATTGTTGACGCAGGACATTAAGTTGTCATCAGGATAGAAAATACATGTCGAATGGAAAAAGAATCGTCCGCCGAGCACCGAGCCGAGACAGGAAATTGCACCTTTTTGTTGGCCTGGAAAGGGCTGGCTAGCTGGAGAAGGTATGTCCTGAATATGGGGAATTCCCCGGTTGGATGAAAAGAAGGCGAATATTTGTGCTTAAAATGAAAATTTATTCCTTTTAATAAATTTCGATTGCGTGCATTTAGATGATCCTACCGTACGCGGCGGCGATGAAATTCGCTTATCGCATTTTATTAGATTATAAGTGCTCAGACAAATTGCAATTTGACGTGGAGATTACCCGGCGAATTAACGTAACCACTATGTCGCCATTAATGCACAGTCGTTCATTGGTGCTGTTAAATGTAAATTGTTTTTAAACGGTCACGCCGGTAATCCCGCAGGGTTTCAAGGACTATTACGAGAAATTTTCGTTTGATTAATTTGTCGAGAAAATAGGGACAGGGAGTAGTATCAGTGCCCGGCCTGTTGATGATGTCTAGGCTAGAAAGCCAGAAATGGGTCTGAATTGTGTAGGGCTCCAAAAGTGCCCTCGGAAATATTTAGTCCTGTACGCCGATCAATGCAAGGAAGCAGAGGATGCATGTGAAGCATTCTGAATTGATTAGACGTCGTGTTAATAGGAAATGCTTGCAGAGCAGGAAAATTAAGTCGCAGAAAATTGTTTTCGCACTCCCATGCAGTCAGGCACTGGGTTTAGTTTGCATCCGAAGTCGATCCCAGAATTTCTAGGTATTTATTTTAAAATACGAATTACTCGAACTGTAACTGATAGAATTGTTATTACAAAAGTTCTTTAAAGGAAATTTAATCCAACTCTCTTATTGAATTTTATGTTTTTACCTAATTAAAAATAAGGAAAATTGGGTAATTGCAGTTGACAATTTCTTCTGTTGCAAAAAATATCGATGTTCATGATTTTCCGACTATACCGAAAAAGAAGCACACTGCGAATTTGATGAACTTAAATACTGTAAAATAGTGAAATTAAGCTCCTAGCTTATCTAATTATGGAAATTCTACTAGACAGAAATATTTGTGGGAATCTAAATCTGAATTTTCCTGTAATTCTACTAAAAGCTTAATTCTTCCAGAAAAAGTAGGGTAACCCAACTTCCCTCTAATAGATTATTTAATAATAGCCTTTCTGGTATTATTAAACAAATCTTTTAAGAACTTCAACTGAATATTCCTATATCAAAGCAAAATCTTCTTAAGAACACTCATGAGGTTTAAGTACAAGCAAAACTAAATCTAGAAGTCGAAAGTACAGTTTCTGTTTTAGAAGGTCTAAATTCTAATTATATTTAATGAGCTTCTCGCCTTTTGAATAAGATTTTATTCATTTACCATCTATCTCCCAGTCGTAACTAGTTTGTCTCTCATTTTAATATCTTCTCAAATTTATTATATTAACTTTTTCAGAGAATTTAATTTCAAAATGCTAGGCTTATATTGAATGAAACGGGCTCTACACCTCGCTAAACTCTAAGAGCATTAGAAGTAAGTAAAGAGTGTTGGTTAGTTATTGGAATTGCCTTTAATTCTACTCACTTTAATGCTTCATATTAGATCTATATTTTACATTCTAGAAAGCAAGTAAATTATGACGCTAAAATCCTTCTACTGGGAATTCAATGGACAAAAAGTTATATGTAGTAACATATATTCTTTAAATTGTCGAACTAAAGGTCCTTTCCTAGAAGGAAAGGAAATGTAGATTCAACCCTCTTTAGTTTGTTTTTTATAGGGTATAAATAAACCATAGTAACACCACACATTTGAACAGTATCTTTGGGTGGTACCAAAGTCAAATCTTCTAGTTCTCAACGAACTTAAAAAATTAAAAAGTAATCTATAATACGAAATACACTTTTGATTATTTTCCATTTAAAAATATCTTTAATTTCTAATGTAGAGCTGATTATACAAATCCTTTAAAAAATCATCCACAAATTAAAAAGGAACTGATTTTTATGCTAAGCCCTATGTTAGAAACAATATTAAAAAGCAAATATGCTTATGGTATGTTCGCCTGTAATATTCATAAATATGTATTTGCCCTTAAATCATGCTATTACAAGACGAATTAAAAATGTATGTGCATTCTGTAATGCGAGCAAGCACACCTGAACAAAAACAAAAGGCGACACCCGCCCAAAGCAGCAGGTTCATATTAATGAGATCCTTACTGAATAGGGCTATTAAAGATTCAGACCCCAACGGAGTGCTTTTGTGTGCGTCTACAATTCTGTGCACCTTTCACGATGAAGGAAAGAACATTAAAAAAAAAGAAAGATGCAGAAGAAAAAATAGAAGGAAAAACTGTGAAGGTCTATTAGACCCGACATGGATTTTTCAATCTGCTCCGGTTATCAACAATTTATGGCATGCAATGTTCCCATGCCCAACGAAATTATAAAGCACCTCTGGCAATATTCATGCAAGCACCAAGTGAATAGAACTCTTTCATGATTCCATATATCTCAGAAAATATTCACTTATATGAAAGACTGCTCCACAAAAGAGAACTTGACACACAACCAATAATATGGCCGAGCTGGGAGCATCTTTTTCATCATCTTCTACAACAGAATCCATCTCCCCACTCGTCCTCGGTCCGACTCCAGGCGGCTTATCATTTTCATTACACATACCCGGTATATAGCACTTCCTCAGCTTCTTCACAAGGAAGTGATAATCCTATTAAATACCCATGCAACTTTCATACATCTTATGATTCCAAGGAGCACATTCTTCAGGAGCTATGCCATCAATCTGCGGAAAGCTGTAATTTCTCAACTGCTCCCTTACCACCACCGCAACCCAATGACTACTCCTTTTTAACTTCTCCCAGTACTCACCCGCATCGTAGACTGCCAGGTATGTTCTCTGGACCGCGCGTCGAATAGAAATAGTATGAAATTTCTACATCCACAGGATTGAGTCACATAAATCTTGCCCATTACTGCACCGGCTACGATCATTAAGGACAAATGTAATCCCATATTGGCTTCTCGAATGAATCTCATTATTGGAAGGAAATTGAATCCAAACGCAACGCTTCCAATATCCGGTTCATCAAAACATTTAAGAATTTAAGCCTTAAGACATCAGAGGAATAATACCTTGTGTACGTTCTCACATTTCTCGACGTAACTTAGTACGTACTAGTTAACCTATTAAAGTTGAAGTCCCTGCCCGAAAGGAAAATTCGTCTTAGATTAAAAATCGATGAACAGAAAGGCATTTCTTAGGAGTATTTCAAATTCCGCCTACATCCACTCATATCCTCGAACGAGGGCTCAACATAGAATTTATTTTTAATCGATTGTAATTTGGGAGTAATTGGGTTAAATTGATTTGAAAAATTTAGTGTTTCTTTAAAGGGGTTGACAAAAGTAGCACCCTTAGTGCTAGATTTGGTGCGTTCTGGATTTCATTACGATTTCAGTAATTCTTGTATTAAACATGAACTTTTACATACGATGGCATATACAAAATTTACAAAATTAATTTCAATAAATCGATAAAATTATTGTTCTATAAAATATACATATTTACTTAAGGGTATACAACAACATTTTCACTCGCAAGATCCACTCCTCCAAATTTCTTCCTTAATATTTAATATTTCAGGATCTAGAACTTCTGTTATAAAATGAATTTGGAATTATTAAGTTGCGGTTTTCGTTGAAACTAATACAAATAACAAATAAGTCTCTAAACACCTTATTTTATTTTAATTTAAAAATGTATTTATGGATATATTTTGATAAATACATTTTTAAGAAGCCGAAGTTCTCAATAGAGCATAATTTTTAAACAAAATAATTATTTAGAATGTAATTTAAAAGAAAAAAAACTCCAGAAGCAAAAATGTCGACCATCTTTCCTGAGTTTTCCCTATTTGAGAAAAGCGCGAAAAATACAATGATATTTTCTAAATTCTTTATTTAAGATCATATGCGTCTTAAAATTCTGATACAAATCCCTGATATAATCCCTAGTGTAAGAAGTATATAGACGTAATGATCGCTTTCTAATTTAAATAGAAAATAAAATTGATGCTATTCTAACATTAAAAGCAATTTAAAGTTTCAATAATTTTCATGTTGAATTAATCTTTTTTCCTTTCGATTTCAAAAGTGTTAATGTAAATGTGTACCAGGCTTTGAATGCGTTTTACATTTATTCAGATATTTATATTTTGTATTTAAAAAAAAAATAAGAATTTGATTCCTGAAATCTTACGAGAATTGTTTTGATGTATTTTTGTCCGAAGGATATCGGAATGAAATTGAATTTTTAAAAGTCTCGATGAATAAACCATTAAAACTTAAATTGAGAGATTAGATATTACTTTCTTTGAATAATTAAAAGATTAGATAAAGTCTCAAACTGTTCGACAGAATTACATAAGCTAACTTAAGAGATATAACAAATTATTTTAGGTACAATTACGTAATAAATTGAAACTAATGATCTATTTCAACTTTACAAAAGGAAAAACTTTACACTTAAAAAGAAAATTTGTAGTTACTAAAGAAACTAAACATTTCCCCCAATATGCTCAAAAATCTAGGCCAGAAACAAATCTTACAACAAATACAAATCTTACGTTCACAGCACAAATAATCAAGTTTAAAAGAAAAAGGTGCTAAAATGAATTAAAATTTCATAGAAGTTTGAGTACGGTACTTTTAAAGAAGGTACAGAAAGACAATAATCCAGAACAAGTTTTCAAGAAAGATGTCGGATCCGGCCGACCTTGATCCCACAGGAAATCTATGACAAAATATTTAAAAAGCAGTATACTCTAGACAAAGTCCTGAAAATCCCCCTGAATGCTCGATAGTTATAAATTAATAAAAAGAATATGTAAAGTTTTATTCAAATTCAAACTTCATGACCAAAAATCGTTAAATCTAAATTGTGTTAATTTAGTTAAGACTATTACTTTACTATTTTTAGTTTTATCGGAATGGGGAAAGTCTGTTTATTTTCCTTCGATTTCTCTTTTTGTTCCTATAAAAGGAGACTCTATCCACTTTTCTATTCCATAAAACTCTACTGTACCTAAGTACATTTCAATAAAAATGCGAAGCCATAATACCACCTGAAATTTTCCACCTCTTTAATACCGTATTGATTGAAGGTCTCCCCTGGTGGTACATGAAAACAAGAACGAAAGGGGAGCTTTTTCTTCGGTTAACTCCATTACATGCCCACTTCTCGCAACATATTACACGCGCCACAAAAACATTTTACCAATTTCCTACCAACACAGTAGCAAATCGAAGGACAATTTCCTCCTCATCCTCTGATGAGGATGTTCATGAAGGTATGCTACATTCCGTCCGTCCGCCCTTGATTAAATATTTCCTTCATGGTTCACCAGAAGAAGGAATGAAGTCAATCGACGGATTTAGAATTTGAAATACTATAAAAATAAAAAAAAAAAGGTATATAAAAAAGTATATATAATTTAATTTTTCCCATCTGGAATAGCAGGATTGGGGGAGGGCGGGGGAAGACGGCGAAGACTAGAACAATGGGTAGAGGACAATTTGCTTAAAATTCGGAATAAAGAACCAATTAGCCGAGGAGTGTGAAATCTGCTACTTTCTAATTAAGCGGGTAACCAACTGCTGCTATGATTAAATTTTTATGTGTCTGTTTGGATCCGCAAACAATAATAAGACGCGCTATTCCTCCCCCACCGTTCCAGTTCAACTTTCTTTAGTCTTTCCTTGTTAAAAGGCATGCTTCGGGTTAAGTTGAAGAAAATTTCTAATTAACATAATGAATGGATTTGATTAAAGAGAATGGCCGAACGTTTTAAAAGGGAGTCTTAACCGAGTTTAATTAACAGTCGTTTAATCGGTAAAAGTCGACTTTTGCAACGCTCTTTACGGGTTTAATGCTCTGGAAGAAAGTAAAGTACCCCCGAAAAAAAAAAACAAGAAAAAAAAAAAATAACTATACAAAACAAATTCTAAGAGAAAGGTAAAAGTAATGACGTTGCAAATTAAAATTTCACTGCTCCCATTCAACTTTGAAATAATGAAAGTTATTAAGTGAGCATTGACTGATGTCTATGTACAAGCACACAGACGGAAAAGCAGACGGACGATTTTCATTTTGAAGGTTCCAATCTCCTTTGAAGACAACCAGAATAAAAGGACGATGACATTTTAGCTTAACAATGGATTCTCCGAACCGAGGCAATTTATCATCATTAATGATAAAAACAAATCCACCATTTAATAATTTCGAAAAAAATCGATTCCAAAAAATAATCTGTTAACAAGTTCTAGGATTTCTATGATATCAGATTTTAATAACGTCTACTTCAAAATCAGACGTTTAATAATTGGTCTGTATGGGCGGAATTTGAACTCTTTCAAAATTAATGATTTTCCATAACCCTAAGCTTTAAGTATACTATTGAAAGTATATCAATTTATTTGTTCGATGTCCTCCGAAGTTACGTAATGCAACCATGGAATAAATCCTTAATATAGGATAGTCTTCTAAGGCAAACCTCAAAATAGGCTATAAATTGTTGTCCTTCTCTGTTGGCTAGTTGCATGCATTTGATTTTGTCGGGAACTCTGGGACTGATACGGGTAAAATTTCCATTCTGTTTATGGTTTTATACGTTTCAATTAAAATTTTTTTGTAAGTTAAATTAATAAAAATTAATCTGATAGTGTGAAATTTATCAAATATGAAAAATATTCCAATAATACCAAAATGAATTTCATTCAGTTTTACCATTGCCATTGAGAAAATGCGTTGTCGTGACTTTTAAATATTTCTGGTGTTTTTCCTCCGTCTCTTTATCCACTAATTAGTCTAGAAAATTAACGTAGCATCAACCTTCAACGGCTTTACTCTTTGAAAGATACATCAATTTAAATTATGCTTTTAGAGATCAAAAATCCCCAATGCCTTCACTTTTTTCACAGTGGGCGTTTCGTTTTTGCCTTTTTTTTTGCTTTTTTTTCTTTTTGGCTGGGAAGAAATACCCTACCTTCTCCCATTTTGAAAACCCTTTTATTTTAGGAGTGTGGAAGTAAATTCAAGTTTTATCAGTAATTAGAAGTAATTTAAAATAATCAGCAGAATCACGTCTTTGCCAGATTTTCCTTAGAAAATTTTTACGACTGTATTTTTATTTTTGAATTTTATACTCGCAAATACTTTTAATGTCCCTAATTTATTGGTCCGAACACCGAATTCATTTGGGATGCCTGTAGAATTACTGATTTTGCGGGTATTAAATTGAAGGTCTTCTAAAATCTTTTGGTGATGGCCATAAACTCTTGGGGTCATTTTTTTCTGTGTCTCAGTTAAACAAGACTGCCCAAATTTTTCTAGTACAAAAAGAAGAAATTTATACTTTTAATGTATGATTTTTTTCACTTTATTTTATCTCAGTTTTTTAAGAAAATTATTTACGGTTTGATATTCTATTTATTTTTTTTTTACAATTTGGGCTAATTGGAAAGGTTATAAAAACACAACATCGATAATAACCACTGATAGCTTCTTAACTTCATAAGTTCTATTGTATTAATTTCTAAACTTATATTATAAAATAATTGTGTTTAAGGGAAATCTAATTTGGTTTCCCTACATGTACACAAAAATGTTTCACAAAACATCTCATTCTTAAGCCTCTGAATAGAAATTCTCCCTAAATTAAAGCATGAGTTCCAAGCTACATCAATAAAATAGAAGGTACGTGACCACTTTAGTGTTTTGTGACCACTTATTTGATTTTTGACCTACTTCAGATGTCTTCTGATGATTGCGTGTCGGCTAGAATTCACTTTCCTCCGTCTTGGTTTCCTTTTCTGTTTTTCCCTCCTTCAGCGAGTGACGGACAATCTTGTAATAGGCATTCATCATGGTCAAAGTATTAAACTAAAACACAAACGTTTCTAGAAAGGCCGGAATTAGAAAGTTGGCAATTTTTTTAAATAATTTCGAAATTATTAATTTAATTTGTACTTTATATAAAATTGTTTAAACGAAATTGCATACACATTTAGCCCTTAATTTATTCGAGATTTGAATTAAACGATTTCGGTTTAACACGGTTGAAGAAATGCGAAAGAACTTCTATTTATACGCACATACATTTCAATTTAACACGAAAAATATGGAAAATTACATTAAAATTTTTACAAAAATCACCTAACACTATTTCATATGGATTTGTTAAATTTATTACAATTCATTTTCAATCTAAGTATGGATTCGAGTTGCACGATTTCAATTTACACAGCATTTTCGGGAAACCAGTCGACTGTGTAAGTCGACGGTTAGGTGTGTAGTTTAAATTGAAGTCATAATATAAGGATATAAAAAATCTTAACTATCTTATGTCTTCTTTAAAAGAATGCTTAAATTCTTGTAAAACTGTTGCTTAAGATCTCTCCAGATCCAGCCAAGACGAGTCGAGCAGAAACGAGCCGCGTCGATTGAATTAAAATTATATTTACTTTATTAACCCGAGTTGAATTTAAATGAAAATTTGAAAATTTTGGTTTTATTATTTAATATACTGACACGTTTTTAAACTTCTATTTTTTAAAAGCCTACTGTTTTGTAGAAAAACCAAAAAATATTGAAACTTTTTCATAATAAAGAAAAAATAAATAACATTATTATCGAAATAAATTAAATTAAAAATTTTATTCGGATTACTAGAATTCCGAAAAAATGCTGAACACATTTCAATACGTTCGATAGGCCCTCAAATAACGCCAATTTTTTACCAAATTTCCCGAATTAATTAAGCCTCAGTCCAATAATCAAAATATAATTGAATCACCGGATTCACTGTAGCATCGAACAATACCTTACAAATTTAAAGGGTTTTAAGGGTTAAACGCAATTGTATATCTGCTAACAGCCATGCAAATGCTCCTGAATGCTTTTTATCTTTTATGTAATTACATAATTCCAGAGTAATTAAATTTTGGAATGTTTCTTGTGTTACAGCCGCACAAAATTACTCACGTGAGAGAGTGTAGTAATTTTACCACCCTTGTAGGCTTTGAATTCGGTTTTAAGAGAAACATTGTTAAGTTGCTTATTGTCGCTTTAGTTTAGAACTCCTAGAGCGTACCGAATAAATTGTTATATCAGTGGTACTCTAATTAACTCAGGTTGCAGCGAATTAAATCCTCCTCCTGCTGACGTCGTCATCAGAGCGAGGATAGTAAAGGTGCGCGCTTTTCTAGTCTTGTAGTGGTTTAGTATAGAACTATATTGGATAACATTACCATTCTATTCCACGTTCCGTGGTATGAGCGCCCCCAAGCGCAGTATGTTGATTTTAAATGAGATATGGATACTGATGCATTATGCATACCTCAATGTCGAACCTTGACAGTATTCGTGACCGATTTTGATGTAAATGAAAAGCACCTGTCACCAATGTGTCCTTTACTTCTAATTATATTTGCATATCACGATGGATCTATTCTCTCCCTGGCTTGAGATGAATTATTTTGGATGGCGGTTTATTGACGATGGTGATAGAGAAAACGGGGCAGAGGACTGTCAACTCGAAGCACGTTGCCGTGTTTTATCAAAATTATGTACTATACGTGACCTAATCCATGATACCCGAAGGAAATAGCTTATCAAATGAAATCCATCATTTTCCCACTTGATTTTACTGCACTAGAGAAAGAAGTACATGGAATTTCTACAATAAAGAAAAAAAAAAACAATACCTGCTTTACAAGGTGTACCCACATAATAAAAGTCAGCTGGGCACACATATCGGAAGTGCAACGCCCCTTTCGCATAGGGTGTGTAAAATATGTTCCAACTTCGTAGGCATATTAAAAATATTAATCCTCAGCACATCGGATCGGAACAGATTATCATAGACACCAAAATGGGGTGATTAAATTGACAATCCGGAATAAACATAATTCCGCGAGTGTGGGATCTGCGGCAGACACCGATAGAGTTGCAATTCTCAATTAAGTACCCTAAAAATGCAAACCACAAAGCGTTTTTATTTGGTAAAATCCCTAAACTACCATTAAAGTAATTGGATTGGGAATTTAAATATATCCACAAGCAAAAAGGGGATCGAACCCCTGACTTTGTTATGGTCCCAAATTGGTACGCGACGCATTTATAGAATCCTTAATCCGCAAATAGGTAAGTAGATGGGGACTTTAGGCTCGACGGAGGTGTTTTTAAATATTTACATGTTTTCATCCATAAAAAATTAATGTTTTTATGTTAGAGGAACATAATTATGCAACAACAAACACTGCGATCAAGTGGCGCTCGCTGAACCGCTTGTTATCAATAATGATTCCTCCTGGGCTCCCGGGGGACGGTTTATTATACGCCAGGAGAGCTCTAGAGGAAAAGAATACCAGAAAGGGATAAGGAAGCAATTGATGGTCTGAAGGAGGTGGTACGGATATGCTTCAACCGGGCTCTCTATGGGTCACGTATGGGTGGCAAAGGAGAAATTGATAGTTTCCTCCACATCTACATTTATGTTTCTTTTCTGTATATATTTTTTTTTTTTGCTACTTTCTCTTCCTGCAAGATATTCAAGGGTGTTTCATATTTTCACCACAAAATATTGTATAATGGGATGTGTGTTTTTTCACCCCTTTCATCCAGGAAATACGAGATTTTTGTTGTTCCTCGAGAAAGTTCTATATTTTTCCCTTTTTTTTTTCATTATATACTTTTACCAAAGTTTCTGCTGTAATCCAGCTTTAATTCGATCTGTCCAACGTTTAGGATTTCCGGATACGCACTAGGCGAAAAAAATATGAAAACACTCGTGATTTACTGATGGCGTTCGAAAAGTCTTTATCTAGGAAATGGATGGGAGATAGGAAAATGAAAGAAATTTATTAGAGGGTGTAGCGTTATCGTTCAATGGTATTGAATGACCTTGAAAATAGGCATTTTTTTCGTGAAGATAAATATAAGATTTTTATTTGCCATTATGGTCCGGAAGAAGGTATTAACTAGCTAGAAATTCGTTTCAATCATTTCAACAACGTGTTTGTTGTTGTTGTTATGGTAGAAGAAAAGGAACAATGTTTATTGGCCTAGTAAATGGTTTTTCTAGGAATCATAATTTAAAATTTAATAACTGTTTACGAAAATAATGAGGAATACGATTCCAATTTATATTTTAATAATGGAAAATATTAAGTGAATCTGTTGTGGTTTTTATTTGTATAGTAGCATAATAAGTATTGATTCATTTGGGATTGTAATGAATGTTTTCATTGTCAACAATAACTTCTTTGGATGTTGTCCAAAGTGAAAAAATACATACATTTATTACTATACAAAACGTACATAAGCATAACTATGTCTAGTCATAACGTTCACAATATCAAAGATTTCATTAGAAAAAAACACGTTTTCAAACTGAATAATGCAAGTTTTCCAAATAAATGCGATTGATTTTGATTATCAAAAATGTGTTAATTAAAAAAAAAAAAAACTCCAAAAAATATTTCTGAAATCTTTCACTTCCGAAAATTTTAATTTGGTTAATTTTTTGCATTATTTTGGAAAGTAGTTTTTGAAAATATGCAAGTAAATTTTTTATTTAAATTTTTGGAAATATCATTAAGATTTTTGGTGCAATGCATTGTTCTAAAATTTGTTACTTATTGAAGGCTATAACTTTCCAGTTTGAGGGTTTTGAAGGGAAACTTTAAAAGTACACCCAATTCTATTTGTACACGGTTTTGATTTAATGCAATCTAGAAACATAAATCCAATTTACGTTTTATACGTTTTCATTTGATTTAGCACGAAAAAAGCTGTTTGATTTAATTTAAGGAAAAATATTTCCATTAACCATAATTTTCTAGACAGATTTAGGCATGTACATTCAATGCTCTTGTCAACAAACATTAGAGCCTCAATCCAAAAATATTGCTCCTTTGTCCAATATTTTATCAAGAAATGTATCACTTTAAAAATGGAATTACCTTTTGTTTTTATGAAATAAACTGTGCATGACTGCACATACAAATCAAATTTGGCTTTTTATGAAGTTTTTTATAAGATTCGTTCTTTCACTGAGAAAATGACGAATCGAAATATTTTTCTTCAAATTATTGTGAAAATAAAATATGCCTAGAAATATATTTGATCTCTTAATATCAATGAAGATGTTTAATATCTTATCGAAAATGAAACGTATCAAAAATGATTATAAAAAACATTCCCTGTCTCGTTAAATTTCGAAGATACCTGAAATTTTTTATTTCTAGGCGTTCTGTGGTTTGGATTGGACTGCTTCTTTTTCATCTAATCATCTTTTGAAAAATGATATTGAAATCAATTTCTGGACTTCATATTGAATTCATATTCACAATAAACGAGCTCTTAATAAAATTTGTTCGAAATGATTTTCCATATCCGTCTGCATTCTAAAACGTGTGCATAATTTCAACATTTTGACAAATTATTCCATATCTGATTTCTTACAATCTTAAAAGAAAAATCCTCGTAAAATGCACTATCGTTTAGAATTAATCTCAACCATAGAATTATTCTACAATGCTACGAATATGACATCACATTTATATGTTTGTTGGTACGTACACCTGTTCCGGATAGGGTCCTTATAACCTTCTTGTGCCACTTAAATATTTGAAAATTCCTCACTGTAAGAAAGGGGGAACTTCTGGGACACATTTATTCCCGGAAAAAGACGTCACCTGAAATATGAAGGCCATAAGTTAACAAAAAAAAAGTATAGGAAGAAAAAAATACAAAAAGAATACGTTCGATAAATTGTGAATGATATTTTGACTGTTTGGGCTCTTAAAACGACTTTTCTTCTTCAATAAATGCCCTCAAACTCGGATGAAAGGAAGGAAGAGGTTTTCTCGGCGGGTATAGGATATATATTGACAGGACTAAAATCCTTATTATACCTATCAGTCATGTATTTCGTAAAAATATTTCATACACCTTAGCCAGGGAAAAGAAACAGAATTTTTTCGTGAATACTCCTGTATCTCTATCCTGTCATTCCAATAGCATAAAACTGAGATATGGCTAACGATAAATTCAGCAAAAATCAATAAAAAACTGCTCATGTGCTTCGGATGAACTATGGTCTCACATGATCTGTGATTTAGTGGAACTCATTCGTTCGCCTGTATCTGACTACTGAGGGCTGTGAGAAGTGAAAGGCTGGAGGTCTGCCAGCGAACAAATCACTGTAAAGCACCCTTCAGTCGAGGGTTGAAGTCCTACTTTGCATTCATTCTGCCACTTGAGCAATAAATTTCCTCAGAATATTGAATATTGGAAGATTCTTGTAAGTATTAAGTTTACGCTGTGTAACCAATAACAAATGCCCGGGGTTCCTCTACGACATAGGCCTACGACTGATTTATCCTGATTGCCTTTTCCTCGATTTCACATTTTACCATTTCCCATCGGAATTTTTAATTCGACGACCGAAATTTCGAGGACAGACTTTGTGATTGTGTATTGTCTGCAGGTACATAAGTATCATACTTTTTACAACTTTTACTCCCTTTTCCTGTATGACTAAATCAGGTCGAAGTTGAAAACTGGGAGAGATGAGATTTGTTACAAATAATGACTGCTATATCTCCCTGACTTTGGACTTACACAGACTTGATCCCTGTGCAGCGCATAAAGTGTCGTCGAAGTGGAGTAGTGGTTTTATTGCACTACTAGTTTCCTGGGCATTGAATAAAACACTAACCAAAGAGTCAGCAGCACCCATTCGTTAAAAATTCTCCGCAAAGTTTGTATTCTGAGCACATAAAAGTACTCCCTCTAAAAGGATATCTGCGAGAAAAGTTGTTCCGAACGAATGCCCAGGTGTTATGTGATTTATAATGCTTCTGGCGGAAGATTTTTGGCCAAAAATTGCTCATGGATATTGGAAACAGTCGGGAAGAGTTAGTAAAGCACTGTTGGAGAATGTAGACGTTTGTAAAGGTTGAAAGTAGAGTATGTGTACTACACACCTCCACACCTTATGGATACCCATCTTTTGGACCCATGTTTACTACACTTGTAGCCAACCCAGAGTTTACAATCTCACGTAACTGGAAAATATTTCATTGAAATGCCCTGTAGCAGATGTTCCAAGAGTTCAACCGTAACTTTGAATGATTTTACCTGAACTAGAGGAGATCTTGCTGTTTTCATCGGGTTAAAATGAAAATATGGGATGATGGCCCGCGAAAACTGAGAGAAAATAACATTTTATTCTCATATAAAAGAGGAAAAATTAAACGAAAATGGGCTAACCCTTTATTGGAATTTCAATTGTGGTCAATTTATTAAAACACAATGTGCCGAAGTTGTACTACACAAACTACTATCCATTCATATGTGTCTTCTCACTAGATTTCTGATATTCTGAGGAATTTCGAGCTTGGTATTTCAGATAAGAAAAACAACAACAGCAGACACAAAAATCCAAATTGGAACGCCAAAAACACTTTCATCAAGATTCTCCATCAAATTGTGTTGGAATGTTGACTACAAGCTATTTCGTTTGTTCCAAGGAACACTATTGTATTAAATTTGTTGGATTACAATTTATAGAACACTCAATTAACGTCGAAATTGAAGGAATATTACTTTTTTATTTGTGATTAAGGTTAATTTATTACTCAAAAAGTTTACATAAGTCAAGATACGTAAATTGAGGTATTCCTTTAAAAGAAAGTTTATATTTTTCATTATTATTATGTTTTACACTTTATTATTAAACTGTTTATCATCAGAGAATAAAAAATAAAGAAGAAAATTATATTTAAAAAGATATTGTTCTTATGTAGTAGACACTTGTCCTTAGAATTACAGGATCGTAATTTTTTGTCTTTTTGATTTTATTACTTATGGTAATTGCAAAGTAAAAAATTAATTTTAAAAAATCTATAATTATCATAACACCCCCATATTATTATACCTCAGGCCTATAAGTAACCCATGTCCTTTCAATTAATACGGGTTTTCATGTTATAACTATAGCTTTTAATATTTAAAATTCCTACACTATTCATAGCTAAAATTCTTCTATTGGAGTTTTTAAGAAAACATTAAATAAAATTTTATTTAAAGAGGGATCAAATTGCAAACGATCCATAAAGTGTCGTTAGTTTTCAGACCACCTTTCGCAATTAAATCCACCTGAAAAATTGTGTAATAAGAAAGCCAGATCCAATTCATTGAATTCCTCCTGTAGTAAAAAAAATAACAAAACTATAAAAATGCAAATAATAAAAAATTATAGAAACCGAAAAACATTACGTAGAGATTTAAATTGAATCAAACGGCCTGTAGGCATTTAACCTGCATACATATATGTAAATTTTCCGGTAAAAATAAAAATGTAAATTTTAAATCCCCTTCTCCTGGATAATCAATTTAAAAAATAGTCAGTGTAGTTACCTACTTCGAACTGTTTAAAAAAAAAAAAAAAAGGAAAGTTTCAAGGGTGAGACGTGCTATTTAAAGGATAAAAGGCACTTCAGGGGAGGAAATTTGCAAATCAAATTTTTAAGCAACTGAGCAACGGAAAAGGGCATTCGAGCTTTTATCTTAACCACAAAGACAGAAGCAATTATTTCAGCTTTTTGCTTTTCGGGTCTTGATCCGGTCTTGATCCACTGGGAAAATAATCGGGAAAATATGCAAATTGGA
The DNA here is from genome assembly GCA_001932985.1 of Proctacanthus coquilletti. NCBI lineage: Eukaryota > Metazoa > Arthropoda > Insecta > Diptera > Asilidae > Proctacanthus > Proctacanthus coquilletti. The sequence continues at coordinate 194,620 of MNCL01000043.1, read as the reverse complement.
TGGTTGTTGCTACTTTTTTCCTTTTACTTCACAAGAAAATAACGAAAAAAAAATAACAAATAAACAAAAAAATTTTAGCCAGCCATTTGGTTGTTAACATTTTACAACGTTTGCCATAGTTTAGAGCCAAAAACACTAAATTACGTGGTAGGGAATTGATGGTAATGAAGTGGATAAATTACCTCAAGTTTATTAAAACGCACTAAATTACACAAATTAAACAAAATTCATTGGTGAAATTTTTCGATATAGAGCACCACTGTGAGCGATAAAATCCTCCATAAATTTAAACGTCCCATGAAGGAATTAGACCACAGGAGGTCTATGAACATTTAAATTATACGCTGATTTTCTTGCAGTCAGTTTTAAAATAGCCACAAATAAGGCTAAAAATCGATCCGATCTTATGTACCCATTTCAGTTTTTGTAGGTTAATTATTTCATCAACATTTTCTCTTTCATAATTAATCTATAAAATCTTACTTATCTCATTTTATAAAAGTGCGTTCTTTAAAAAAATTTATTAAAAATCGAATACATTAAATATGGCCTGTAAAATAAATAAAATCTCATGTTTTAAAAAATTTTCGAAATATGCTATTATTTATGAATAAATATTTATTTTCAAAAACAAGACGTAGATCGTTGTCCTTAGCCTAGAATTTTGGCATGTATCAGGACAATTGCAATAGAAAAAATATTTATATCTTTTTTGAACCAATTATTACGAACCTAAACAGAATATTCTAGATTTGCATACTCTTTTTGCTTTTTCAGGACCGCATATGTAAAAGAACTATATAAAATAAGGTCAAATTGCTGGCCAGTATTCTTGACAAGGTCCTTAACAATTATTCCGAAAGTATCCTCTCTTCTAGGACCTGTCCAAATTTCAGTTAAGCCAAAAATTTCTATTCAAAATATCGTCAAAAATATTTTTCTGAGCAACGAATTGAATTTTCGTATAAAAATTCAATAAGTACGTGTCTATTAAATGCATTTAATAAAATATTTGGAATGGAATACGATCTTAGTGGAGTTTATTTTTAAAAAAATATAATAAATAAAAATTAGTAAGATGCTTTGAATTTATGCTATACTTTTGTTGTTGTGCGTTCGGTATCCACGTTACGTAAAGAAGACAAAAATTTGTGTAGCATATAAAATAGCATTAAAATTAAAATGAATCAGATAATTTAAAACAAAGGGAAATAATTTTAAAAACTTTTGAGAATGATTAGAGATAAAATTATGGGCTAGTAATACCAATTATTAAAGATGAGGAAGGGACTGTGACTTGTAGAAAAGTACAATTTGGAAATAGACATATTTTTTAAGATAATTCCTCTCCCAAGACTGTTTACTTTATTTGGTTGCATTCCCTTTAACTTTCTCTCTTATTCAATTCTTCAATTAAACGCAAAATTAGTGACTTTAATAGTAAATTACGATGTGCAAATAAATACGTAGTATAACTCACGTCTTTTATAGAAAACTGTGATCATTGGTTATCTGAAGTATATAAGCAAAGTAAAATTTATTTATCATATTTTTTGTGTGCTGCAAGAATTGAAACGAATAAAGATTTGGCCTTTTACCTTTTTGCACAAAACATGAAATAAATGACCTGAAGAAAAAGTATTTATATCAAATTTCGTTTCAAAACAAAGCCGCAAGGGATGCGAACAAATGCCAGTGCCAGATCGAATGGGACAATTATCTCTCCTTTCATAGAATGCCTACTTAAATGGATTTATTTTAATGCAATCCAAGAGGTTGGTCGATTCATTTGGGGCTTTATAAGTAAACCGGATAAACTGACCGAATAAAAATAAACTTTCAAACGATGAGTGGAAAATGTTAAAGCCCCTATTTTAGCTCTGTCAGACCTCTTAGTATTGAGGGCTTTCTCGGACCGCACTGGGCCGACCGACCCTCGGGCTGGGAATTCTTCTTGAAGGTTTCTGTTCGAAGTTCCCGGGATCACCGAGGGGGCAAAATGCAATAACGAATTCATTTCACGTTCGGCTCGGGTGAACAGATCTAAGTGCTTCTTTCATTACACTACATAAGACACATAAGCTGCTCGAGAATCCCATGAAGACCCTTCATGGATGTGCTCTTTCTTTTATCACTTAGTCAGCATTCCTGACGTATTTATAGGTGTAATTTCCACCTTCTGCGGAAAAACTTAACGTTAAATGAGAATGAGCTTCCATCCATATAAATGCTGTGAATTTTCTACACACAATCTCTTCAATGATGGGTCCGGGGAGCGGGCCGGTTCCCCCCGCGGAGCAGACTGTGTATGCAATGCCAGTAGCTATTTGCTTGCAGTTAAATGGTTAACGCTCTCATTTCAGTAAGAGGCTGCTTTGCATATTGGGATAGGTCGGATTGGGCGGCCTTGCGGCTTTACGTGTTTGCTATGAAAGTGGAAAATCTGTTCAAGAAGGGATGGTATCCTATAATCCACAAAGGTAGGAAGTAAAAGGAGCAAATTCTGCTATTTCATTATGTTCACTTAATATTAAAATGGTTTTTATTAGAGTTCGGTACCCTAGGAGGAGCTAACTAATGAAAATACATAAAATTGATTTGTCTACTGTCTAATTTAACTAAATAATACTTAAAGAATTCTATGCTAAAAACGAAATATGTATTTAAATAATAAATAATAATTAAAATCTAAAAATAAAAAATAAATATAATAATAAATTTAAAAATTCTGAAATTAATAGTAAAGTGTCTTCTTGAAATATTTATCAAAAAATAGCTTTCCTTTCACATTTAAGAGAGTATCACTAAATTTTAAAAATTCATAGTCCTGAAATTTGTTTTAAAACGCATTTTCCAAAAGTTTTAATTTATTTTGATCCAATTCAGTTTCTTCTGAATAAAGATAATAATAAAAATCTCTGAAATATTACTTTGTTAAATTGAGCAAGTTTCATTTTCTTAATTTATTTCAATGTTATTATTTAATGCAGAAAACTGAAATTTTTCAAAAACGAAATTCTAAATCAGCTCAGTTCTAGTTAAAAATTCTACGGATAAACTTTTTGTACTATAAGCAAAGCTCCTATAAAATATTACTAATTACATGAAAAAAAATTGTATATTCATTTATCTTACTTTTTATACTTGCAAAGCCCTTAAAAGCGTTTACTCTGTTATCTAGTAAAATAAAAAAAGATGTTATAACGACAATATTTCAATTTACAGACATTTTAGCAATTTTTTTAATATTATATATTTATGAAATTTTCCAACAGTTTTAAATGGATAGCAAGCAACCATTCGCACTTGGGTAGTGGGTAAATGTGAATTATATAAAAGTTACATATGTATTTAAGGTACACTTTTGTACCCAAGGTGCTTTTATCGGAAATGAATGTAACATATTTGCACTCCATTAAAAGGGCGGCTCGTGCTGGTAACAAAAAATGTCCCATACCACTGTTGTAACCAAAAGCAATCCATAAAAGAATTTCCTTCAATGGGAACATCGGGAACGTGCGATTTTTCAGTCGTACTGAAAGTACAAAAATACTCAAACTCTGTTCGCAATGACAATTACTGAAATTCCAGGAGCTAACAAATCGAGAACAGATTTTCTCAGACGCACTCAATAAAAGTCTTAGTTCCAAATTCTGTGGGACGGGGAGGATAAGAAATACTCCCCGTTGTACCTTCTTTTCATCGGTGTACACCATACGACTTGAAGTTATATTCTCTTCGACTAGACCGCGCAAAACGCCAAGTCCCTTTCTCATAAGTGTCCTTTAGATTCTGTCATCAGAGGGTTTGTCGACTTATTATATTTGCAGTGGACTTCTTAGCCAGCAGTGGTCGACTGTCTAGGGGTTGGTCGAATAAAACTTTCACCCAGCCAGACCATATTGGGTTCTTGCACAGTTTGGTCTAGAGCTCTAAGATGGGGAGAGAACGCTTTGGAAACGTACCAAACCCAACAACGGATAGAATATAATATTAGCTGCCAAAGGTAGGACCATGTGAAACTTAATGAAAACCCACTCTTACTACTTTTCCGTATAAGGTTGACGTCTTACAAGCAATTTAATGTGTCTCACATCAAACATAAGGAGTCAAGTAGTCAAGAAGGAGAATCAATCTGTACCTAATCGGGGCCGGGCTGGGCTGCCTCTATTTTTATGAAAATCCTCGAAGGCTGTTATTTATTACAGAGATTGGTTCATGACGAAAGATTGTTCCGCTCTAGCACATAAATCAATCAGTCACACACATTTCATAAACAAATAAATCAAGCCATTTCCCGCCTGTCTAATATTTTATATTTCTTGACGTCAAGAATAAGTCAGCAAGAAGTTACCGTCCGGGATTTGGATATAAGGTCTTCAAACCAAGCACAAACCTTGCACGGTTGACGCTATAAAGGCCTAAAGAAAAGTACATACATATATAATAATAAAAAAAAAAAAAAGAAAAAACATAGCAACAACTTTCGATGAGGGACAGAATGAGTGGAGCAACCGAAAGATGATTTAGAGTTTCGGACGTTTTTTTTTTCGGACTTCGCTAGACCTTGGAGGACCTCGTTTTTTGGGGTTCCATGTGAGAGCCTCCTCAATGCCTACGTTATTATGTTTAAGAATTCAGCAGTTCAGCAGTCGCTGCGACTTCTACCCTAGATTTATTGATTGCGAACAGTCCACTCGAATTACATGGTGCATATTTGATGAAATAAAATATTGTCGCTCCTCTGATCCTCTGATACGATTTGTAGCCCCTATATGGCTTCTACCGCCACCGGATTTCATTCTAAATAATTTAAAAGGAATGGTGATTTTGTGGAACGCGACAGGATGCTTGTGGTTAGATAAAAAATTATTAATTCTGTGGCATAAACCACCCATTCCAATTTTCCAGGGTCTTCGTAAGAGTAGTACTGTTCTTGACGCCCTTGTACAAGATCAAAATTTCTATAAAAAGGCAAGAAAACGACACAATTTTTCAAAATTCATGCTCTTAAGCACGCCTTCCTAGACGGCTAAATTATCTTACAGGTAACAAAGCCCGCCAGTTCATATCTTATTCAGGCTAATGAACTACGCTCCTATGCGAAGCATCTTATGAATTTCATTATATAATTAATGAGGACACCCAAGAAGTCCTCTAATAAATTAGAAGGTACAATAAAAATCTAAGCACGTACTTTATCTGAGTCAAATATGGCATTTTGCTCCTGTAGTAAGGGACTGGTACGTTTATAATTATGGAAAATTATAAACGGCACCTGTAAAAATACGGAAATACCTGAAACTTTGTTTTACCTCTGGCATGCTTTTCCGCCGCGTCGAGTAATGCCGAGGGCGATGGGGCAAGAGAATGTAAATTACTTAAGTTGTTGGGCAAGAGAAGAGGAATTTCTGAAAGTTAAGACCTTCCCATCATAAAGTAGTAGTTATGAATTAGCGTTTATCTCATGACGTATAAACTTCTATTTTTATCTCATTTAAAGGGAAAAAAAGAAAAGAAAATTGATTTGATACTTTCAAAGTTAATTAACATTCATGCTGTAGTTAACTTATGCCTACAATTGGTTAGAACTATTCCTTTTATATATGTAAATAAACATACAAACAATCAGACAGATAAACAAACAACAATCTGGTGTGTGAGCTATTTCACAATGAAAACCACATCAATATTCATTTAGCAATATTTAAATAAAATGCGTAAAATACAATAGATCATTTCATTACGATTGTATATGCTGCATAAAATTAAAAATGATTAATAAGTTTTTAGATAGATTTTAAATAGTGAAATAATAATAAAAAAAAAGCTTGTAACGAAACAATAACTTTCATTTTAAAAAAATACTTTCTTTTCATAAGCTTTCCCAAAAGAACAAGCCTAAATTTTCTAATAACAAAAGCATGTCCGGCAGAAAATGTTACAAAAACTTTTTAAATTACGGGAAGATATTACGATATTAAAAATGAAATAAAAAGAAAGTAGTTGAAAATGTTAAGAGTTATTATTTATTAAAAGAGAGAAAGTACATACCATGGTATTTTATTTAAAAATGGTTATAATTAAGGAAAAGTTATCTTTAAGAGACATTTCATATTGCACTTTAAACTTTTACATATGAAATCGAAAAGACACTATTTTTTCTATGGTGTGCGAATATTGTTATCGATGCAAGAAAATATATTAAAAATAGTGTGCTACAGATCCAAATATAGATTTCAATAATAAAACCGAACGTAGAAATGTGCATTACGTAATTTTATTATTTTAGATACCTCTAAAAGGAAGATCTTCTATTGAATTTCTCGTTGTCTATGAATCTATTGCAGGAGTGCACAAAATTCTAGTTGAAAAAATTTTATTACTGCCCAAAAAGTTTTAATAAAGGACAAAACCAGAACTAAAGAACCTCTAGGTATATTCCTAATAGTATAAGAATTATATCAGGACTTACATCCAATAAAACTATTATTTTAGCATAATTATTTGATTCGCTACCGCATGTCTAATGCTTAAAATCCAAAGGCTAAAAAGAACATATTATACCATAATTTTGTATTATATCAATCTATTAACAAATGTCTATTGACATAAATTCTCACAAAACTTCAAATGAACTAAGCGTACGATTTACAAAATATTCACTTCCCTCCTTAGCAATTAATTAGCAGCTCAAAAGATCCCGTGGCCAATTACGCTAATCCTTCGTGATCTTAGGCAATAACAATGTTGAAGTAGCAGAAATCAATTTATCAGTGAATCCCCTTTAAGTCTGATGATATACTACAAAATTCGAGTCTGTTTAAGAAGTATAAAATTTACATTCAAAGACAATAGAAGAAATGAATTTGCGAGAATCATCAGATAAATTCAGAAAATTCACAATTAAGCTGAAAATTCATTATTCCCCCAGGAGTGATGTTAAAAGCGCATACCTCAGCCTAGATGTCGCCCCAAAATTCCCGAAACTAGACATATTCCTTCCTTTCCCGCACTGCATGAACATTCCTCAGCTTTAAGCTTCATCGTCTGGATTAATGCACTGATATATTGCCCATAAATTTCAGTTTCCGCGCCGCACTGCACCGCTGCACCCAGCACATCTTAAGTTGGCTATGAAATGGGCACTCCACCAGAAGTTTTTCATTATCGCCAGGAGTCGGGACTCAAAAGGAGGATGAACGAACAGAGTCTGGGCGGCTAGTCGTAATAATGTGAACATTAAAAGAAATTATGCCAAATTTAGATACTGTATGATGATGATGATTCTTGACCGTCCCAAGGCTCTATCCACCAAGGAGAACATTAAAATGGAAATGAAGGAACTGAATTCAATGTGCGCGCTTAATATGCCGCCAGTACCTCCCGTCCACCCACCACAACCCCCTTTTCCGCGCTTATTCATTTTTAATTTAAAAACTATTAACCAAGTTCCTCCGGAGTTGCTGTATTAAATTTTCTCTAAAGTCCTCAGAAAGTGGGTTAAGAGATTTCAACAGCGTACCACTGTTGAATGTTACATACCCTCCCGTCGTACAGAATGGGGGAAGAAAAAAAAAATGTATATAGTAGAAAAGAAAAAAAATAAAGCATGAAAACAAATGCGCAATTGTAAAGGTCGTGCACAGTGGAATACTTGACTTCTACCTTAAATCGTTGGAAATATTTTTCCACCCGATAGAAAATTCACACAATTGCCATTCTGTTTCTAGTTCTACTTTAAAAGGCGGTTTATGCAGAAAATGGTCCTATGGCTGGCATACCATGGAAAATCCGTCTCTCGCATTTCAAGCCGCAAAATACGGATTGCATTTGCACACATTTATTTCTGGGTAATGTCCAAACGCCCGTAGATGCCGAATAAGCGTCAGACATTTTGCAGGCTCCTTTCTAGCCTATGACATGCGTTTAATTGGAACACGAAATATGATATTTACCGACCATACACCCCCGTATTTTCTGAATAGAATATATTCTACGTAAAATTCCGAATTTTACTCAGTTTTTATTTTTTTAATTTTTTTTTTATTTTTCTCTCTCTTCTAACAATCAAAAAAAATCAGACTGGCTTATTTGAAGCTGTCACCAACAGTGACAAATTGTTACAGAAACTTTTTCTACAATCATTAACACAGGAAAAAAGAGGAAAAGGTAAAAGAAAAAATTATTAAAACATTCCCATTTTGTGGGCGAATTTGAAAGAATCATATTGGAAAAGTTGTCAAACAATATAAAATGTAAGCGATAGCAGGTTTAGGTGTCATTCACAACTAGTAAGGGCCTTTATATAAACTACTTCCATTTGTTCATGGTACGAAACTAATCTGCCACTGAGAGCGAATAATTTACGGTCATGTTCACTGTATGGAGGATATTGTTTCTAATTTTGTAAATTCTAGAAAACAATAGCGCCGAAGAGCCCGGAATTGTGGCATTTCGACACCACCGATAGCTTTTAAAATAAACTTGAATGGGAAATGGTACCTATCATTGTATTTATTCGGAAAATTTCAATCGGATTTCATCGATTTATGTTTGTCTGCTTATGTCGGTTCTAATTTTCAATATTAATTGAATCCATTACGTTGGAAATATCGGATCTTTGTGATATTCATCAGTCTTATAAAACCACCAATAAAAATAGCATTCAGAATTTTATAAAACATACAAATTCTTGAAATATATCCTTTTATTTTAATTCAAAATCTCTCTAAATATAATAGAAATAATATTCCGTTTATTTTCAAAAGGTGACGAAAAGAAATCCGTCCTTAGATAAAGTTTAGAGTCCATGCAGCAAACTTCTTAAAAAGTTCTACTGATAAAATAAATATTCACCCCTTTTTTAGGTCTTTATCAAAGGCTCAATCAGAGAATAATATTTTTTTCCTCCCTCTTATAAACCAAAAAAGAAGGATTCATTCATGTCGTTCAAGATAACGTTCTAATTTTGCGAGGATATTGATTTTTTAATCATCCACCATTACGTGAGAAATATTGAAAAAAATGAAATTTTTTCCCTATTTATTTTCTCCCACCATCTTGAAGGAAAATAATAAATAAAAATAAAAGGATCCTTTAAAAACAAAGGCCTACTGGAATACCAAGCAAATTCAAAGTCAACCTCCTTTCTGTCATCTTAATTCTTTGCGGATATTTGATGAGGGTATATCTCCCATGACAGGTCGTTTTAAGTTAAACTTGTTACGCCATTTTTTTTTCTTTTTAAGTTCTCGTCACTTTCAGTAGCATGGATTGATATTCACACAAAAATGAAATGAAAAGAAAAAAATTAAAAATAAAAATGAATATCAACAATTCAAAAAGCCCAGGAAGGAAAATCCATGCTGTTGCCATCTATCGAATGATGCTACTGCAGGAGAAGATGGAATAGAAAAAAAAAAAGAATAAATTCAGGTTTCTCTGCCTTTTCTCTCGCCAGATTCCCCTTTACTTTATGAAAAGATGCCGCCTCTATTATTCTTTTGTAATTTTATATCTTTTGTACAATTCGTTGTAAAAAGATCTCTCGGATCCTTTAACCCTTTAAAACTCGAAAAACGGATAAAACTTTGTCACATTCATCTAGTATCGCGCAGAAATGAAAGTTAAATATGTTTTCCAAAGTATTGCGAACTGGTGACCCTTTCTTGGGACCAAATATTCCCAAAAGCATAAGTAGTATAGCGTTCGGGAGCTTTAAGTTAATTATGGCCCTTTAGGACCCAAAGATAAATTATCTTTGCCTAAAACAATTCAATGCGAATAACTTTCTTGAAGGGGAAGATAAAATCAATGACTGAAATCCTTACATAGGCTCTTAGGATAGGACCAGGACACGGATGGAGCATCCTTAACAGCAAATGGCCTTAACAGATCGATGAAAAATGAAGTAGTTTATAATTCTGTCTTAAGTTGATAGTTTGACCGGAAATACATTCTCGTTTGTTCCCTCGTCAGAAGTCGTAAAGATTCCTTTTGTCTGAACCATTAAAAAGACCTCGTTCCAATTAAGACCGTCATCATGGATGGTTAACATTCCAAGAACGTTATTACATAGAAAATTAGCAAAGATTTTATCCTACTTCTCTTAGTTCTTTTAAAAAATATTTAAAAGTGATAAAAATTTACGAAACCTCTTTTCCAGACGAATTTTAATTATAAATACACTTGAAAATTCTGCAAAATGTAGTCGAAGTACACAAATTTAAGAAAATGAAATAAAGTAATATTAATTTCTGAAATCAACATAAATTTATTTCGACAGTGCGACAGATAAAAAATATTTTAAACTTTTCATCATAAGAACAATAAACTTAAAATAAGATCTAATAGAAAGAAAAACGCAGATCTTACGCAATATACTTTTTAATTGAATTAATACATTAGTAAAAAATTGTAGCTAATTTAAACAATCATCAAGTCAATTTGTAAATCTTCAGTCAATAATTCAATAAACCATTAGTTTATTTGAAAAAAAAAAAAATACTGTTCAATTTTGAGCGACTTCTTGGCTAAGTAAAAACGTGAAAAAATAGACTATTTTCAAATTCAGTTAAAATTCCATTGACGAAAATTTGTATTTATTAAGGTTGGTGTTAATCGATGAAAATTATAGACGCCCGCTTAGTAGTTGAAACAAGAAGTGGTTTTTAAAATAATACACAATCGACAAAAGTTCGTCGAATTTTCTGAAAATGACGCAAAATCAAAAAAACATGTATGGTAATTTTGTAATTCATAAAGTTCAATTTTTAATACTTCTTAATTACTATAATTAAATAGAGAATATCTAATTTCACTTAAAGGCTTTCAATTTCGCAATACAACCTCAATTTGGAAAATAGAGAGTACTTAAAAATTAAACTATAAGAACCGGGTTCAGTAGTGTTTAAACACTGTGAAATTAAAAATAAACCATCCTTGAATAAGTTCGAATCGATAATATATTATTTAAAAGAATTTTATGAGGACGAAATAGACACAATCCTCTTATATATTCTTACACTAAGAGCTCAGAGTGATTCTTTACCTAGAAACTAAGGAAACTACACAACAAAACACCATAAATGAGGACTTATTTGAAACATCAGAACACAGGTCATTCCTGAATCGTATTATTTTCACGTTTTATGACTTAAAAGTTCAAAATTGTTCTTGGAGTCCGGAGACGATTCGTTCAATTTGCTAGCCAAAGTAGTACAAATTCAAAGATATCGTAGGAGTCCGGAGACAGTTCCCAGAATGCAACGAAATAGTGAAACGGCACAAGTGTCAAGAAGCTACTAAAGTGAAATTGATCACACATCGTCTTTACGACTCCTATGCTTATGGTTCATTCATTCATATGGTCAATTTATTGTATCACCTGCACATTCAAGAGGTATGAACACATCTTTTAGTGTCATATTTAAATTACAACAGATACACTTACACTTACCCGGAGCAAAAGGTGAAAGAAAATTCTGTAGTTACATCGAACATTGCTGTGCAGAGAGGTACAAACTATTTTTGATACTTTTTCTTAAAGTCCATTAAAAACGATCAGTCTTACTTCTGTCGTTTATTTCAATTCAAATATCCTATCACGTCATATAGAGCTATACTTAATAAATTCGTTATCGTTGTAACAAAGAATTGTCCCATGCAAAGAATTCGCATGGGACCACTAGTATGTTACAATAGATTGATATGTATACTATTGTATTGGGTCTTCGCCTTAGTCTCTTGGGTCAAGAGCTCTATGGTCAGTGGAAGTGAAGTGAAGTGATCAGTTAAGTGAGCAGTTAGCATTTAACATCCTTGAAGGTGTTCTTTGCTAGTTGCTCAAATAATATGTAATTCAGTTTAACAAACAGAAAGACGCAAATTTGCCTTCTCAATGCTACTCAGGCCATGGAGCAATCTTGAGTATGTAGGAAAAGTCAATATATAATATATTCAGCATTATGTGCACAGCTAGTGTTAACATAAACCCTTAATAATACACCATTCGAAAGAGAAAATTAATTGCTGTAAATACCACTTATTTTGCAGAATTTGTTTTACTGATTAAATAAAATGCATTAATTAATAGAAATATCAATTTAGTAGAGTGTTCTACAGTATTTAATAAATTATTTTAAAATTACAATCTAGAAAAAATTATCTGTTTATTTTAAAGATATCAAAGTTGCCATAAACATACAAATTTCATTTTAACACATAAAATTCCTGTTGTAGGAAAATTTTTATATATTCTAGAAACTGTTTCTAAATATTTTTCTTATTTTATGTATTTTTCATTGGTCCTTGAGCTACCATTTTACAACCTTATTTAAGTTAAAAACATTTTCTGGATGGTAAAAGTACGCCAGTTTAGTAAAACTATTCATATATTTTAAAAATTACGACTTTTACGTGGACGGTTTTAAGAATATGTAAATGTTCATAAAATTTACTTTTTTACATTGAAGCCATTCAGGATGCTCGAATCCAGCCCTGGTGCACATACAAAAATGGAAGATGCACATACAAAAATGATCATATGGAATACGACTAAATGTTAAATAAAATTTATTTCATGAAAAGTCGAGATGTAAGCTTTCAGAGCCCAGTAAAACCATCAGAAAATTTGCTACAAGGATATCTAAGTTAAGTAATTTGGCCCTTTTTCTCATCGCATTTTATGAGCCAACAAAAACCTCCATGGCCATATCATGGCCCAAGTTAATTTCCATGTAACGTCACTATCCTTCAAATAATTTCAAATATTCAAAATTGAAATATGAATGTAAATTTTACTGATAAACTTCCCCCAAAAAGTTGACGGAGAAATTTGAAATGATGGCACGCAAAGTCATGTAAATTACTGCCAGAAAATATATCGTTTTTCATCTGGGTAAACTTTTTCACTTCGTGTTGCTGTTTTCCTCGTAAATTGAAAACTTTCTCCTTTTATAGGTAGCTAAACGCATTTTCGTCGAAAATAAAATTGCTAAATGATGAACACTAACCGGATTTTGTGTATGTTTTTAATTTTTTGAATTGTTATAAACACATTTGTCACTTCGAAGAATTCAATTTTTTTTTTTCTTTTGGGGAGGTGGAGCCTTTCCACATTTTTCCTTGATTTTTAGCTTAGGAATCAGAATAAAAAAAATGAAAATAAAAATAGAAAAATGTTGAAAAAAAAAAAAATAAGAACATAGATGAGACCAAGGGAAACTTTTCCCTCTTGTCTTGAACTAGAACTATAAAAAAATAAAAATAAATAAGAGCAAAAGCAGCAGAGGGAAGTGTTGGATAACTAAAACTAAAAAACGAGAATAGAGAACGAAAAAGGGATCTTCTTTTTTTTTTTTCAAGGCTTTATCAACTTCCAGGATTCTAGTTCATACAGTGCCTGCCAGGTTCTAGTATACTTTAGAAACTTTTCGGCTTATGAAACTCAAACTGAAAACTGCTAAACTAAAAAATTGTAAAAGTCTTGCAATGAAGCAAAAGTCGGGAAGAATGGATAAAACCCGGGAGGACGAGCATCTCTCGTCTAAGTGAGGAGCCTGTCTTAGAAGTTTTTATTGGTGGAATTTAGAATCAGGCAAAACTTTTAACTCAGATCCACTAAAAAATATGCTTATGATACGGAGATTTATCAGACAGATAAAATGTCCTATTAGAAATTCAAAGTCAAAGTATTGTACACAACGCCATTGTGGACTGAAAAACGCACAAACCTTTTTTACATCCGCCGTTTCCCAAAACGTTCCGAGCGAAGGGTATCGCACAATATGAAAACCCATCCTTTTGAATTTTTTCAGAATAAATATCGAAATATGCATTCTGTCGAACCGATTTCAGTTGCACGCGTCTGAATAATTTAAAAACAAGAAATCGAAATATGAACCTAATGCTGATGTACCCAAGCCCAGCTTTTAGAGGCATATGCAAACGAAACAGCCAGAAAGAGAGAGAGTTGTGCGAAAAATTGCATATTCAATATAATTTTTGTGGTTTTCATACGTTTGGATGAATAAAATCGTTAATTCTGGCAATTTCCGCTTTTTATAGATCGAATCTGTGAGTTCACACACGCCTCTGGTCGAGGTTAACTAGAACTGCCCATTAAAAAGAGTTTGTTGCAATGAAACAGATTGTTAAAAATTATTCATGCAAAAGCATTGTTTATCTACCGAATTGATTTCCATTTTTCTAAATTTTTGAATAATTTCACGTTGATTACCTACAAAATTCTTGTTCAATGGAGCGAATTCGAGGATTAAAGAGGGAACTACCAACAACTAATGAGGTTCATAAGCTAAAAATATATTTAAAAAATAAAACAAAATATACAAGTCCGAGAATTCAAAATAATTCAAATTAATTAATTAGCAGTATTAAATATAATGTAGTATGTAAGCATTAACAGTAATTAAAAAACTAAAAGCTGAAATTAAAATAAAAGATAATATTAACCCGTTGCGATCACAACTCCAAATAAGAACGTGGGACTCCACGCGGGAAATCTTTTACTGCTCATCAATTACTTGCGATTTCACCTCATAAAAACTTATGGGCATATCAAAAGGCCTTCTTTACAAGATCCAATTGCTTACTTATCTAAGATAAACGTTTCACGTGAAAACAAAATTTAAAAAAATTTCTATTGAAAAAAACTGGTGGAGTCCTTTGGACCCCAGATGACCGCAAGGGGCTAAGAAGGAATGAAATGCATTCGCGCACTGATGGGCCTCCGTACATTTTGCAAAACCGGGAAATAAAATGTACATTCAACTTTCCTTTTAATAATAAATTTTATAAGTTATTACATACACTGCAGGAAATTTAAACAAGAAGTGTTATTATATATATTAACGAAATATTTACAATACAATGACGACTTTTGAAATTTAAGATTGAGATGTTTTCAAATTCTCTTACGGAATGATCTAATCCTTAAAATGTCCACATACGCAAGTGTTCTTATGATACTATATTTTGAAAATAAAGAATTATATTGATTAAAAACCATTTTAACTTACAATTAACAAAAATTTAAGATTTTAACAAATTAAAAATATGAAAAATTATACGTCGTTCAAAAAAGGTACTTGAAAATAATCGGTCAGAGAAGGTATTTGAAAAATTAGACAGAATTTCCAAACCATGTTCTAATATTGATACTTGGCATAGTTAATCTCATTTTTTTTTCCTTTCAGCAAATCTTTTTTTTAGCATTTCCAAAAATTAGTATTTTAATTAAGATATTTCAGAATTAAAGGATATCTTAAATTAGTGATCTTAATGGACATGGTTGTATTTTCGAAAATTCCAATCAGCATACAGGAAAACAATTTAGCTTTATTAGTATTTCAATTGATGTTTTTTTTTTAATTTGATGTGAAAATTTGAGTATAAATGTAAAATTTAAAATTTAAATTAAATAATTGATTAAAAAATAGATGTACATTAAACACTTCCCAATTTTTCCCAGGTAAATATTAATTCTAACTTTGAAATCAATGGCCAAAAAAAATCTAATAATATTCGACGACTAAAAATTTATTTAAATAACTAAATTAGGACGATAAAATAAGCATTTAAGAATTTATTTGTACAATTTTTTGTATTAATTTATAAGTCCCAAACGCTCTATTAAAATGCAATTTAGCAAATTTTTAAATGCTTATTTCAGCATCTTAATATTGCTTATAAAATATTTTAATTTACTACCTTATTTGATTTATATTTGAAAATTTTTATTGCCTGTTTTTATTTTACTTGATTTAATGAGTGTATTTATAACAAGATAGCGAAAATAACAATTTTTATTAAAGACATTCCGAATTTCCCTGGGTATTCATTTTAATAAGTCAATAAACATTTGAATCATAGAGAGAAAGCAAAAATTGCAACCAAAACAATACGATTTTAATACTATCGTTTATCATACAGATTTTATGAAATCGTAAAAAGTACTATGGACAAAAGAAATATGGTCTGCACCGATGACACCAGATTAAGTGGAAACTTCGCTACGAGTGGACTAGTAGCTGGTGAACAATTCATTCTGCTAAAAATGCCATTATTTTAACTATTGTATTGACTCAATTAAATGCATAGACTTTTTATAGGATTCTTTTATAGCACTGCAATTTAGAATTAGCCTTCTGGAAATGTTTAAATGAAATTTTTAAAAGAATGTGATTGTTGGAAACCATAACTAAATAATGTTCTATTAAAACATAATTAGGAAAAATACAACTTCAGTAAATTTACTTCTATTCTGGAATTTTAATATAATTTTACAGAAATTTTCTGAATTTTCCTGCAATGTAATATCTCTCGTGCACTGATGCATTTTTACGGTTGAACTACTTTGAAAAGCTTTTCTACGGAAACATTCTTCCACAGGTAATCGACATGCATCGGTCTGTGCTGCATTATAATTTCCCATGCTGTATCTTTACGTGTGTACTGTGCGAATAGTCCAATTATATCGTATTTAGCACAGGTGAACGAATTTAGAAATATTTCAACTATAATTGGAAATGAGTAGAGTGAGGTGAACACTATATACAAATATACAGAAAATAGTACAGGCTGGATACATCTAAAATAAGGGAAATTTACGCTTAAAACAGAATGCTATTAGGGTCATGGGGATAAAGGGCGATTCCCTTGTAAACCTTAATCAGAGCATTTCAATATTGAGAATCAATGGGCGGAAAGAGTTTAAAGCTTAAAATATGCAGACAGCTGCGTTATTTCAAAAAACATATATAAAAAAATTACAAAAACATTTTTAGCTTTTTATGAAACGCAAATTTGTGAAATAATTAGTTTACTTGCGTATGCATATATCAGCACGTATATTTAAATACTCAAAACATTGATCTGGTCTTATTTTGTTCGGCGTTTTACATTTAAAAAAAAAAATTTAAATAAAGGCCTAGTTCTGTCCCAATTTTTACAATAATAATCCCATGAATTTCTGTTTCCAGCAAAAAATAAACATGTTAAATAAACATTTCGAACTTTAAAATATTAAATCTTAAAAGGTACAAAAAAACTTACCTTTTCATCTTATATTTAATAATTGTATTTATTATAAATTAATGAATACGTTTGCTTTTGTAAACACTAAACTTCGAAAGTGTTTCATTATAAAAGCCAATAAAATATTAACATAAATCCATAAAGTGCTCGGTATTACGTGGAATTTTGACCAGAACATTTTAAAAATTTCGTTCTTTCAAAGGAATCAAGTAAAAGGATCAATTTTGAACTTTATTTTGAAAGTATTCCGAGAAAATGTTATATTCGTTTTATTATTAAAAAACAAAATTACATAATGAAATTTTAAGAAATCATATATTCTTTTTTTCAAAAGCTAGAAAAGATTTTTAGCCGCTCCGTTTAGATTGCAAAATGAAAGTATTTCGGTCTGTACATGATTCATACAAAAATTACCTTTTTTGTTTATTTATTTTTTTTTAATTTGTATGTATTTCGATTAAATTAATGTGAACACTACGTTTATTTTTGTTTTATAGCTCCTATTGCAAACCGCTTGCATTGACATGACCGTAGATGTTAACACCTAGACCTCATTTTACGCGATCTTTATGCATTTTAACGCGACCAAACTAAAGTCAAAATAGAAATGCATGGAGTCATTAATTATTTTCTCATGAATTTTATTTACACGAATTCCTTGGAACGTATCTATCGCGTAACAAGAGGTTCGGGTGTATAAATAAATTTATTATATTTTGAATTTTTTATTTTAATATGTTTAGTTAAAGATAATGGAATTGAATTACTAAATATCTTTATAACTTTAATAAATATTACTTTGTTTTTGTATCTTGGGTGCTACTAAATTAAGAAATATAAAAATCTATTTGTGCTACTGATAAATCCTTATCTCAGCATAGGTGACAAGATAACTCTAAAAGCATAACATCAGTTTTCTTAGAAAAACGACAAAAATAGATAAAACAATACCAAAATTGGATTTTCTGTTCAACATGAAAAAAATATCATCATCATAGAAGAAAATTTTCAAGATAGAAATTAATTAATTATTCTGATCTTAAAATACAAGAAAGTATTCATCCGATAACTGACGGTATAGCCAGTATTGTTGTAAGACAATAGACCTCTAATCAAGACAATCCTTGTCACATGTCCTCTTCAGATTACTTTAGCTGATATTCAGTTATTATTTCTTACTTACTTAACTTACTCTTTATTTAATTTCATTTCGCCCGATAGCCCAAACAAAGACCCTCCAAAATAAGATTCTCCGTCGTAAAGGGAAAGAATCGTCCTGCAGCCATTATTACACAAAACATGTATCGAATAACGAAATTACGCAATAGAAATCCAGTTCTTTATTCGACAAAATTAATTTATCCTGGTCAACATTGGAGGAATGTGGACTCATTCCCTCATGGTAGTTATGGGCAATTTACAAATATTTTTGCTATCGGCCGGTATGGACTTGGCGAGCAGCATAACCGTGCCCGATTCAATTACATAATTAAATTACACAAATTAAATATAATTACTAGTCCTTTTTACGATATAATGATAGGTTGAAAGGTTATTGTTGGAGATAATTACATTTTCTTGTGTGTTATCTGCTGCAAGGACTAATGCGCGCTTTCAAGAGTTTTTCCTTTTCTCCAGAGACATTTAAAGTGACTTTCAGTTTTTTTTTCTTTCTAGACTGCCATGACTAAGGATAATCACTGAAACTTATTAAATAGAAAAAAGTCGAAGTTCTTTTGCATTTGACGTCAAAATCAATTCACATATTACTTTTGAATTTATGGAATAAAACCGAAACATTTTTACCATAACTCCGAACTCGTAGTTTAGGACTTGGTAGTGAATAAAACCCTGTAGCATTTAAAAAAAAAAATTTCGAACTTAAGACTTAGTTGTCCCCACTGCGTATTTACTAAAAGCCCGATTACTTTAAGAATTGTCTCAGCAATAATTCAGACAATCCCTGAGTGTATTTACATAGAAACTTTCTAGTATTTATTCTATCAATATTTATGAAAAACTTCAATTTTACACAAAAAACTTATAAAACTTAAAAACTTATTTTAAGAACCCAAAAAAATATTAAACGCCTGCAAAGTAGTAATAAGAAATTTTTCTTACACATTCTTGAATTATAATTAACATTTTCTGGAAATTCTTACGTTGTACACAAATTTTATAATTAGATTTGAATTCAAAATAAAAAAAAATGAAATTAAAATTTTAAATATTGCATAATTATTGTACTTAATAAAACAATTGATTATAAAATTATATAAATTTTATAGTTTTTTAATGAAAATAATAAAAGTAACATTTCGGTTTTGAGTTAAAAAAATAAAGAAAATTTAAATTGGAAAAGTATCTTATAAAATGAAATGTTTTCTGAATTAATTTTTTTTTTCAAGTATATGCTCAATTTTAAATTACAATTTATTTTATAGATGCTTTTTTACTGCTCTTTTTTTATAAATTGTAAAAAAAATTTCATTACTTTAACTAGAAATGTTGTCGGATTTTGGCAAGATTTTCAGCTTAAATATAATCAAAAAATTTTGCTTGTATGTCCATTTATTACCGCAAGCCGACAGTAAATATACACGCTGAAAAAATATAAGTAAATAATAAAATAAAATTAGCAAAATATTACACCAAAGCTGTTACACATAAATCACATCTATAATATTAAAAACTCATTGCTCTTCCCACTTTCAGCGTATATTTTGAGGAATTTTTCGTATGGTAACGAATAAAACGTTGCTGCTGCTTTAGCACTCAAGAATTTGAACAAATATGGCTAGCACATTTACTAAGGGGCTCCTGACCTGAACATATATTGGGAAGAGTTTTAATACGAAATGATTTATGAGTAACATTATGTGTCAAGTAAGCGTTAAGAAGAAATAATAGCCAGCGATGACTGGAAGAAATATACTTTTTGATATTGTCTAACAGTGACTTGTAGGAACCCCTCAAGAACGAGTCTGTAAAAGACCAGAAGGACGACAAATATACGACAGACGGTACCTTTCATTTTATTTATTAGTCAAAGTTCTTGGCCCATTCTTGAAATGATAAATTCACGAAAGAAAGTGTATATATTTATTTGAAGATTAATTGCTAAGATTCAAAACGAATTATTAAACACTTATTAAAGGTCTATAAAGGGGAACCGGTATACGGTGGTGTCGTTGCAATAAAAATAAATTCCTACCATCCTGGTCTTGGGTATACTTGCTAGAAAGATTAGAAAGGCTGACAAGCTCTCGATCTCGTTAGGAGCTCGTTGTAATAAATTATGTAAAAGATCTGGAAATGATGATGATTTAATGAAAGTTAAACACTCTCAAGTATGCTGATTGGCATCTGACATCGTTTGTAAGAAGGCGAAAATTACAATTTTGCTCTTTTGCATGCTTTTGCAACCGCACCCACATCAAGTAGCTTTAATGAGACAGCTATCAGAGGATGTGCGGATCCACGGGCCATTTCGAAGAAAAATTTTTCAAATATTTCATCTTGTCATAAACATTAGGGGGGTAAAATTACTTTTTTGAGAAAAACGGAAATTTTGAGTAATTTTGATATAAAAAGGGACTCGTTCCCAAGATAAATGAATTAGGGCCTCTGTGAAAATCATTGGAACGCTAAAAGTGTAATACATCCGTTGTTGTTATGCAGAGTATTATCGTCCACCTCCATATGGGTTTTCTGTAGTTTCTTCTACAAGTCTTCAAATCTCTTATGGAACATGTAAGAGAAAATTCCCACACTTCAAAAATGCGGTAATTTCACCCGACATGAATTAAGAAAGTTTGATGGTAACCAATTACTGCATACGACAGCATATTACCGACAACACACCGCACCCAATGCCAGTCGTTAGTGAAATTCTTAAGTAACTTTAAGCTGTCCGCCCTCACGTCCCGCGAAACCTGAGACGTATAATGAAAGAAACACAGGAGAGGTCTGCTTAAGCCAGAAATTTTAGTGGATCACATAAATTATATAACTGCCACCATAAAAATGTCACAGGCTTTACAATTCATTAATTTTATTTGAATTTTCCTGGCATTTGCTCTGTCGTCTGAGTTCTCCTGTTTTTTTCTATGTCGCCTAGCTTCACATCCCGAAAACTCCCTATTCTACTTTTCCTACTACTCACAGTAGCTGTAGAAGCCTCTATCCCGCCCTTCACTGACTGTGTCGACAATTTTCACCCTAAGCCCTTGTTTCGGAGAATTTCACTTAATAGGACTTCTTGATATATTACTTTGAAAACTTTACGCTCTACGTTCTACCCTCAAAATCAACTTCAGCTCCAGTACAGTTTGTCATGTACTGTACGGCCTCCTCTATTCCCAAAATCTAAATACAAATATATGTTTTTCTTTTTTTGCTGTTACTCCACCCCATCGGTAGTCCCGGAGAGATTATCCGCATTTCGGCATGGGAATCCACATGGTTAAACTATTATAAATTTTTTCCCTGATACGATTCAGGGTGCTTAGTGAAAGTTTTTAGCTTCGAGAGATTTTTTATCCAATTTTTATTTTATACTCATGTTTTATTCGGTTTTTTTTTTTAACCAATTGATTGATGGGACACGAGAACGAATTGGTTTTGCTAAAATTTAACTTGTATGCATGCCAAATGAAACGATTCGAACGAATTTTCCACAATTATTCTATACAATGTCCCATAGTAAGGGAATATATTATCAAATACGGGGTATACGTTTTCATCGTTTCTCACTTTCTCCAGTTGCAAAATTGTTCCCAGTACAATTCTATATATATGTGATCATTTTACTACATACTCTTCACTATAACCTGTTCTGACGATGCATGGAAAATTTACAATATTAAATCAATAAATTTCTGTGCATTGTGCGTCGCTGTTTGCCAGGATTTCACATCGCACGACCCTAAAACCACAGGCTGTAATTTCTGTTCACACGTAGTAGTTTTAGATTACTAGAGACACAATCTTTGGCGGCAAGCAATTAGAATTAGCAGAATGTATGTAGGATACGCAATTACCAGTGGTTTGATATATGAAAACAAAATAAACGTTACCATGTACTCAACCAAAATTGTAGGCTTATTTAGAGGTAACATGTAATGTTCAATGAATCTTTTACCTCTCATCTAAAATAGATTTTAATTAGAGTGAGTTACTTTAGAAATTTCATTATATCTACAATATCAAAGAAATAAGACATATCATGTTAAGCACTACAGAACCGAAATCTTAGCATCATAGTGAAATGTTTCTCTATTATGAAATTTTGTAGTAAAAATACCTTAATATGTGAAGATTGTAAATACAATTTCTTTAGATATAATACATGTAATTTCTACTGACTAGACAAACGATGAAATCCCTAGTTTTTAATTTTCCATTTGTTATGTAAATTAATAGGAAATTTACGTTTCAAACTGAAAACTAATTACTTTAGATGATAATGCCATCCAAATATAAAAAATAAATTGATAAAAATATGCTTTAATAAGTTGTATTAAAAAAAAAAGTGTTCAAGGATAACTTTTAAACCCGATTCTGAAATCTAGGCCTTAAAATTTCAATTGCATCCGATTATTTCAAATTATTCATGGAAAACAAAAAGAACATTGTGTCACATACAAAAATATAATATTTTCTTCTTGCACACCTTTTTATAATAAAAATCAGAATTTTTTGCACCCAAAGCGAGAAAATCAAAAATAGGGAAACTCTGCACATAGTTTTAAATATAAAAATTTCATGTTTTATCTTCAATTTAATTCGTTTAAAACTGAATAAAATTAATTATGAAATTTTCGGATATTTTTTTTTAACGAATTTCCTGCATTTCACATTTTATAAAAGTTAAAAAAATCCGTAAAAAAAAATTAAAAGTTACCTTCCTCTTTTTATATTTCAGCTTCTTTTCAGATACTTTCATTTATTCTACTATCGATGTTTTAAGATGCTACTATAAAAATTTGTAGTCACCATTTTTCAACATATTAATGTTAGAATAGAATGGTCATGAAGACTGTGCTCCTTGTTATAACCAGTAGACCAATGGCGAATTCCATGGCCTCAAGTCACATATAAGATTTTTAATTAATTTACTAATTATCTAGTAGTACATGTTCGAAAACACGTTATAAACTTCTTTCCACCTTAATTAAAAATGCAGGTCCGACCGCGAACTTTGTGAAAACGTCTCATCTCCATCGAAGGTTTACTTGCGCTAAATTGGGCTATTTATACAAAAACCCTGTTACCCGTCACTTTTTCCGGGTAAACAATTCCTTCGTTCGTTTTTTCATCCTGTTCATTTTCAAGAGGGAAACATCGCGGGTGCTCAACATATTTGTCAATATATTATGTCAACCTATCTTTGTTTTCTGTTCCCGACAGTTATTATGTCACAATTTGATGAATTTATGTTGGGGGTGGAGGTGCACAGTCGTCTCGTGTCCCCCGAAAATGACTAGATACTGTGGCGGCAATGTTTCGGTCAGGATACAGCATGTTTCGAATTGTTCAAAAAAGGAATGAAGGTGGTACTGATGGTGGAATCTGTCCATCCGTCCGAAGACTAAAACGCCCGGTGCCTTCCCGAAGTGCTACATGCATATAAAGAGCTAGACTGGCTCTGGCACATCGTTGGCCAAATGAACTATTCCATGCACGACAGAAATTCTTGCTGTTGCTGGTGGCTATTCCCATGACATCTGCTGGTGCAGCAGGACAATGGGCGGGTCGGAGCAATTTACCGCGATGACCATGCTCTAGGCAATGAGCTTTCACAATGTTTGGTTTATTAAGAAAGCACTGAAATTATTTAATTTTTCTATTCAGAGCATCAGTAGCAGCTGTTCGGTTAATATGGGTACCGTGGTCTAACACTACGATAGCATTATTATTAAAAAGGACAGGACAGCCTAGGAGCCAATATCGGATGTAATTTAATAGCTACAATTCTGCACAAGTCTGACTAATTACACTAATTTCCATCGTGTTGACATGTTCAGAAGATGGATGACCACTGCCGTCACAGCTGAATGTGGTCTACAATTAATTGAATATTCTCTAAGATTAAAGGACGAAACAGGACATTTGATTAAAATATCCATAAAACACAAGAGTGGTATAATGGGCGGTGTTTATCATTGGAGAGAATATGGACAATGGACAAAAGAGAGTAGAGTGCGGATAATCATACTGAAGCTATAATATGGTGAACAATCCTGAAGCTATAATATGGTAAACAATTTGAGAGGGAAATATCTAAAATATATTTCATAAATAGATAAACCGGAGCATCTCCTTATTGACTGAATATAATGCTAAATATAAGAATAGAATTTTGAATTGGCAAACACTAAAATCCATTATGATGATGATGATGATGATGATAAGTTTGCATAATATGAAAACTTAAAATCCTAATGACTTTGTCTCAACTATTAAAACATTTGAAACAGAAAAATTGGCATTCTTTAAGCAAGTTTTTAATTTCAAAAGCCCTTAGAAGAAAGAAAAAGTTTGAAAGTTGAAATGTTCATTTTTTTTATAGACTGTCCCTCATAAAAAATCTTACTCAATGTTTTGTAGTTAAATAACTAAAATGACGACAAATTATCGTCAATAAACAAAATAACAAATAAAAAAAACAATTTAAATAACTTGTTCTCTATTCCCAGATTAAAATTTTCTTAAAAATCACAACTTAATTTTCAATTTTAATGATACCTATTAAAATTCTTTTTATTGTTTTTTATTTCCTTTTATTGTTTTTTACTTAAGGAAATATTTTATTCATTTATGAATTTTGTTATTTTTGATAAATTGGCTTCAAAAGATTCGTCCTCGTTTTCGAGGGCAACAAACATTCACAAAAAAAAAACATTTTTGGTATGAGACATTCCGCCGAATTAATTAATTTATTTAATGAGGAAAATATACACCTCAAGTTTCGTCGCAGTTAAAAACTGAGATATCGGCGATTAAGCAAATTAATCCGAAGAACAGAAAAAAACAAGATGAAACTCCAACTCTACAGTAAGAGTGTAGACTTTCATATTTGAGATTTTTATTTATTCTTAAAAGTGAAAAAGGAGGTTTTGTAACACTTCCAATTCCTTCTACAACATTTTTAATTTCCTTTTGTTTATGCTTTAAAATAATTATCGTCAATTTTAGAGAAGTCTATTTATTTTGAAGTATGTTTTCAAAAGTCAACCTCTGGGGTACTATAAAAGCTTTTTCCTTTAATGTAGGTAATTTCAGAATATCTCGGATTTGTTTACTACAAAAGTTAGTTCAGATTTAATGAGTCTAACTCCAGATGAATGCTAAGGTAATTAAATACGAGCTTAATATTTTATTCGATGTGTTAATTTATTACTACATAATTATACGAAACTAGAAATATCCTCGCAAGTTGGATGATATTTGTTAGGCGTGATGGAGTTAAAGACTTTGTACATTCCCAAAAATTTTTGATACACTCGCTTAATTCGAAAGATTCCCCTTAGCCATAATTCAAAATGAAAGCAATTTCACTAAAAAGTTTTCAACGTTGAGGAAATCCACAAAAAGCATTTCATCCCTTATCGCTGCAATGCATTCGTGAGCTGAAGGCCAAAGAAATTTCTGTCTATTATTTCGGGAATAAGAGCTTATTGTGGGACGTAAAGTGATGCTGGAATTCTGCCAAATTTTCTGCCCAGAAATAATAATAATAATAATAAAAAAAAAAAGAAATAGGAGGGAAAAAAATAGCCCCGACGAGAAACGAAAGAAATACATATAATGTAAAAAAATCCAACGAGGAATCCACTTATCTTGTATGCGTTGCACAAGTACTTTTTTTTAAAATACCGGGCTTTGTAATTTCGGGAGTTTTTCGATGTCGCTGACTCTTCTGAATGGGAGAGTTAATGCGGTGTAAGGGGTTTCATATGGCACTGCCACATTCAGTTTAGCTGAAATTCCGGTGAAAAGTTAATTGCACCCTTTTCCCGGAGATAGTATATTTCAATTTTGCCTATTGTTTTGCAACTATGCAGGTATATAGAAGAGCCTGGGGCTTGAAGAGAATTGCTGTTTCTGCTACACGACTGTTATAACTACAGGCCTCTCTACCAAAACCCTTTTCAAACCAATTCCTCCCTTAATTCCCTGGACGCCCGTAGAGGTATTTAAACAAATTTTTTATACCCATTTTATTTTCATCACCAAAAAAAAAACTTTGGAAATTCGGTGAAGCGTTACGACTTGCTAGAACCCACTCAGTGTCAGTGGAGATTCTGTTGAGTGGTTATTAATGACGATCAGAAATATTTGCAGGGACACTTTTTTACCCACCAGTAGAAGAAAAAATGTATGTATTGTATAAAGGAGAGCGATTACCTCGGATTATGTTCAGCATTTGCCCAGATACATGATTTCGGGTGACAAATATCTCTGGGACGTTTCTTTATATATTTTTTTTTTTCGCTTTCTCGTTTTCGGGTGTGTCACAAAGCAGGTTCCATAAAAGTCATCCCTTACGAAAAAGGGTTTCCTTTTATGCTATCACCCAAAGTAGTTGACTTTAGGTCTCAAATGTAAGACAGCATCCTTTTTATGTGTTTTATATTTATGGTTATTTATTTAGGAGCTGCTCTCTTTCTTTTAAAGTGCACTGATGCGTAGCATTAGATCTTAATATTTGATGAATGAGGGTTGATTTCAAGGATGAGTTTAGAATAAATGATTGTTACCCCCTCTGACGATTATTTCCCTCCTTGGAAAATTTAGATGAAAATTTCCCTTGGGTCCATATCCTTTGACTATTCCAAATCTATGGGGATTTGATGTGTCCTAATATTCATCCGATGTATCTTTCAAATCGAATAAAAGAAATTAAGGAAGAGCATAAAGGCACAATCCTTGGAAATCTTCAAATGTCCGATATTTTTAATTCCATCCTTTTATTCAAAGAACTTAGTAAAGACTTTAAGTGGAATGATGTCGGAATGACATCGGAATTCTTGTATTTCGACCCTTCTCGTCCCACGCATTCAATAAATTGGAAGAACACTATAAAAAGGACACAATTCAACATTTCTACTAATCCACCATTTCTTGACTATTCAACATTCAAAACCTCAAAAATAGTAGAGAAAAACAGAATAAAAGGACAAGAACAAAATGGCGAAAACCTTTTAAAAATTGACTTTATTCCTTGAGTTCGTTCTACAGTAAATCATCAATCACCCTAAAGAAGGGAATTGACAGGTTTTTGAGAATCGCATGATGAATAGAGGCGCTCCTTGTACGTGAAGACGGAATTTTCCTATGTGACGGAATTCGTTCAAGTAAATACAAGATAGCTATCCGGGGATGAAGGGTTGGAACCAAAGGTAAAAATACCAATCCAAAGGGAAGTACGTGAGTTCACAAACGGTCATGCATCATTCAGTATGGCATCATTCTCTAGCCCAGCTGTTGTAATAGTGTTTGATTTTTATTTCAAAAACGTGATCGGTATCCTCAAAATTAATGGAGAATATTTTTTTCATTGCTAAAAGGAATGGCTTGAAAGATTTTATTATTCATTTATTTTCTTGTTTCTTTTCTCATTCTTTATTTTTTATTGTAATGTAAAAGGGTTATGGAATGCCGGCATAAACAAAGAACTTATTTGACTAGAACGAGAAATATTTATAGAATTCAAATTAAATGGTCGAATGAATTTTACGCAAAAGAAATTCGCTGTCGAAAAAGCCGGAAAATTTCTTTTATCTTTTCAATAAGGCGTTCTTTTCACCTCATTACATTTTTCTTTAGATTTTTGAGGAAAAGAAACCCCCCAATGACACACTTCAATAATTGCAGTAACTAGGCAAATTATTCGTGTTCTTAGTTGAGGCATTCAAAATACTCGCATTCATCAAATAAACTTATAGTGGTCTAAAATGTAAACATCTAGCAATTTTTACACACTATCCCAGATATCCAAAGTCTCCTTTAAATTTTCGAAATATTAAAACAACTTGGACTTGTATGTTGAAAACTCAAAACTTAATCAAATATAGTGAAATTTCGAACTTGAATATTAATCATAAAGTCGGATTAATTTAACATGAGTATGATTTCCTGAGTGATACCTAATTAAATTAATTACACGTCCAATTCCCACATTATTTTAGGCTTGCATTCCTGAAAAGTAAACATACAGAAAATTGTCCACTAAATATCAATCATATCAAATAACTCGCTTTGAACAAGTTATTTTAAATTAAATAATAAATTAAGATATAAATAAATTAATGTTTAATTTTATAATATGTGAAGAAGAAGAAGAAACCAGATTTGCATTGAAATGGACCGTTGACGGTAACACATCGATGGGTATTAATTTCTTCTATTATTTTCTTTAATTTTTCAATAACTATAACTTAATTTTGATAGCCAATCCTTTTACCATTTAACAAAAAATTTTAAAAAATTATTATTGGCCTTGTAAATCGTAGACCGTAAACCCAAATTGAATCAGTAAAGTAACTTCTCCTAAAAATCACAAATAAAATTGCTACCAACCACATTCCGCTTAGCGATTTCGAATATTCCTCTAACCATCCATCCAATAACTCCCATAAAAAACATTCCTCTTGTGGCAAATCATGGAAATAGTAATTAAAACAATCTGGTCCAATGATATTAAATTTTTTTTCGACTGCATCGTGTACCACCTCCCTTTGCGCTTTATGTACAGTCCCAGTTCAATTAATTTGTTGTTGCGTCCTCCAAAAAAAAAAAAAAAATCGTAGAAAAACATTTGAGGTGTATTCCTCAAAACGACAATTTATGTGTGTCCTATTGATTTTTTTTCATTTTTTTTTTTGAATACCCGGGGATTTGCCATATAATTCTTTGCATTGGGCGTATCGGAATCCTTGTTTCATACTTTTGAGCTGAACTCTTATTTTCCGTCGAACTTTTACCCAGAATGTATCTTTTTTTGTTTTTTATACATACCTACAGATAGAAACCTATACCCTCGACGATGGAAAAAAAAAATCTATCGGGGGAAACTCAACAACTTTATGCGATTTATTTTGTTTCCCCGGCAATTTTTCGATTAGAATACCTTTTTCCCTCGTTGGATGCGTTTTTCTCAATTCCGTCCAATTGTAGCATTTTTCGTGGTACACTTGAAAATTAGCAAGTGGACCTATGTTGAAACTGAAGTGCTTTAAATGGTGCGTTTTTATTGATATCTCGATACCCCGGAGAAGAATTCGTTTTCGTCAGAAAAGTACAGGATTCAATTAACATGTTCTTAGTAAAGGACCTCTGTTGCTATTTATATCCAGTAAGAAATCTTGGAATGAAAATAATCTAATTTTAAGGCCACAAAAGAACTCAGGCCTACACGTGGACGAAATTAAAATCTAATTTTAGGTTATTTTTTTATTTTCTTGGTTTAAAACATAATTTGGAACGTCAGAATTTATTTAAAAAATGTGTTGAAATCTTTATTATTTATTTATGCATATTTTCATCAATTAACCAGTTAACTGCGATTAACAAGTTTACTCGTCATGGGTAAATGATTAAGAATTAACTGTGCTGTTAAAATGTTACTAATTTTCAGAATTTTTAACAAGAAAGGCTTTGCAAAGTCTTAGCCAATATTATGCATTTAAAATTTAGTTTTATACTGAATGTAGATTAATAAATAACTAAAAGCCAACCGCTAATCGCCCGGTTCATTTTTTTCAAAGACGTTTTCGAACATTTTATGGTCTTTAAATGTTAAAAATCTCTTTCTATTTTTTAAGTCCAATACCATCGTTTAAGAGGTATAGTCTAGGAAAGATCACCGATAGAAAAAATATATTTACGAAATGGCAATTATTTTGTTATTAATACATGCCTTTAAAATTATAATTTCATTATAAGATTAGCCAAAAAGTATTGTGTGTTCTGACTGTGTAATTTACTCTTAAAAATCCGTCAAAGTTATGTGGCCTAAATACAATTTCATAATTTAGAAAAAAATCACACCCACCCACCACTGACGAGTTTAATTATGAAAATTAAGACTTGAAAGCTTTAAATATAGATAGACATCTCCAGGTCTCTACAGCCCCAACCGCATGTATCCGGTCTGTAACCCATATCCAAGGATTAAATCACGTCCCTTACATCTCTTAAGCAACTTTCCTACCGTTTAACCTTGATCAGTCATTTTTATTAACCTCAAGCCACTTTCTATTGACTTCGCGGAATCTCCCAATTACTTAACATTTAAGCCACGCACTAAAATCCCGAATCAAATTGCCTTTCCGAGTAGGTTGCTATTACGGAAACTCACAATCAATTGAAAGACACTTAGGGAACCAATTTAATTCGACTTTCCAGATATGGGCCAAATTAATCCCACCGTGGCACAGGGAATATACCAAGACGCGCAGTTCGGGCGAACACAAGTGTCCTTTATGTATTCGCAACTGTTATTTACCTTAATTCAAACTGTAAGGATATGAGATAGAATTACTCGAAACAAGATTAAGATATGTTACTTAACATCACAACTATACCCTCCTGCTCCCATTATGGCGTAATACGGGGTACCTCAGGTAATGTCAAATTATTTTATGTGACGGTATAGATTTGGAGGTATATGCACCAATTCAAAGAAATAATACAAATCATGGTTGTGCTGGTTGATGTGGGAAACATTTTGAATTCATTACCACCCAAGTATCTCATTTGTTTTCTGATTGAAATTATAAATATCTTCCATTACTCCCGACCAACAACATCCGTACCCTGCGGTACGTTTTGGGTAACGATTCCAATTTGTTGCCGAAATGGGAATTGTACAACTGCGTCCGCAAGGTCCTTATATTCCATGGTACACATCACAATGTTGTATTTTTATGAGACCAATTATTTGCCCACCTGATGTAGATGCATAGTGCATATTATTCTCGACTATCTTATACTTAAGAACTTCTGTCGACCTATTCCGAAAGTCAAACTACCCGAACTGAAGTTTGAAAATAACCAGAATACTCTACTAATTGGGAATCTTAGGTTGCTCATTAGTTGCGAAAATAGGGTCAATTTTAAGGAATTAGGAAACCGACGTGATTTGCGTTTAACCCCAAAAATCAATTTCCGCATTAAGTGGAACATTCTTCTGCTGTTGCTGCGCGATAGAGCTACTATCTTGACTAATGTTGGCCAGCACTGATTGAAACCATCAATATACATTTTGATGGATGTGCTTTCGATGTTCATCTCAATCACCCACCACTCCACTGAATATGTTTGGAAAAATAAATGATTTTTTTTTGAGGAACGAGAATGGGAAATCGAAATTATGGACCCTTTTATAATTTTAATTAATTTCTGCGGCAGAAATATGCGTTGTTCTGTAGGATGTTTTTAATTAATTAAAAAACAGTCCGAATCAGGCTATGGCTATCCGAATTTAAGGCGAATATTCACATTGACTTCCAATTTTACTGCTTAAAGAGATTTTTAACCCTTCGAATATTATGGTAATATTTTATACTCCCAGATTCGACCATTAAAATTCTGCAATTTTCATACTCGTCTTTGGATTATGTTTTACATGGTGTATATGAGTCATTACAGTAATTAATATTTACATTTCATCCTTTTTTCTCCAAGTACTCTTAAGGGTATAAAGTCTCTATAGTAAAAAGACAAAATCTACATACGTACGTATGCCAAAAAATCTACCAAAAAACAATTCATCTAAAAGTTAATTTTATTTATTCTTAGTGTTATTAGAAGGAAATACACAGTCTTTTAATAATAATCTCCCCTGCCGAAATAGGAGAAAAAATCTAGTCTCAGATATTCCAAAGAACACAGTGTGTACCTGTGTCTTGATAAAAAGGGTCTAAAATCATCGATTTAAAGAACAAACCCTTTTCAATTGCGGTAAATGAAAATAAGAAATACTTAATCAGGCATTTGTATTTGCATTTTTCTAATAGGATTTTTTTAAACAGGTTCTTTGTCGATCAAAATAAAATTAAAATTAATTTGATATTCTTCACAATATTTAAGAAAGTGTGATAATAATGATGTGTCGATTTTATTAAATAATTTTTAATAATATTAAATGAAACTTAGAACGATTCAATGGATAAAATTCAAAGATACAGAACACTAGTGTGTGAATCAATATCACAATCAGTTACATTCACAATTTTTCGAGGAGACTATAAAAAATACAAACAATTATAAATTTATTGCATACACTTAATCTTATCAACAATTCTTAATCTTGAATTAATCGTATTTTCATTTCTGTGCACAATGTTTAAAAAAAATTATTTTCCAGCAATTTTTCTACACTCATTCAATTTTTAAATCAATACGATAAAAATACTTTTTATTAACTTTTAATATGTGTAGGCAAATTATATTTATACTTTTATTTAACAAGTTTGTTTGCATTAAAATGGAATTTAAAATTATTTAATTTATAGCACCTTTATAACATATTTTCATTTTAACTGAACTTTTACTATAATCAAAAGAGTTCCTATATTTTTTTAAAAAGTACTGAATTATACAAAACAACAATTCAAATCGACGCACCGAATAAATTTCTAGCTCTTTGATTACTAAATTTAAACTTTAAAGCGAGCTGTAAAACATGACCTGGAATTGACTCAGATAAGCCAAAAGATGGAATGTAGTCTTATTTTCATTATTTTTTTATTTTCCATCCATGATAACACTACTACAAATTTCAATATGAATATAAACTCATAATTTTATTTATTTTATTTTAACGATCAGAAAAATGAGAAGATATAAAAATATATTCAAAGTGTTCTCATCTTATCCCACCAATTCGAGAAATTTTGTTATTTGTAGTATTTATTACTTCAACGTTTGTTCACTACACAATTTAAATAGATACTCTTCGTGTATTTTTAGTGCCATTTTTATGCGCTTACCTTCTGCCAAAGTTAAAATTGATTTAAATATTTTAAATAATAAAATGAACTGAACAGAACGTTCGCATCGGTGAGGTACTGCCGTGGAGTTTAAAACTTTCAGAATTCTGTCTAAACTAGACTTATGCAAAATAATCAGCTGAAACACTGACCTCTCTCGCTATGTTTGTGCATAAGTTAGTTTCGGGAACCATTTAAAACTTTTATGTTTTCAAATTAGAAAAATTAGGTCAACATTTTCTATGACGTGGAATATAAACCCTATTCGATTATATCAATTAACCAATTTATTGTTATTGCCCTTAAAGTTACTTTCGAAGGTTAAATTCAATACCTTTTCCAATATTAAATTGTTTATGCTAACTAAATTTAAATAAAAACATTTTGGAAGTAGGCAGCATTGTCCCCTTGAGATCCGGGGTGATTTTTATCTTTGGTCGACTGAAACTGTTTTCACGCGCCAATCCCGCGTAGATTTGAATTCGGGGTTGAGGGATTATCCATTTCAAAGGTGCTATCGTTTCAAATAAACGCCACAACTCAATTTACTTATATAATCAGAATGAACTCATAGAAAGCTGTCGAGGGGACTATAAACTTCAGGAAAATAAGTTTATTGAAATATTTATTTAATTCTTAATTGGTCGTATCATCGCGCTTTTTCCAAAATTCCCAAGAATTTTGTTTTTTTTCAAAATTTTAGCCGTGAATTAGGATCATTATTAAAATAATATATTAAAGTAATAAATATCCTTATTATTTAAATTCATTAAGTATTTATTTAAAAATAAGATTCTTATTTTTTTTATATTTCTTGTGGAATAATTTTTTTAGATTTTAATACAAAGAGGTCTCAAAAAATAATTTAAAAAGATAATTAAATATATCACCAAAATCATGTTTTAATTAATTTTTTTTTTTAATTTCTATGTTTTTGACGATTTGAACAAAAGCGAAAGCAAAGATTTATCGCATTTTTTAATTTATTCTTGTTTTAGGTAAAAGGTTTAAATGAGACCTCCTTAAAAAAAGACGTTCTTATCTAATTTCTTAACTTTAATAATTTGTTTACAAGTTCCAAAAATTTCGCTGTTTCCTTCATTCGAAAGAAGAAATGTATTTTTAGGGCTTTCGATTTCTACAAGATTATTTTTTTAATTCAGTATTCATGTTTTATT
The DNA here is from genome assembly GCA_001932985.1 of Proctacanthus coquilletti. Classification (NCBI taxonomy): domain Eukaryota; kingdom Metazoa; phylum Arthropoda; class Insecta; order Diptera; family Asilidae; genus Proctacanthus; species Proctacanthus coquilletti. Next base: position 160,383 of record MNCL01000043.1, on the reverse strand, counting down.
AAAATATAAGCATCTTATGAGATCAAATACATCAAACACATTTTTAATTCTTAGAATTAGAATAAACATTTTTCCTTTTCTATTGCTAAATTTCTACGTGAACGGAATTAAAATGTCTAAATTTGTTCATAAATCTGACCTTATAAAAATTCATAGCAATTTTTAAAAAATTCGACCATTACTCATCAATAATGTGGCTTCAAACACAAATTTCAACTCGATTAAATTTGTTGCGAAATTATCCGCTTGTAAGAAATGGTCCTCGAGATATGTAAATTATCCTTCTTTCGATTAATCCCCTTTAGCAGAAGGACGCGCAATAAATCAACAGAACATCAATGAATAAAAGTGTACGAGAAAAAAACTAACATAAAAATTGAAACGACGATTCTCCTAATTAAAGTACAAATTAGGTTTAAGGAATTTTTTTTTTCTGGCCCTCATCCCCTGGCCGGATTTCGGATTTTCATTAATCATCTTGTGTTATCCAAACACTCGCCCCGGAGGGGTAAATATTCACGACTCGGTTTGGCGGGCACTATTGGAACCCAATCCAGCTGAAGTGTTTGCACATTACTCAATTTTTCAATCGTTTTTTGGCCACATTCCAGCCGCATAGAAGAAAAATGTTTATGCCAGCACCAGGGAAAGGAAGTATTTTTACTTTTTCCCAGCACCCCCCCCCCCCCTCCCAGCCCCTGGAGCCCGGCAATTCCTCTATATCGCTGCTGTCGCCGACTCCACCCCCACCATTGCCGATGGTGGGGCGTTCTATTCCATACCGATCTTTTACACAACCAACCCCCCACCACCTTCTTTTGTATGGCTAGAAAAGTACTGGTAAGTCGAACTTTCAACCCTTACCCCCCTCCCGAAGGGGCGGCGGCACGGGGGTGGGGGTGATGATGCTGCTGCTGCTGTTCTGTTATCAAAAGCGAAAATAAATGACAAAAAACAAGAACAGAAGCGGGCGATTCTTCCACACCCTGCCACCAGCATCTAAGATTTGATTTATAGGGGGAATTTTCCACTGCAGATGTATTGAGATAAAAGCGGAGTAGTTAATTGGAAGCCGTTGCGGTAAACAATGTAAATTTTTATTTTTAAAATTGACTCCGTACAAGGTGAGGGGCTGGAATCCAGCCAGAGGCAAATTGTTGAGGTAAATGCCACCGCCACCACTGTCAGAGCCACCATCATCTCAAGAGAATCGTTGCCCATTTGTAGCACGGACTCATTATTTGCATTTCACCAATTACCCGGCTCTGTATAAAACGTTGTAGAATTTACAGGATTGATCCAAAGCGTCACGCACGATCCGTAATAATTTCATCTTAATATTAATTGCATTTAACTGCGGTCCTTGGAATTTTTTTGTTTTTGGATTATTCGTTTGTTTTTGGGATCCCCACGATACTCTCCATGGCTACAAGCTTAGCAAAAGCCGCGTAAGAGGCTCCACCACTCGACCTATATCATTTTACCATGCCATCATGGGCTTAATAATTTTTACTTGCAATTATTAAAATTTTAATTAACAACTTCTGCGCACGTACGAACATTTCCGGCTCGTATATTCACAGTGATCCAGAAGAATGGGAAATTAACAGAAGTTTTTACCCAAAAATATGCGAAAAAAAACTTTCTTTTTTTTGTAATTAAACTTGGTAATATGGTGTTAAATTGCCAAGGACCTTATACTTTAAAAGCTTTGGCACATATAAGAGGAATTATTTTTAAAAATTTAAATATTATTACTTCCGCCATTTGCGAAATAAATTGAAAAAGGTTCTAAAAATGCATTAAATTAATTTTTAATAAAAGTTACTTTTCTGATATGCAAAGTTTATATAAAAAAAAAAAATTAAAAATTTAAATAATTAAAATGAATAGAAGTTTTATTTTTAAGAAGAAAATTTAAAATACAATTAAAATATTTAGTGCAGACGAAAATATGCTTTACTAGTCTTACCGTTTAATTGAATTTTTTTTAAATAAAACTTCTTTTGTAGTAAATTAAAGATTTCTTTTTAATTAATATTTAAATTTAGATCAAAATAAATAAACCCATTTTGTCTTCAAAAGTTTATCTCATAATGAATAGAAATAAATTGTACGTTTTATTTTATTATTTATTACTTATAATAGAATAGATCGAAATAATACGGATATAAATACCTCCAAATATTAACCACAATTTTAAAAGATCTTCACTGAAATTAAAAACCAAAAACATTTAAAAGTTTACAAAATTACAAAAACGAAACGATTTGCGTTCGGAGCCGATATTTTTACACTTTTAAAATTAAAATCATAAACTTTGTTATCTACTCAAGAAATTTATTTGAATTCACAATTTTATTGTGTAATTTTATTTTAAATAGAACATAATTAATTAGCAAACAGAACATGATCATAAAATTCAAATTAAATATTCCATCTGTAAAATCGCAAATACTAGGGATTAGCTTATTGATTTTTACGAAATGGATATATTTGTCGAATATGAATTAAATTAATTTTACTATTTAAAAAAATGTAATCATTCTCAATTTAAGAAGAACATTTTTATGTTCCTGATATTAATTCAGTTATTTTATTCTTCATACTTAGTTCCATTTTTAAAAATTAATTTTATAATTTTATTTATTATATAATCCAAAAGTTATAAAATCAAACAACTGACCAGTATAAAAATATCTTCAAATTTTTATACATACATATATTTTAAAAAAATGTTTTTTAATGGTTACATATAAGCCACAGCAATAAATTCCAAAATTGCGAACCATTAATGAAAGTAAATACAATACAACGTTTTTTATCTTTAAAATATTCAATGTTTTTTAAATAGAAGAAGTGAATAGCGCAATTTGTCGGTGTTACGCACTACCACCCTTATTAATAATTATTGAAACTTTCCATACACAAGTCCAGTGTACCTAAAAATATCCCAGTACCAGGGACACTTGTCTTCCCGAGGGACTCGGGCTCGTCATAAATTAGGTAGGCTAACTAAAGAATTTTATTGAGGTTCACACAGGCTCAACAGGTTCCTTATCCCTTCTACCTTTTTTCAGAAGAAGAACGAGTATTTGGTTTCGAGGACGAATAAAATGGAAATTAGGGATAAATTCTTGTGCCTAAAATTCCAAATTGTTCGTGGGTATAACGAATAAACTATTATATACATTTAAATAAGATATATTCTTCTTATTTTCGTTTTGTTTTTGATTTTGTAAAAATTTAATCTCTAAGGAAATAACAATTCCGGAAGGAAAAACTGATTTAATTTCAAAATCCCAAAATACAAACGAACAAGACAAGACAGGAAAGACAATTTTGTTAAAATTGAAGACGTCGTTACCGATGTAGCAATGAATTTATTTTAAAACAAGGCGACCAGTCACGCCCGTGTTTTATCCGAACGTCTTGAGCACTTTTAGTTTTCCAAACTATATATAGGTCAATCTTGCCAACTACCCCGCATAAGTGTCAATCAGTTCGCAAGTTCGGAAACAATATTTTACAAAAATTACGAATTCAAGTCACTACTGCAGTAGCAGAGAGTGTTTTGTGCTATGGGTTCTTGGGGGTTCTATAAGGTGACGGGCAGGGTAAGTACCGACTTCGTCCCTGTGGTTTGGTAAAAAGACCATCATGAAAACATCAGTGTAAACTTGCAATAGAGGGAATCATTCGAAAAGTAGGGATGTCTTTTCCAATAGATGGATTCCTCAGCTTTTCCCTCCCTGTTCTACGGATAAGAAAAATTGCTTTTCGAAAATTGTGTCTGCGGCACCATTAAAAAGCCATTACCTTGTCCAAACTTCTTTCGCCCGGCTGTTTTTCAGTGTACTCTACTCCGAATTGTGATAAATTGCAATATTAAGTGGGACATGAAAAAATTCGGCATAGAGCTCACCGTGTCAAAGGATCCAATTAAGATCGATAGATTGCTGTGACCTTTTTCATAATTTTCCCTTTGTCTCGTTTGGCCACCTCAACTCAAACCCGCAGTACTGTACCCATTCGGATTTTTTGGTTGGGTGCTCGTCGGTTTTGTATTAATTTCGCCTGGACAGTGGCTGGTTTGGTCGGGGCGGAGGAGTCCAAGTTCGTTCAACCCACCTTTGTTTGGCTCGTAGAAATGGTGTCCCATCGATGGTGACACATAATCCGACCCACAAGAGCAATAAGCCAGTGTTAATGAATTATGAATTAATTCCCCGAATCCCTTGGCCGCAGATAAAGTGATATTGCCACATAACTCTGTCTCGGAGCAATTACACATGCCGAAGACGTTCAACGGCAAGAAGGAGAATAATTTTCCTTATAAAAATCATTTGTACTATGTTTAGCAGTACTACCCTCGACTCCTTTGCATTTATAGTAAGTTTTAGTCTAACATGTGCGATATCGGTTGCGGCGTATTTTGGTGCAACTTTTCCTAAATTTTTTGCTTCCCTGTTTGCCACTCAACCTAAGAAGCCGCATTTATCTTAGACGGGAGGAATATTCTTGGCACGTCTTTTCGGGTAGAACGATACCCCAACCACGCGTCACATTGAAAAGATGTTTGCACTGAATAGGCGAGGGATGTGTTTACACTGGAAAAAATGTTTTCTTGGTATTGTGATGTTGGCTTTTACACTCGGCTACCTTCGAAAAGGTTACTTTTCTTAAATTTTCTCCCCCTTTTTATTTTGGTTCTTTTCCTGTATTTTTTTACTCAGTTTGTTTTTATTTTTCTCTCCTTTTTTACATTTTTCTCACCGGGTTAACTTAAGGAAATTTCCACAAAAATATGACAGTTCGAAAATAACTTGCTAAAGGAAAGAAATTCTTTTAGTTGACCTTGTCAGAAAATTTGTCATCTTAAGATTGATAAAAAAAAAGAACCGGAAAAAAGCGAAGAAAAATCCACGGAACGAAGGCGACGCCGATCTTAATTAACTTTCAAGTTGATATGTTGATTAATTTTCCAGTGCCACTGGTAATTACCTTCATAATCCCTATGACGGCAGTTAATCATGATAACGATGCGGACAGGGGAGTCATTATATGGTGTGAAAGAAATTCCTTCTGTAAACTATTAAGTTCTAGATTAGACGGGATGGGAGAGGTTTCCATTTTTAAATGAAGGGAGGATATGTCCTTTTACATCAACCCCATCGCGAAAATTATGAAAAGGAATCGAATAACTAGACTAGAGACTGTACGACTGTAAAAAAGCCAAGAGAAAGGTTATATTTTCCGTATGTTTGTGTGTATGTCTGTCATAATCTAGATAAAAAATAGTTGTACGCATTTGGAAAAGTAAGGTTTCGTTATATTCAGCTTAGTGCTGGGAGTGTTACTTACCAAACGAGCTAAAATTGTTATACCACAATGACTGTGTATTATATTTTCAGCTTACCTTTGGATGGATGCATATTTGTAGGAATATATTTGCTTACATATGGATACATAATCCCAATCGATAAATTACTAGCTTTAGGACTAATTCCTTAAGAAGTAATAGAACTAGAAGAACAAATATATGAAGAAAAAAGAATATTCTGTAAAAATATTCTGTTTTTTGCATTTCTAAAGTCCTAACAAGCAGCAGAGTTAACTTCAATGATGTTTCACGAAACCACAAATTCAATTCTGACCCTAATTTTCTTTAAACCAATTAAGTAACTACCAACTAGACCCTGACCAGTTAAAAGCGGTCCTATTAGTGATGAAACTGTTCCCTTGTGGATAATGAGAACTTGTACAGAATATGCTTTTAATCTTTTAATACATAAAATCTTAAACGAATCGAATAATCAAAATTTCTAAAAAAATCCCCACATTCTTGAATTTCTTATTTTCTGAAGGCCACTTCGGATGGCAAATTTCGTATAGTCTACGACAAATTCAAGCTGGAGTACGTACTCAGGCTAAGCCGAAAAGTTTTTTATGTAAACAAACGAGTAGAAGGTGTCGATTTAAGTACAGCAAATAAGTTTGTTTCTGGTCTCCTCAGATTTGCTGTTGTATCTAAATTGCGTTTTTGTTAAAGGTTTTTGTCTGTTATATTTAGTATGATTTTTTTTACTAGAACTTCTGCTTTTACCCGAGTACACAGACATGTCCTTTTTGGCTCCCAATTCAGAAACATGAATACTCAATTTATGTGTAAAAAGAGAAAAAACTAAGTGTACAAGAGTTTACTTAACTTCCTCTTAAGAAAAATAACTTTGACTTTCGGAAGTAAAGTAATAAACGACTTATTTATTTTATTATTTTTTTAAATGTACTACATAACGACAGTAGAAAAAAGTCGGAAGATCTAGAAGGTGCAATCTTTCAATTCCGAATTCACTTGCGAAACGAGTTTGACTTTTAAAGACGGTTTTTTAAATTCTACTTGATACTAAAAACTATCACCATAAAAATTAAAACGTGACATAATTAGTAATATTAAGAATTTTTATTTCTAGCACTAGAATTTGAAAAACATGCTTTCAAAAAAGAAAATTTTGCATTATTCCCTTTAATTTTAAAAGAATTTATACTAATACAGCATTTTAATAAATGTATTAAAATTTTAAAAGAAATTAAGAATATTTTCAAATATGACATTAAAATCTCAATTCAATTAAATGATTAATTTAATTAATCTTAAAAATCTACTAGAGATGAAATTAGAAAATGTGAATTCACGTAGATTGCGTTTAAAATTTTAGAGTGATTTAAAATTGTTTATTAAAGAAATGTTTAATAATTTAACTAACAATTTTCCTTTAAATGTAGGTCTGAAATTTCCGAAAATTAAAAAATATTTCTCCAAAATGACCTCAAGGTATAACATTGCTTATATAATTGACGAAAAGTAATCTAAAATTTATAATTTGCACACAAAGTGATAACGAATCGTATGGTAAATAAAATGGTATAAGAATTTTGAAAATCAATTTACAATAAAATTTATTATCATGATGCTTGTCCATTGAACACAAAATGATTAATTAGTTAATATTACATACCTATAAAAGATATATTTTAACAAATTTTAGCCTGATTTTGTTTTTATAAAATTTCATTGCTTTTGTTTTTATAAAATTTCATATTAGAATCAGCTATTGAGAAAATCTACTTTAAATTTTCCTATAATTTTTAAACATAATGTTCTAACTTCTAAGAAATTACTCATTACTCCATGGAGCCTACAGGATTTTTATGTAGTTTATTAATTTTGAACGAATTACGTACAGGAATCAAAAGATTTATATTAATAAATAAATAGTGCATTAAACGGAATGACGCTTTGGATTGTGTGGTACATTAAGCCTTTAAAAATATATCATTAATCCTAAAATGTCCTTATTTTTACTTTCACTCCGAAAGACGATTTCATAAATTCTTAAAAAACTCAAACTTTTCCTCCACTACAAAATGCAAAACATGAAAAAATTTTAATGACCCAAGGGATGTCGAATTTCTGATCCCTTTGAACAATCATTACAAATCAAATTGCCCTGAAAACTTTATTTTGTGCGATTCATGGCGGCGACAAGAGGCATTTTTATAGAGGACACGCCGTGTGCTGCTTTAATACAAACAATTTTACTCATTTCGCTTTCACTTCCCATTTTGATTTGTTTTTGCATTTCGTGTTTTTTTTTGTAGTTTTGATAAATTTTCTTTTCATTTTGTTTGAATATTTGCACTGTAATTTGTTTATTTAATGAAACGGTGGACATGTCTCATAGAAACCGTTTTTACCTGTCCTCAGCTACCTTGGTGTTAACATGACGTCAACTGTGAATTATTAACCTTAGTGGAGCGAAATATTTCCAGTAGTTTACTTGGAAAATGGCAGGGTGCCCACAAGGTGCAGGGACCTTTCTCCGGCGCAGATGCTGGAATCGTGTTGCTGTCCTACATAACTGGAGTGTATTTTACAGAGACGAAAGATGGCTAGCGAGTACCCCTTAAAGCTTGAAGATTTATTCTACCCCAGCCGGCCTGGGAAGCAGCAAGTTTTCCCATGCAGGTCAGGTTATGTGACTGTACATACACCCAGGCACCTTTCTTAAGGCTCAGTGAGCACACAACCTTAAAAAGATTGTACGACGATGTAAAAAAAGAAATTCGGATGGTAAAATAGCATGAAAAGCTTAAATGCCGATTATACTTTATTTCATACGAGGAGCTAGCCATTTTGAAAATGAATTTAGATAGTTCCTTAGACTGAACTAAACCATCAAATTAGTTACAAAAGAAGTAAATATCTATTAAATAAATAAAAATACAAATAAATAAATAAAATTTTGAGAATAACTAAGTCTTTTTTATTGCGATTTCTTGTACGATTTTTAAGCGCCTTTTCTACGCGAATTCGGAGTGACGCGATTTGGGATATAAAAAAATAATTCTTTTTCACACTTTTTATTCATTTTAACACGGCTAAACTAAAGTCAAAGATAGGAAAATGTAGGTAATTATAGAATGGAAATGTTCAATAGCTTCTTTTTGCGAATTATACATATTTACGCATATGTTTTAGAAACGTATCTATCGCTTAAAAAGAGGTTTAGGTGTATATTTAAATTCGGTATTGCGGTTTATTAAAACCTGATTTAAATAAAATAACCAAGACATGAAATGCCACTAAAAGTCTAAAAACGTTGTAGTAATAGTTTTATTTTTTTTCTTCATCTTTAACCGAAAATTTCTCTACATGTTGTTTCAAATCCTAATAATTAGGATTTTTTTTCCTCTGATTTCTGTGGAGTTTCTAATGCTAAAATATTTAATTTCAATTCTAAATCTTAGTTCTTAGTTAGTTAGTTTATTTCAGATTTGTTAACTAACAAATTCTTATATTTTAACTTTTTCTTAGGTTTTATATATTTCGTTATTACAATTGAAGAGAATAGCAAATTTTATAATTCAACAACCTTAGGTAAATAACCAATAACTCAGTTTTTTTTTTTTTAATAGTCACAACTGCATAATAAACTAAAAAAAATTACTAAAGTACTACTAATCGATTTGTTTGACTTTTTTGCATATCGTAATAATAATAATGATAATAATAGCAAGGAAAAATACAAATTCAAAAATATACACGATTATACAAATTGCTAACAATTTAAAAAAAAAATAGTAGGAGTTTTTCTCTAAAAAATGAAAAAATATTGAAACTGAGTAAGTGTTATTTTATAATCTTAAAAATAATACTAAAACTTGTTCAAACATATTGAGAAGTACTGTTCACAAGCTTAAACAAATATTTCTCCCATTAGAGACACAAACCTGCACGACTAGAACTTTTAAGCAGGCAAAGAGACTCATAGCATCTGGGACTCCGCTCTGATGTAATTACATTAATAAATAAATTAGCTATAACTTTTAATACTTTTATTTCATATATGAGAATATAAAAAATATCTTCACTTGAAGTAAGTTTGTTCATTATTTACTTTTGCAGTATTGAGTTTGACTTTCGCTTTCCTTTATTAAAAATAGAATAAAATGCATTTTAAAAGATACTAGGGATTCTATTAAATGTTTCGTTCTACCAGGCACCAGGCAATCTTATGATTTTAATTATTAATTTAATTTTTCGTATAACCCGTGTTTCTTTAACTACTAACGTGAATTATAATATATCTGATTTAATTGGAATCATAAATCACATATATGAAATACTTATCCTGGAATAAATGAGAGTGTACAATGATCTCTACACTGGACAGGTCACCATGACCTGGAGTTGGTATCAAGAAAATTATATTTAAGATATATTTCAGAATTGAACAATTGCAAACATTTACTCTTATGTATTGAGAGTATGTTTCTTGTTTTTCGTCTTCCAACTTTTACCCTCTTTAAACTTACAAATGTTTTCAGCTTGGGAATCCCTTAATCCAATAGTATTTTTTTTTACATTACAACCTTCAATAAATATAATTTATGACTTTGCAGACCCTCCATGACAGCCACGAACACATTTCTCGATTCGTACTATCGGTATTTCTTAAAAAATTTTCCGTTTTAACGTTTTATCCAATTTTAAATTTAATTTTAAATTAAATTCTAACGTTCAACCATAGTACGATGTTCTTTCAAGTGGAACCGCAGTTACCAGGCGACTGTCAAGTGCTTGAAGCGGACGAACAGGTCGTACCAATATCGAACCGCCTCACTAATTTCCCAGGTAAAAATTTTACCTGTTGTCTGTACAAGTGTCGGTCTTCAGGCAAAACGTAGTTAGGTAAGATCGACTTTTAAGCCAAACAAACTTCAGTATGTTTCTAAGCCTGGAATGTATCGCGTCGTGTGCTGCTGCTACGTTCGTACGACGATATTTTCGTGCTAATGGCGCTGCTACCTCTGTTTAATATTTTTTTAAATTAATTAATGAAGATCTTCTTGGCGCAGTGATAAGCCCAGTGGTGTGGAATAATTAATTACAACTAGTGAAAACATGAGAAGCAATCGAATAGTGTCACTTTGTTTAAAATGGGTGCCAACAACTCTACTGGTATTCTTAACTTGTGGTAAGAAAGAGAGTTTTCTTAAAAAAAAAAAAAAGAAAAAAACACTATTGAGATTCAGACTCACCGTCGTGCCGAGACCATACATGCTCACGTTATGCGCGATAAAGTATGACACATATCCAACGCTTCTATGGTCATATTGAAATCTTTTGTTTATGTATGCTTATTATTTATTTTTATTCGTTCTTAGCCGGGTAGATTTTTTAATCTTTAATGCTAGTGATCAAAAATTTCCGATGCGATATCCCAGCTGTAAAATCGAAATGGTTACGAAGACCACTTGCTAGACGTTCCATGCAAATCAGAGCAAGAAGTCGCTGATCTGGGTCTGGTGTGGTGATGTGGGTCGAACCCGTGGGTACGACGAGTGTATCTTATTTTGTGGGCGTTTTCAAGTATGTGACATACGTTAACGTTTACTACACAGGTTTACGCGAATGCATCACATTTAGCCCACTAGTAAACAATATACGAGAGAATCACTTCAGGTAGCATAACCTGGCCGCAAATTGAATTAATTTAATTCATTGGGGTTGGATTAGGGCGACGACAGATTTTGTTCGTCAGTTTGTTATTTACCCAAAACGTGGTAAATGATATTCGAATAGTAAACAAAGATGGTGTCTTTCACCTTGCTCCTGTATCTAAATACGGTAGATCTTCGGAATTGTTAAGATTTTTTTTTTACGAAATTCCCCATATTCGTTACGGCTCATGGGCAAATTAGAGCTTTCACTATGAAAGCTGCACGATTAGCAAATAATTATCGAACCGAATATGTGCACAACTCATCAACTCACCTGAAATCTGCAAGGGCAGGTGTTTTAATGTCTTTTGTTCTAGTTAGCCGGTTCCATAGATGCAGTTATTTTTTTCTTTCGTGCAGACTAGGCCATTGTTTCTGACCCGCCTTAAGTACCGGTTAGTCATTTCCTATTTCAGTTTCTTTCTTCCTCAAGAAAACCATTTTTTTTTTAACTTAGCACCTGAAACAATCGAAAAATGCATGTCATATTATGAAACGTATTTTTTTTTTTTGTTCTCTGTAAATAAAGTGACCCGTTTAATTTTCTGTAAGAACAAGTATCTTAGAACTATGCTTATTTCAAGAATTGTTCTTATTTTTACACACATTCGAAAAGCAAAAGCTCCCAAGATAAAAACTCTTAGATTTGGAATTTTGTAATTATTGAACTAATTTTCAACATAACTTAGACACAACCAAAATAAAAGTTATAAACTCTTTACTAATTTCTAAAAATGTATATTTGTTTGTTTATATTTCCAAAATTATTAAACATATTTCGATTAAATTTTTCTTGATATTTTTCTTATAATAGTCGAAATATTACAAGCTTTAAAAATTTATAAATAAAATCCATATGGAAGTTTAATATTAATGTTGCATCTTAATCATGTGCATTGTGTTATGTTGTCATATTCTTGAAATTTAACCCCTTTAATGTGTTTGCATTAATAACAGGTCGAATATTATATAAATATATGCACATATTTTATATAAAGTTAAAAAAAAACAAATTCAATTATAATTTAGTGCTTTCTACTTAAACGGTTTCACGTGGCCAGAGTCTATAAAATTAAATGAATGGGCACGAAGCTCAGATGTTACCACAAGATCGGTAACCCTACCCCGTCCAACTTATTTGCTGTAATTTCTGATAATTAATGATTTACTGACATTAAAGAACATTAAATTACGTAGTCAAACAAATGAACGCAAGAACAGAATGCCCGCAATATTCTAGTAACCACAATTAATAAGTTTTATTTTTGTTAGTACGTATTAATGTTTTTAATTTAGAAAACATTTAGGATCATTATCTTGTTGTTGTAGTATAAACAAAAAAACTGCACTGTTCACCTTATACTTATATTTTTTACTTTAGCATTATTTTTTATTTCCCATAGTAAAATCTTTAAGTTCGTTAAAATTCAAAATAATGGAATTAACAAAAATTATGCGTTAATAATAACATTATTCAGCTAACAAAAACTATATTTAAAACTATGTACTTATCAACAGGTATAAAAAGAGTATATAAAAGTTCGCTATCATATTTGTTTCAAAAAACAAAAGGAAGAATGTTTAAAAAAGAACACAAGTCTAACAATAAAAGTCTACAAAATTAGTTTTTGCCATTAAGTTAAAAATATAATCAAATTTTCAACAATTTTATTGTTCATTAATAGTTTCCGAAAACTAACTGTTACCAAATTTTTAAAAAATGATTCGTAGCCAAATAGTACCTTTCCAATTTTTTCTTAGGTGCTTTACTATTTTTATTTATGTGTTAATAACTATAATTAGTTTGTAAATAACTGTACAATAATAAAATCATTGTATTCATACATATATAAGAAAATTTGACTTTATAACTCTTAGTGAAGAAATATTTAGAGGTTACTACACACAAAATGGATTGGTTAGAATGTTGTTGAAACAGAATATTTGGAATAAAATAAAAAAATTAAAGTCTTTCAAAGAACCTTCAGTTTCAGACTCACGGCAATGAATGAAATTTTTGTCAATATTGGGCCTGGCAACGAAAAAGAATTTCTGTTAGACTTAATACTGCAGATAAATTCATCGACAAGACAAAACAATTCACACCTCTCAATAAGATAACTACTTTGTTTGTTTTTCCGATAAATTACAATTCATTATTTTATAGTGATTTTATAAACATTATTCACTTTATTATTTACATTACACTTTATTATTTACATTACACTTTATTATTTACATTACACTTTATTATTTATATTTTTTTATTATCTGTCTTAATTGAAATTTTAAAAAATTCTTCAAAGGGTTTTATTTAATATTTTTTATCTTCATTGTTTACATCCTCTAATTTTAAAAACAATAAAAGAAGTAGTTAGTTAAAGTATGTAAGAGTGTTCGTATGAATGTTTATTAAATTGATTTTAAAATATTTTCCCTTCGTAGAATATGTTTTTTTTTTACAAATTAAATGACATAAAAGGAAAATTTTTTAAAGACCTTTACAGGGCATTTTGACTTCTCCACCCTAAAACAACTAGACTTCGTTATGCAATCGATTCCCATCGTTTAATATCTTTTAAACGTATTAAATGGAAAAAGTTTCACTAACTAAGTTCAAGAAGCTCGAGGGTTCAACGAAAAACTTCTTGAGGTCAAAACCAGGCAACTTCTTTCCAGGTGAAATCAATAAGTAACCTGCTAAACAAAATGGGAACAAGACATTTTTCTTTATCACGACATATTCACGTATGCATGTATATTTGTATGAAAACTACACAATTTAACAAGAACAGGTATTCAAAAAGGAAGATTATCACAAGCGAGAATGTTGCGATTATTTTCACTATTTTTAAGTCCTATAATTGAAATTGCATTGACTACAATTATACCTGTGTGATTTTTAAGGCGTAGACTGAACGGGGCATAGAAAGAACATTAATCTTGTATACGAATTTAGATTAAGAATGGATAAAAATTCTTTCATTTATGCCGCACCTAAAGAGTTTAAAAACTCTATGTTTTTTGCTTATATGCAAAGCGTAAAAAATCAATTTCTTTCGCATAAGATAAATGGTCTTGAAGTATCAACACACCTTTAAGGTAGCCAATTGCAAGACAAGCGAACTGTTTTCATTTGAATTTAACTAATTAACACATTAAATCTTTAATTTCAACTGTATTCCTTTAAATTTACTCTACGAAGAGGATTTTGATTGTGATAGAGTGAAAAATGAAAATATAAAAAATTTCTCATACTACAACATCTCTTGAAGTAGTTATTCCTGTTATAAGATTTCATCCGTAAATTATTTTATTATTTTTTATCAGGTATATGTTCCATACCATCCGTGGCAGCAACTGTAGAATCAAAAGAAGCATACTTCAATGGATCTGCTTATTTGCGTCTTATGACACCAATGCCAATATGGGGACACTCTGCGATTAGTTTTCGGACGTGTAGAGGTATGCCATTAAATATTATATAATAATTTTTTTATGCTGTATAGTAACTAACTCTTATATCCTTTGAAACTTGCTCAACTGTTGACATGAAATATATGCCTAAATATTTTGAAAAAATCATTCACACTTCTTCCATACTTCAACATTTTTTTTTATTATGCTAAGCCATATGAATAGTATTTATATTTTAAATTTTAGGTGGCGAAATTCTCTCTCAACAGTATAATAGACATCTGTTACAAGTATCTGTGACACCGGATTCTTTAACCGTATCACTGGTCGGTCCACTGACCAGGGTAGAAGCTAGAATTCCTGATAAACTCTTAGACAATAGATGGCACACATTACAATTTTTATATCAATATGGGAGTCTAAATCTTGTTATTGACCAAAAATCAATGGTTATAGGTAAATATTAAAGATTTGTGTAGTCGTAATTCACCTTCTGAATCCCAATTTCATTTTAGCAAACTCCACCTACAATAGTCAATTCCTGACTAATCAAGAGGTCAAAAATGAAGCGGCTGTACTTATACTGGGTAACACCTATTCCGGCTGCCTTCTACATGGTCCTGGATTAATTTTTAATGCAAGCTCGATGCATGCACAAGGAGTTATATTTGGACCATGTCCTCTAGCCTTAGGGCCATGCGGGGAGAAAGACGTGCTGATCCGTCTCCCGATCAATCATTGCTTGCATGATCCCTGTATGTCACATGGTGCCTGTATATCCCAACAGGATGACTACGAGTGCCGGTGTACGGCTCGATATAGTGGAAAAAATTGTGAAGTTGATACAGGACCCCCTTGCTTGTCTCAGCCGTGTCTCCATTCCGGAACATGCCAAGAGGATACCCGGGGGGACTATCATTGTTTCTGCCCACCAAATTACACTGGAGTCCACTGTGAATCGAAAATAAGCATACACCCTCTGTGCGAGGAGAATCCGTGCCTTAACAATGGAACCTGCTATGTAGCTGCAAATGGGAAGACAACGGCGTGTGAGTGCATAAAAGGGTTCATTGGGACTCATTGCGAAATAGACCGAAACGACTGTGAATCGCAACCGTGCCTTAATAATGGAAGGTGTGTTGATGAAGTCGGAAAATTTACCTGCGACTGTTCAGGCACTGGATATACGAGCAACTTGTGCCAGGATAATATCGATGAATGCATTTCGAATAACCCTTGCCAGAACGGTGGAACCTGCTTCGATACGTATGGATTTTACACGTGTGAATGTTTACCGGGATATGGTGGCATCAACTGTGAGCAAGTGACCAATGAGTGCCAATTCCAGCCGTGTTTACACGGGGGCACTTGTATCGATCGCAAGGGATCTTTCGAGTGCAAATGTCCACCATTGTACTCTGGTCTATTTTGTGAGCAAGGACCACCATGTCCACAGTGCCCCATAGACTCCGAGTGCATTGGTGGAAAGTGTCTCTGCAAGCCCGGAACGACTGGTAAGTTAAATTTTTAAATTAGTGCGTATAGATTTAACTATTATACCATTATACAGTATAAGTATTGTAAAAAGAATTGCTCAAATCCCTAAATGAAGTTGGAAGGGCACCTTATTACCCACTAATTTTACTTGCTTACCTTGAACTATCTAACTGTTCTTTAACATCCAATAAAATATAGGCCCAATAGGCCATTGTGTAGCTATACAAAGCCAAACTCGATCAGCTCAGTTGAATGCATGTCCCTCTGTTTGCTTAAATGGTGGTTCTTGTGTAGGAAACTCCTCAAACTTTTCATGTATATGTGCTAGCGGATATACAGGTTTGGTGCTGCAGTATAACAATTTCGCTTCTGTTGAGCAAAAATTAATATAACTTATAACATTTTCTAGGCCTACAATGCGAATTCCCGATTACAAAACAACCCCCGGACGGTTGTACATGCCTGAATCCAGAAGCATGTACGAACACTTCGATCCATTGTATTTGTCCAGCAGGACTAGAGAGTCCAAATTGTGATCAAAAGGAAACCTGTAGTGCGAACAATTGCCAGGAACCGATGAAATGTTTCGGTGGGGAATGTATCTGTCCAGAAAACACCAATTGCATTTTCCTGTGCAATCCGTCTCCGTGCCAGAATGGAGGGTCCTGTAAACAAAAAGGAAACGACTATGAATGCCTCTGCACGGAAGGCTGGAATGGAACTAACTGCGATGTCGACATTAACGAATGCGATAATAAGGGAATCTGTAGACATGGGATTTGCATTAATCAGAAAGGTTCGTTCAAATGCTACTGTGAGCCTGGATTCACGGGAATACTGTGCGATTCAGACGTAGATGAATGTCTTAGCCACCCGTGCAAAAATGGAGCGACCTGTGTTAATAAGGTAGTATAAGTTTTATTTTTTTAACTTTTGAGGAAATCGAGTAATGCATGTTTTAACATTTAAATTAAGATGTTCTTTTATAAAGAAGGAAGGCACAGGAAGGTACTGAGGGAAGTAAGTACCTTAGAGAAATGCCAGTGGCCTAGGTTAATAGCTTTATTTATAACTCAGAAAGCAGGGTAGTAACATGCTAGAAATCCCTTATACTTCGATAAAACATTTATTAATATGAATTAAATTAAACAATTTTACGTCTTACTTATTAAGTTAAAGAAAGGTTTTAACTGATACATTTTCTCGCTAAATTCAATAATATGTAATTTAAACAATTTTTGCCTCAAGTATGTACTAAAATCTAACTTTTACTACTTAGACCCTTATTTAAAAAACGTTTACTCCTAATTGATATGAAAGGGCTTCAAATAATTTCACTTAGTAGTATTTAATACGAAACTAAGGCTTACGAAATGTTCTATCATAAAAAGAAAAACAGAAGAACAAATAAACTCTAAAAAATTGTAATAATTCCAGAAAAAATAGTAAAATTGGTAAATAATTTTTCATAAGATCTTTAACTTAAATTATTATAAAATTAGCTATTTCTTTTATGCCGACCAACTAAAGTTGTAATTAATAATGGTGTTGCATTTAGAAGAGTTAAATTCTTACTAATGCTAGCCTCAAAATAACGGAAGTGCAACATGATCTTTTAACATTAAGTGTAAAGAATCTGATGTTTTTTGAATGATTGAATTAGTAAAAAAATATAGAGGGTCCTGCAAGATCTAAATATTTTTTAAATTATTTTTAATATGTCTACGAAAAGGTAACATAAATGTAGTATAACTACATAAATATTTGTTTATAAGTCTAGTAAAAATTTAATTCAAAAAATAATAACAGATGATACGAAATCCTCGGCGCATGAGTGCGACTTGACTGAATTTTTATATTATATATACATATACATGTTTTCTATATTTTCTATCCCCGTAAATGGAAACGAATGCTAGAATAATAATTCAATTTATGTATTATATATCTGAATCTCTTAGTAAAATTAATACACCACCTTTAATTTAAATAATAGTGGACAAAATCATCATACCTTACAGTAACATACGACTTAATGTATTCTTACTTAAAATTACCATTTGTTTTTCAACAAATTTTCAACGCCCATTTTTCTAGATAAACGATTTTGAGTGCGTCTGCCCACCAGGATATAGTGGCAAGGAATGCGACGTTAACATAGACGAGTGTGCCAGTAATCCGTGCTCGAAGGGCTCGACTTGTGTTGACATGATCGACAACTTTTCATGCGCTTGTATTCCTGGAATGACGGGCAGGCTCTGCGAGATCGACATCGACGATTGCGAATCTCAGCCCTGTCAGCACGGGGGACGATGCATTGATGAACTAGGGGGATTCCATTGCGACTGCAGTTCAACAGGATACTCGGGAGAGTTTTGCCAGACCAACATCGACGAATGTCTATCGCAGCCGTGCGCGAACGGGGCTCGATGCATCGACAAGGTTAACGACTATCAATGCAACTGCTTCCCGGGATACACCGGAAAGAACTGCGAGACTGACATCAACGAATGTGATAGTGGTCCGTGCAAGTACAATGGAACGTGCCTGGAAAGGTCGAACTTAACTTTGTATAAGGCGAAGGATAAACAATTTCTGCCTATTGTTTTCTCACGACAGTTTACCTTCGAAAATGCCAGTGGGTAAGTGTTCTACTATTATTAATTATAATGTATTATATTCTACTATAATTTATACTATTTCTTACAGGTATGAATGTATTTGCGTCCCAGGAACAACAGGAAAAAATTGTGAAATAAATATAAACGAGTGCGATAGCAATCCTTGCTCAAAACATGGAATTTGTTCTGATGGTGTAAGTAATATAAGATTAATACAAAACTAAAATTAAAAAGTAAAGCAAGAAGAAACTAAAAATAAAACGGAATATGTAACAAATTGTAAAAACTAAACAAGTTAGCAAATTAAATGAAGAAAGTTATAAATGCAAGAATTTGCAAAACTTCAGTGTGACCTTTAAAGAAACTATTGGAACTTTAAAAGCATTTTCTTTAAATTAACTTCTAACTATGTAAACAAATTAACTAACATTAAAGCGTTGACCAAATTTAACTCTTCCACAAATGCACAAAAAAGGACCTTAAATATTGGTGATATTATATTTTTGCAGGTTGGGAACTTTACATGTGAATGCGAGCCTGGATTCGAAGGAGCACGATGCGAGAAGGAAATAAATGAATGCGAAAAGTATGAATGTATAATTTTTGCCAAAAAAATCACTATAACACTATCATTACCAGATACACGCCTTGCATCCATGGAACATGCATCGATCGACAGGATGACTACGAATGTGATTGCGATTCAATGTATGGAGGAAAGAACTGCTCAGTTTCACTCACTGGCTGTGCTAATTCACCTTGCTCGAATGGTGGAACATGCAAACCATACCTGATAAACGAGACTGAGCACAAATTCAACTGCACCTGCCAGCATGGATTTCAGGGATCAACCTGTGAAAAGGTCACGACCATGTCCCTTGTCGTTAGCAGTTTGATAACCGTTAACACTACAAGAGATGAAGGATACGATATTAATTTAGAATTTAAGACGACACTACCCAATGGTATTCTCGCTTTTGGAAAAGGCGATTCCTATAGCTATATCCTAGGTTTAGTGAACGGTAGACTGAATCTCCACTCATCTCTCTTGAACAAGTGGGAAGGAGTGTTTATTGGCTCAGGGCTGAACGATAGCAAATGGCAAAAGGTATTTGTTGCAATCAACTCATCCCATTTGGTGCTATCCGCCAATGAGGAACAAACTATATATCCAATTAACTCGTATGAGGGCACCAATGGTAGTCATACCACTTTCCCAACCACTAATCTTGGTGGCACCATACCGAATTTATCTTCATACCTAAGACACCTTACCCATGAACCAACAAGCTTCGTGGGATGCATGCAAGACATAGTTATCAACGGGAAATGGATATTCCCGAATGAGCTCGACGAACAAACTACACTAGTTAATGTCCAGAGTGGATGTCCAAGGACAGAACAATGTAAACCCAATCCTTGTCATTCAAATGGTGAATGTAAAGATTTGTGGCACACATTTTCATGCACTTGCCAACGACCTCATTTGGGTCATACGTGCAAGTACAGTAAGTTTGCAAGATTCTAGCAAAAAAAGTAAATTGTAATGTGTCACATTTTTCAGATATTACTGCCGCCACTTTTGGTCACGAAAATACAACACATTCAGCAGTAATAGTGGAGACTAGTGAGAGTGCAAAAAGGGCAATTAGATCTATTCTCGATATTTCCATGTTCATTAGAACAAGACAGTCAACTGGACAAGTATTCTACCTTGGAAGTGATCCACGAAAGATGAGCACATCAGGAGGTAAAGAAGACAGTTTAAAGATCTCAAGATCCAATAATCTGAATCTTTCAATAGGTGAACCTGAAGCTTCCTTTGTATCGGCCAAACTTCATGGGGGTGAACTTCTTGTTGAAATGCAATTTAATCGCACTCCTGAAGCGTACGTTGTTGGAGGAAACAAGTTAGATAATGGCTACAACCATCTCATCCAGGTCGTACGGAATTTAACACTAGTCGAAGTCAAAGTAAATGGCAGTGAGTACTTCCGCAAGACCCTTTCATCTACTGGACAATTGGACGCTCAAATTCTGTACCTTGGTGGACCACCGCCAGCAGTGAATAGATCTCATGTGAATATTACAAAGGAACAAGAAGACAAAATGTACTTTAAAGGAATCATCCAAGATGTGCAGATAAGTAACGGTTCGCATGCAATGATCGTAGAGTTTTATCCATTAAATGAAGAATATTTGAACGTACCTCCTCCATTCGGAGAGGTGACCATCAATCGCAATTCTGTTCTAAAAGGAGAAGTTTCCGACGATCTATGTCGACAGAAACCATGCCAACACAATGCAGACTGTCGCAATACGTGGAACGACTTTGTCTGCACATGTCCTCGAGGCTACAAGGGCAAATACTGCCAAGATATCCAATTTTGTGAACTTAACAAATGTCCAGGTAATGCGGTTTGCCGAAATCTGGATGATGGTTTCGAATGTATAACTAACATGACCTTCCAAGGAAATGAGAAGAACCCCCTTTCATTTACCTACTTCCCAAAGGATTTCGAACAGCTAACTAGCCATCTGAAACCAGCAATAGAAATATCTTACAGAACGAAAACTGGCGGAACCCTCTTTTATATACAGGATGATGATATGTACTTCGAGATAGCTGTTTTTAAAGACCAGGTAACGGTTCAATGGAAATTGTCCTCGGACCTGCCCGAGACCAAAAGGTTCCACAAAGAAAATTCAGACTTTGGTTGGAGTCGAATATTCCTGAGGGTCCGGGAGGGTACCCTAGAAGGTGGATGGAAGGGCTGGGAGACATTAACAGATCCATCACCTTCAATATCTGCAAAAATTGATCAAAACATGTTCCAAGAGCTGATTTCTGGAAAATTCTTAATTCACCTTGGAGGAATGCCGTCCGTAGACACGAATTCCGTTACTAAAGGAATAAATTCAGGTGCAATATTCAAGGGCTGTCTGGGAGAGGTCAGAGTGGGCGATCTACTGCTGCCGTATTTCCCATATAACGAAATGTATGCAGAAAACGTCCAACCCCGGGACCACTTTAGACTGAATTCGACACAACCCGAAGAAGGATGCATCCTGTGCTTCCAGCATGACTGCAAAAATGGTGGACTTTGTAGTAATCCATCGGAGCAGTACGCCTGCGATTGTCTACCGGGCTACGAGGGTGACGACTGTTCCCAAAATATCGACGAGTGTCTTACAGCGAACTGCACCAACAATTCGACGTGCATCGACAAAATTGCCAGCTACAGTTGTAGCTGTCTACCTGGTTATGAAGGTGAATGGTGCGAACATGAAATCGATGAGTGCGCCTCGTTCCCTTGTCACCATGGGGGTACGTGCACGGACCTGATAGCCGCCTTCCGATGCGACTGCACGGAGGACTACGCTGGTCCTCAGTGCGACGTTCTTAAGCTGGTCACTTGTGAAAACAGTCCGTGCAGAAACGGATCTACTTGCATTGATGGATTCAGTAAGACTTGTCTATAGCTATGTAAAATAGCTTGTACTAATACTATTTTGTTCCTTAGATGCCACTACTGGAAACAACTTTACGTGCGCGTGTATGCCTGGCCTGCAGGGATACCTGTGCGATATACCTTTCTGCTCAATGGAACCTTGCCAAAATGGTGGTTTTTGCTTAACAACAGAACCTACGGTATATAGTTTTCCTTTTCGATTTGTTTATACTAGTAAATTGACGCCGAAGGGGCGTTAGAATTAATGATATTAAAAACAAAATTATTACTAGCCAAAGAATTAAAATTCTTGCTCTTTAATACTTTATTTTTCATAAATCACAAATTTACGACCAAAATGAGATCATAACACGGGCGAAGTAAGGGAAGTTTAATTTTCTCAGGTCAGTTGGATTAACCTGTACCGAGAGCTAAAGAAATTTACATTCCGATAAATCTAGAAATATAAAGTCCTCTAATTAAATTATTTTCCAAACTGAGATCAAACATTTACAATTTTTGTAAGTAAAGGTTAGGTCAAGGCCACGATCAAACTAAAAAACACAATTGTAGTGTCACCATCGATAGCTTCGAAATTTTCTACATTCCAATAATAAAATGATAAATTTTTCAGGGCCGAAAAAAGGCACGATAGTGTATCTCACCAACGCCGTATACCTTCACAATTATGAGATGATTCAATATAAATAGACTACCACAAATTTTAAAATGTTAAAAAAACATTTCATTTTCGTACCTTTGCGTTTCCGAATATATCAAATCAGACCATCCGACATAACTCTCTCTTCGACTATTGTTCAATTAATATCTTATCTTATCTGCGTCCATATCACGCTTGTTGACCAGATAGCAACCTCAATCTGAATAAAATTCCATTCTTCTATAGTACAACGTGTGACTAACACTCGACAGTTTCGAACGACCTAAAATCATTAGAATCTAACGACCTCTCCCTTCCGCTTTTTATTCAGCCCCCGATCTGCCAGTGCAGCATAGGATATACCGGGAAATACTGTGAGGTGGACATAAACGAGTGTGAATCCCAACCGTGTCAGAACGGGGGTCAGTGCACCGATCTTATCGGTGAATATCGATGCAATTGCGCTGGTACCGGATTTGAAGGACTCCAGTGTGAGATTGACATAGACGAGTGTGCCACAGGTCGCATCACATGCGGAGGCCGAGGATTCTGTGTGAATACTAGAGGATCATTCAAGTGCCACTGCCAGCCTGGGCTATGTGGCCCCAAATGTGATTTGCCCGATCCCTGTTTTGGTCAGGAAGTATGTCTACATGATGGAATATGCGAAGAGATGTGTGACGAAACGCCAAACTATGCCTGCAATTGCACTGAGGAATTCAGTGGCAAGAATTGTTCAGAACCGGTGGGTATTCTTATTAAAATTTTTTAACATGTAATCAAAATTTTTCTATACTTGAGTAGGCCGGTGTGTACGAGAAGGGCCCCACCTCGGCCGATATAGCTATGATCGTTGTACCAATTGTGGTGATATTCCTAGCGATCGCGGGCGCTTCTCTGGGTGCTTTTATCGTAATGGCGAGGAATAAGCGTGCAACCCGTGGAACGTATAGCCCCAGTGCACAGGAGTATTGCAATCCACGGCTGGAAATGGACAACGTTTTAAAGCCCCCTCCAGAAGAGCGGTTAATATAGGGATTCATCACATAAAATTAATTGTTACTTATTTGATAGAGATCATTTTAACTCATTATTGTATTATAGTATTTATTGTTTTTAGACAGATCCTTCCTAGAATTATAAGTCCTTTTAGATAGATTTTGTAATCTCAAACAAAGAACAAACGATTGGTTTGCAGAATGCGTGCTTGATGAGAAACTAAAAACAACGCTTTTATGATTACTGCAATAAAAGAGAGACGCTGTTGTAAATTATAATAATAGAAAAAAAAATTGACTAATAGTTGTCGAAACTAAACTAAAAAATTCTTCGACAATCATAATACAAGCCAAGTGCTAATCTTGACAAAATTTGTCTTGGTACCAAAGCTACATTAGAGCATTGATTTAATTTGTGATCAAACCGAGGATATCAATGCCTTCTTTATATTTATTATGAGTCACCAGAGAACATAAATCTTTGTATTTAAAAAAAAAGAGAATCCTAATCGCTCCATTAACACTACTATGTATAGTTAACTAAAGCAGAACAATTTATGACCCCATTATGCCTAGTTAACGTAGGGATACTTTGTTTTCGATGCAACGAAAGAAAACACTTAATTAAAAGCAGTTCAATAAGATTTATTTATAAAAGGTAAAATTTACTTTAGTGCACACTTAACGATAGCTAACAAAGTGATTTGATTGTACTTTGAAACCGTCCAAATAGTGTGTCAAATATTCTACAACTGTTAAGATTGTACATATATCTGCGGGAAATACTTTCAACAGATCTTTTGTTTAAATACACTTTCGAATTTTCATTGTATTTTAAAGTGTTCAGCTATTTGAACTGATTTATTTTTAACTTTTTTTGTGGATAGGTGAACAAAATATATTTTTAATAATAAAATTTGTTTAAGCGATATACTTCTTTCTCAATTATCCCCTCTAAAAATCTGTGGTAAGAGAATTATAGCACGAATATTGAGCCCAAAACGTTAGGAATAAGTAAAATGATACTTTAAAATTCTCCAGAAATATTCAGGGTTTACTTAGGGAAAATTTGAGAGAAAAATTAACTGGCTGGGCAATTAAACATTTTAGTTAAATCATTAAACTACTAACTAAGTACACCTGACCTTCCTAAAAAATACGCGTAAATAGAATTCGCATAAAAGAAACCACTGACGTCATTTCTATTCTTAATGTTTTCTTAAATTACGGACTTTTCCTAAATTTTACTTTAGTTCGATCGCATTAAGCTAAATAGAAATCGCGTAAAAAGGATTAATTCTGTACTATAATCGGTGTAAAAGGAGGTTTAGGTGTATGCTCCTTCGCCTCGTTGTTTTCACCTTAACTTGAAAAATAACAAGTAGTAATATGCTTAACTAATTTTCAAGTACACTATATTTACTAAAACATATTCAGTTGTAGGGTTATAATCCACTTTACCTTTTTCTCTCAACGCTTCATTTCAAATCCTTTCCCTCATCTTGTTTAGCAAATCTCGCAGTCTTCCAGGTGAATGATAAAAAGCCAGCAGTAAATAACCGTATCGCAAGCACTTGGTTTCCAGTGACGTCAGTAACGATCATTTTGGAAGGTTTACAAATTTGAATGACGCGGGATATGTGTTAATAAAACACCAACATTCGACAGTACTATGTATTTCAAGTAAGCTTGAGTCCAACAATACATTATCAACTACACTTCATTGATCTTACATAAAAAGAAAAAGGGTCCCAATGAAAGGTAAGAGGAAGCTAAAAAACAAAACTTTAAAACGCAAACCAGTGACATTAAGTTAATAAAAAAAAGAAAAACTGACTAAATAGGTACGTAAGAACATTATACAAATAATAACCGTTAAAGATTACTGAACTCATGTGTTAAATAATTTTTTTTTTTATTTCAATATGCGTTCGTGAACGTGTATGTGTGTGTTCTGTGTGTTACGGCTAAGCCTTAGCCAAGTGAGGCGACCCATTTGAATTTATCCTTATTGGGCAGGTCATGGTGATAGAAATTGCACTCAACCTTATTCATGCAATTCTTACCGAAGCGACAAAGTTTCGGATGATAGAAGTTACAAAGGCTATTTGTACAATTCGGATAATATTTACACATGGCTGGTAGTGGTGTAGCTGTAATCGATTTGTAATTTTGCACTGGCACAACGTGAGATGCTGTCGAGCAAAAAAAAAGAAAATGTCTTATTAAAATAGTTCCTTTAAAAATTAGTCACAATGATGACTTACAAAGTGGAGGTGCTACACTTGAAGTGACGCTCACGCTATGTGAAAAATTGCACCCAATCCGATTGCAAGTTAAATCGAATTTACACTTCGGATGAAGGTACAAACATTTGTCGGCAAATTTGCAACTAGGAAAAGCTTTACATGGCAAAGACGGATGGTGGAACTCGCACGAATCGCCCTTACTACATGAAGGGAAGTACTTGCAGCGATCCTTCGGCTTTGCCTTCACTATTGACGAATCCACTGGGACTGAACTCAAAACTATAGAAATGGAAATATTTTTACCATCCTAAAATTATTCTCTAAAAAATATATTATATATAAACTTACGATCAGGGATGTTTTCATATCTTTTGGAACTGTCAGGCTTCTTCGTTGGAACCCTAACCTTTTCATCTTCCTTCTCCTGCTCGGTTTTACTTTCCTCACGTTCACCACTTTTTGATCTGCTCTTTGATTCTTTACCTTCATCTAAATCAAATTTAATTGGAGACACTGTACTGCGTTTTCGCTTCTGAGGTGATTGAATCGCCGCAGTTACCGCTGGTGTTGTCGTCGTCATCGTCGTCATTGTTGATGCCGTAGATGTTGTCGGTGGCAATGGTGGTGTCGTTGAACGCTCCTCTGACCTCCTCTTCTCCTTCGATGGACTTGATGAGTCCTCATCTTCTGTATCATTTTTTATTATAATCTTTTTAATTTCTTTCGGTTTTTTATATATCTCAGAATGTTTATTAAATTTTTTTCCAGGAGATTCAGAATTTCTATTATCGGCGGTTATAACTGGAAGTGTTTTTATTTCAATACCCCCAGAATTTTTTTCAACGACTCGAATTTTATGTTTTGAAATGTATTTTTCTCGAGTCTTATCTGCAAATTTGCATTTTGCTTTACTGTTTGGGGCAATCGGTAAGTGTGACTTACCGTCTAATGTAACAACAAATTGTGTTTTACCACTATTCTCCGTCCCCTTATCTTTGCTAAAATAAAATGTAAAATAATCAAGTGTTAACTGATGATAGTAAATATGTTTAAAATAGTTTAAATTACTGTGGTTCGATCTACAAAAAGATATTGAAAATGGAAATATGGAGTATATTTTATACCCGCGCCAGATGAACCAATTTAACCCAGAGCTTCCACAGAAGCATCTAGAACTAAAAAATCGCACGGACTTATTGATCAACTTAATAGAATCGATAGATGATTGCAATCTATGGTATACTCTTACCTATTGTACTCCTCATCATCCTTGGATAATCCAATAGTTTGAGGAACATAGATGTAATCATTGTCCGAATCACCCCGATCAGAAATAGGCTCAGGGACATACTCATCCTCATCAAACTTTTGTTTACGATTCAAATTTTTCCTCTCGGCATTTACCTCTATAACGATATTGTCTTTCGTCACCCTCTTAAGAACCGCTTCACGATTCCTGTCCCGGTACGACTTTGTATACAGTTTCTGCACTCGATTCAGAGGTGATATATTCGATGATGACAACGTTGTATAATCCTTTTTAGGTTTAATCAATGCAGTAGATTTCTGTGCCTCTGCAACAGCACGAAGGAGAAGATTTTTGCTTGCCTGCTTACTGGGTGAAACAGGCGGGCGAGGCTTTATTTTAATCAACGAATTGAGTGTTCTATCTACATTTTCCTCATCGTCTTTACATTCGGGTTTGGGAGGTGCCACAATCACCCGCGACCCAATCCATTTTCGTACACCACCTTTTTGGCTTAAATCTTTTTCGCTATCCTCACTGGATGCTGTGTCATCCTTATTCTCCCATGTTTTATTTTTACCTTCCTTCTCGAGCTCTTTTCGTCGAAATGAAGGAACGTAAAGTTCCTTTTCTAGACGACGACTCTTCGAATGGCTCGTCACCCCATCGGAGCTCTTTGAAGACGACTTATATCCAAGACGCTCATGTATGGATTTCTTCTTACGCACTTCGTTATTTTGTTCTTTATCGCTATTATATACTATTGGTGTGTGCTTTTTGTGTTTTTCCTGTCTACTGCTACTGCTGTGATTCTCTTTGGTCTCTTCATTTGTCTGCTTCTGGCAATCAGAAGATACTGGACTCTTATCTTTATGTTTTTTGCCACTTTTATCCCCAACGATATCATCTAATTCTTCAGCATCCTCTTTAATATTGAGAAAATCTTCATCCTCACTTTCATCAGTCTCCAAACCCTTTAATTGCCTCTTAGCCTGATTAATCTTTTTCTGAAGCTCGGCTAACTCATTCAAATCCTTCTCTCTTGAAGTATGTTCAGAATTCTGTTCAGAGATTTCTGTTATAGTAGGAATATCAAAATCATCAGTTGTATTTTTTTCTGATGATTCCTTTTTTGTGTGAGTGTCAATTGCAGATTTTTTAGCTTTTTCTAGTAAGTGGCTGGCAAAAGCTTCTGTAATAGAACTTTGTGTTGGTTCAGACTTTTCAGATTTTTTTGTTTTTTTCTCTTTCTTTTTTTCTTTTCGCTCCTTTTTTACACTCACTGCTGATTCTGTGTCGCTGGACTTTCGTTTTGTTTTGTAAACAGCTGAAAATATATTTTAAAATAATCAGAAACACGGGGGAGGGAATAAATCAATAGTAGTAAAATAAATTAACAATTATATTACTTTCTCCCCTGATATAGATACAATAAGAAATTTAACAAAAAAACATAGCCGCAGTTTATCCAACAGATTAGTTAATACTTTATATATAGCAAAAATATGTAAAGAATTGTGTTGACAAACTGGACACCGCTTTCATTTTTCATTATTTACTGATAAACAAGGATAATACCCGTTACTATCGACTTATTTTGCGATAAGGGCGCTATTGCAAGCCTTAATGTACAAAAGGACACCATTAAATGAAAGAAAAAACAACAAAATACTCGAGATAATACACGTCTAAGGGAAAAATCGATTAAGAAAGAATGTAATTCGCGCACCCGTATAAGGAATCCGTATAATTAACAATCTATTTATTGTTACCTCAAAACTTACGAGCATTATAAACATCACCATATTTTTCCCAAAACTTTTACCCTCTAACCTTTCACCACTAATTTCGAGGAAAGGAATGTGGAATCTATAAATAATATCATTGCATTAAAACAAAGATTGTTTATAGGTAATAAAATTATTCAGCTCTTGGATTTATGATTCGCTCAATTTTCTCATTTCAATTCCACACACAAGTGTAATATTACATAATGTTGCTGGCATTCCTCAAAGGAGTCATCTTAGGGTACTGTTTTTTACCATTCAATTAAGTTATCGATTCAGGCCAATTCGAGTACTGTAAAGCCAAGTGAAAATCTCTGGGACACCTACTAAAGCATGCCTAGATGTTCAACTTAAATCTTCTGCATATCACGAACAAATGTATCTCTTTTTTTAAGATCGCAATAAAAGAACAACTCTTGACTGTTTAAATGGGACAATCAATCTACTTCGGTCTTCGTTATGTTGCAAGCTTTCTCCAGTTTGCTTTTACTAATTGTGGGGCTTTTTAACCACTCCCGTGGTATCTTGAAATTGTTTCAACTATTTATTGAAACACAATAAGCATTTCACTTTTTTTCTAATTTTGATAACTAGCCCCTAAGCCCTACTGTTGCAAAAAACAAATTCTTGGTAAAACCAAAAGTTCAGTGACCCGGATGCGAACTCGAGTCACCCAGCATGAAAGTCGGAACCTTTGTCGACTGCGCTACGCCGTAAACCCGCACAAAACGGAGGCCGAGAACAGTCGCCGACCACGAAATAAGGATAGAAACTTGTTTATAAAAATTAAATTATTTAACAAATCGTTTTGGAAATTAATAGGCTTCTATTCTGATAATTAACCAATCGTTAGAAAAAATAAACCAAAATCTGTCAAAAATTGCGACCTATACTGTGCCTTCAAAAGTACGTACGTACATACGTACAGACCAACGAACGGATACATATCATTCTTCAAAAGCAAATGTAGATCATAATAAATTTTTTTTAAATTTAACTAATTTTATCATTTTTTAGAGGATGATCTCCTCTTTCCAAAAATCTATATTAAAAGTAAAATTACCCGAGTTATAGTAATTTCTCTCGCGGAGTGTGCAATATATTGTTACACAGACCGCCTTAGCCAGTGGAGCCAATAATCAATAAAGCAATAATAGGACATCGTAACATAATTTTACTCCAAATTCAAGTAACGAATCTTGGTAGAAAAGATATTTCTTGTACCTTCTCTGTCGTGATTTTAAGGAATTATGAACTTATAGGATATTGACATCAATTCAGACTATCGACAGACACTCGCCCTATGAAATGAAGTAAAGGACCTCCTAGCACCCTTCTATTCCTTAAATAATAACATGACCATTCAAAGCGATGCAGAATTAATACTAGGGTAATCCAGAACTCCTAGCAAACGTCTAACCTAAATTAAAACTCAACTACATGCTTATCGGGGGAGCGACTAAACCATGAAGTGTCCCACTTCCAATTACAGTGCAACAAAGCCTTTCCGATGGTCATACCCCTCCAAGAACTACATGTTTACGGCATTCATCAGATAACTGAAGAAATAATTCCATATTTACCCGAAGCAGGCAGCGTTACTTCCTGGAGTTTCTGCAGGACTTCATGGAGCCAAGTGACAAACAGTTCTGTGTGAGAGCCCAAGAACAAGCTGAGGTCGGCGATCATTTGTGTTTTGGATCGTTTATTAGCTACCATTATCATAACATAGTCAGGTAGCTCATCATCAATGTACCCCGCTGCTCCTCCAGTTCCTAATTCTATTAATTTCGCTTTCACCGCACTCTGAAAAAATTTGCATGGTTTTTTTACTTTCAGCAATCGCCACTATCTGTAACTAATCGAAGTTCGAACGTATTGCAAATTGGAACATACCCTCATCTTTTGACCCACTTGTGAGCCTAAATTATCCATTTTTAACTCTAAAATTTATTCTAAAATGCCTATCTTTTTATATCAAATCTATTTTTGACAGATCCACTGCCAAAATATTAACACTGACATTTTACGTTGACATAATTAACCGCAGTGGCATGATGATCCGTTAGAAGAATAATTAGACATAATTCTTTTTGGGACGTTTGGTACAATAAAACATGAATTAAAATTCAATGCTCGAAATTTTATTTTTTTAAAGAAATAATTGCATTATGTACATTTTAGAAACTTTAGCGACAAATTTAAATAATTTTGTTTGGAATTAAAATATAAAATGAAAATATTAAATCATTCGTAAAGGTAAATGTTGGTAAACCCCTTCTCATTTCAAACCCGGCATGTATTCTTTTGACGTTTCTTTCGTTACCTACTGGTTTTGAACAATTGCCGCTAAATTATGTCGTTTTTTACAATTGGCAAGGTAAGGAAAAGGATAGATCATGGTAAATGTAATACATATTAATCTTTAGGTTAGCCTCCGAGAGGCTGTCTCTAGTGCCAGTAGGATTTTGTCACGAAAATCCAGCAATATACCACCAACAATTGAAAAGTGTAAGTTTTGTATGTATTATGCATTTAACGATATTAACGGCTCTTACAGGATTATATAAAAACATTATTTTATTTACGCCTATACGAACAATTTTTTATGTTTATAATCAAGCGCAACTTTCCAATTTCATTTCATCATAGTCCCTTTTTTCGTTCGGTGATGCTGCAATCCAAATCAGACCTTGATCCTTCTTTAGTCTTCTGAATTTGTCTACTCTTCGAAGAAGGTCTTAAGTATAGTTTAGTTAACATATTTTCTAGTACAATATCTACTGTGTTACAGTGTAGTCTATCATCGCATTTTTGAAGGCATTTAGGCATTTTATATTATTTATATTTATTTGTTTAGCAGTACTAAAAATCTAAAATTGTAAACGTTTTTCCTCTCAGCTATAAACGCAATCACACTCCTGGGTAGGGTTGGAATTGAACCACAAAGCAGAGGAAATCAAAAACACCCCGTTGTAACGTTCTCACTAGCGACTCACAACAACTACAAGTACTTACTGAAATAAGAAACGATGACTTTTCAAAATGCCTCTTCTTTAGGTATGAATCTGGCGAATGGGCCCAACGAACAGACTGGCACCGTATCGTTGTCTTCAAACCAAATCTGAGAGAAAGTGTTTTGGAATATCTGAAAAAAGGGCAGAGAGTATTGGTGCAGGGAAAAATAACGTACGGAGAAATCACCGATCAAGATGGGAATCAGAGACTTAGCACAAGCATTATCGCAGACGATGTAGTGTTCTTTAAGGAGACTTAGTGTGTAAGAGAAAAGGAGAATTGTTAAATTCAGTTTAAGTTTGCAACAAAAACTAAGAATTCCACCCGATTGTCTTGAATTATTTCATCTTAAAATCCATCTCTTATCACATTAAACCATTTTTATTTTTATTTTTTTTATGTACTTGTCCTACTTCCCAATTTTCACAGTCAAAATATAGATTTTATTACGAAGTACAATCTATTTTACTAGAAACGCAAATGATTATTTTACTAGAACCTCAATTGGTAGCTCCTCATATGGAGCAGGAAACATATTTTAGCTTATTTTGAAATTTTCAAAAGTCTTCCCGGGCTTTTGTTACTGGCTTAGAACATGAAGCTTCTTTTATGCAACAGAAAAAGGAAATAATTTAAATACTAATACAGCAAAGAAATGCGAAGTAGAAGTTATGAAGGTTTAAGATATCTGAACCTCTGAGATGATGTGTTTCAATATTTTTAACTTTACTTGAAATCACAAAATGTGCCTAAAAATGCAACTCCACTCCACACCTTAATTTTGTAAATTTAACAGGCTTCGATTCTGATTTTCTTTTTTTTTTTGGTCGCGCCGGCGACAACGTAGAAAATGTTTTATTTTTAAAATAGGTCGATAAAATTTTTTGTTTAATTCTAGAAGTAAAAAAAAAAAGAAGAAACAACACGAAATGATTTCGTTTTGTGGCGTTAAATCGAATAAACCGGCAGTTATAGATCCCAGAACTGGAGATATTGTAACTTTTCAACATTTCGAAAACGATATGGAGAAGTTGTATTACGAAACTACTTCTCTAGAATATGAATTTTACAAAAAATCGCAAGCGGCTATTGAATGGCAATTAAAAGTTTATGAAAATGAGACTCGGGTAAGATTAATCGATTTCTGTAAGAAAAATTAGCCAAAAAATAGATTAAACATTTTCCAGCTCCAAATTCTCATTGAGAGAATCGCTGCTGTTAGTGGAATGTTAATGCAAAGTGAGAATTATCTCGAGAACATGGCGAAATATCTTGAAGTTGTTGAAACATATTTAAAGCCAACTGAAGCGTTCGTTTCCTGTATGTGTTGTTTGGAGCCCCAGCGATACCTAATGTATTCTTGCCTCATTGACTGTTCTATGGAAATGACTAGAATAGAAGAAATGTGGACGTCATGTCAACAGAATTTCGATGTGTCTCAGCTCTTTAAGGTACAAGTATAAAGCTCTGTACGTTCAAAATACTTGTAGTTCCGTCTATTCATAAACAAAGGCCAAAATACAATGCAGTCGAGTTCTTGGAAGCTCTGGGGTGTCATAAAGCGTTAGTAGACCTTTGTGGTACAATTAAGTTCCGCATTTGGTCTTCACAAATCAATGAATTTTGTTGTAGCTTAGTAACACCTATGTGAACAAGTGGGACCTCCTATAATAATTAAAAAACGTAGTAGCGAAAACGTGCGACATTTTGTTTGGAGAATTAAATATTTAATAGTACAATTCTTAATATTGCACATATGCAACATGTTCAGTAGATTCCGTTTTAATTACCACTTTTTAAAATAATTTTTCATTTTTCTAAGAAAGTGTTATAATTCAAAAAAAAGTATTTCTTTAGCAGGCCAAATTTACGAGCCATATAATATAAGTTTTGATATTAAAAAAATCATTCATTACCAATTATGGAAATATATAGAACATAAAGAATGACACAGGTTAGGAGCATTGGTAGAACGCGCTGACCTACTTACCTCTGTATTCAACTAATCACGCTGTCCCCTAGTGATAAGAATTAATGTGAACATTTATTTATAAAATTTCTTATCTGTGCTGTGCACGAACTTCTTTGAATGCTGTCTATAATGACTAATTTTCGACTGTGGAAGCATTAAAACATAAATCCATACAGATAACTATTAGAACATTGAAGCTGACTTAATAATATACGTATAATTTAGGATGCAAACTTAAGAAACATTATTTTCTATTATCTACGGATCTTAGAAAATATTGAGAATAAGCTAAACTCTCTAGAAACTCTTCTAAAAATCAACAAAGTGGATATGGATTTCATTCAAAAAGGTAAAAGCATAAAAAATCAATATAAAAAGCTAATTGTAGTGTTTGATTTTTAGCCATACAAAATTGTCGTATAACAATGACTAGACCAGAACCCTGAAGATTTTAAGTATGTGTATTTGAAACGAATTTAATAAAATATCAGTATTAATAAAATACTTTGTATATACTTATTTTAGTTTAATAAAATATATTTTCTTATGGAGTTCTAAAAGCAAAAAAAGAAAAATTCAACTCGGTTTTTGATCTTGAATGGAATAGGCGTAATAAGAACATTATTCATTCTTTCGGTTTAGCTCTGTCTTCTATCTTGGGTTTTTTGCAGGTATTGTCCGTATCCTAAAAATATTCTTATCATTACTTCGACATTAATTATAAAACACAAACCGAAGTATAGTTAACAGAAGTATTTCTGTTTTTTCTCAAATGCTGATATGTTAAGGACTGAAATAAAAATGTATTTAGTTCTTAGCATTTAATATTTTAGATTTAAAAAATTTTTCCAAATATATGCACCTGTTGCGCTCCAAAAATTCCAGAACGCTTTCCACAATATTTTGTTTTAGTTCGCGTCTAAAAACAGGAATGATGTTTGGTATTGGATGTAGGCTTAGCATTTTCACAATTTTCAAATACCTCATAGACATCACTGTACGCTGTAAGAGAAGATAAAGTGTCCTCCATGTCGAGATACCCATAAGATGATGGTGTACTCATACGACGGCGGCTTCGAACTCTTGAACCTTCTTTTGTAACTTCTACGGTAGACTTGAATGATGGTGTGCGCGGCTGGCTTCGAGAAAGTGACTTTGATTTTTCAAAATCGTTCTGAGACTAATATTTCGAGAAAAAAGTTAATTTTGGTATTTAAAAACATTAGCTTTTATAATTTAGAAATTTTAACTATGGAAAAAATCAATAGAAGAATAGGTACGATTTAAAAAGTACTATTATTGCCAAAATTTACTTTATAGAAGTCCTACAGAAACAAAAGGTTAATCGACTTGCAGATTATCCAGAGATGCTTTTAAGTTCTTAAAATAACTCTATGTTAACATTTTTTATCCTTACTGTTGTGGTTCTAATTTCGGACACTAATATCAGCACAACAGAATATCAATTTTTCATTCATACCTGTGCTAATTTTCCTTGTTCTAGGTGGACGATCTTTTCCAGTAATTCTTTCTCACGGTTCTGATAGAATTCCTGAAAAGCAAAGCGGCAGTGAATAGCCTGCGATCGCTTCGACACAGTCTTACCTCCCTCTCCTTCCATTTAATGCACTCTGCTTTTGTTCGTTTTACTTTAAATTAAAATGAAATTGAAGCACATCAATAAATCAAAGACAAATGCCTAGTATGATAGTTAGTACATCTTACCCTTTTCGACAAGTGATACTAATTTTTCGGATAATGCATTTAAGTTAGGACCAAATTTTTCTTCCAAATTCTCGAAACGATTGACTACTTCATTGTACCTTCCTTGATAGTGGTTCATGTTATCTACCAGAGAATTTAGCTGAACATTTAAATTATCCACCATTTCAGCCATTTCACTAAAAAATGGGCAATGCGTGTAATACATTCTTCCAAAGAAAAGGTCAAGTATTTGATTTGCAATTATTCTTTCATTGGTAAGTATTTTTATGTGTCCGCAAAGTTCTGTGATTTTCTCATCCTTAAGAGTCGAGAAATTATGCAATAAAATTTCAAATTCAATTGAAAACGTAATCCTATTCTTGCCCTTCGTACATACAATTTAAAAAAAATTGAGCTATAAATTTGCTACAAATATTTTTACATGTTATTATTTAACTTTCAAAATAATTAGCTAGAACTTCTAAAAGTATTTGGGTTATTGCGGTCCGCTATTTTATACTTTACCTGACCGTAAAGTACTTAAGTAGTATGTACCTGGGCCTTACTTTTTATAAAACTCATCTTGCTAGACCTACCTGACTTTCTCACTGGCAAAATTTTTTGTTGGCGAAAACCATTCGTTGGGCACGCTGTAATTTTACAAGTGAAACAGGGTACCTGGAAACAATAAAACCCCGGCAGGAGGTTGTAACCAGCCTCTAGAACAGTTGAACGGCTTCTGAGGCTTCACTTCAAGGCAACTTCCTATTTAAAAGAAGTAACTAACAAATTCTTGTTGAGGATCGTTGCGATTTCTGTTGGGAACAAGGAGGCTAAACCCGATCTAGCTATGTGAGCTTCAATTGCACTGATGTTTTTAATCTAGTGTTTGCATTAGTTACAGGATAATCGCAAAATAAGGATAATAACGTTTCCATTCCTTACTATAGAATTTTTAAGATGTCTTTGATTGAATTTTATTATACAGACTTTTTTCGATTTATGTAACCCCTTAACCAATATTATTTTTAACCATTTTAATTTATCAATTAGTACAGCTCATCCGATAAAAAATCCCGAAATTTTATTACATAGGCAATTATCTACCTTTTCGTCTACTTTTGAGACGCAATTAAAATATAAGAAGCATTCTCCTCCTTTGCGAAAAAGAGTTATCTCAATCTACCAAGCATGCAAATGTAAGTAACCACCGCAAATGTGAAAGATGACAAGATGTTTGAAAAATACTCGAATTTTACAAACCTCGTTGAAATCTCCCGCCTATGCAATTTTTGCTAATTTTACTGAAACATAATCCCTACAAATAGTCATCTTGTTAGGTAATCGGATTTAATAGGCCATAAATAGAAATTGGAGGTAACTATAAAACAATGTTATGAATCCTGTTTCCATAGGATATTTTCAATCTAACCAGAACAAATACTAGCACCTCAACACGAATCTCACACAATACACGATTTTTTTAAGCCGAAGGACATTTCACATTCAGTTCCAATGGTTACGACGTAATACAAATAGTTGCTTCTATACGAACTCAACTCCTAATACCCCAAGAATTTTGCTGATTAAAAGCCATACTACTGAGTTCTCTGCTCGTAATTGTTCTAACGAAATATGCGCCTTACCGCTGTTCCTTTTCCTCCCAGACGCTTCGTCCTACGTCCTCCTCGGTGCTTTGTTTAGCTTTTTTAGCGGACGCGGTGTGCAGCTTCACAACCTCTGACCTAAGCAATTCCTTTTCCACCTCTAATTTTTGAATCTTCAGAGCTTGTGTGATTTTCTTCATATAAGTGACTGGATCGAAAGATGCAGCGCCGGAATTTGCTCCTTCTTCGCTGTTCTGAAGTTTTTTTTTTACCAAATTTAATCGAAATTGAATTGGCATGACCGTTCTAAACGGAAACTGCTAATCCTCCGGGAAAATAGATAAAATCCGATAAAGGCGAATTGCAACTTACTTTTGTTTGTCCCTTGGACGTGTTTAGAGAAATATCCATTTTAGAAGTCGAATTAAACGGAAAAAGAAACAATAAATGGCAAGGAAATAGATCGCCTTGATACAGTGGGCTCCTTTTATTGTCAACGGAAATTTCGTTTAGTACAAAAACGTCAGTGTAGCCAACGTAAACCGGACAAGACTAGTACTTCAAGCGGAAGATATTTGAATGCTGATGTTAATTTACACCGTACTAGTTACGAATGATGAACATTTCTTTTTAAAATGTAAGGTTTTAAGGAACTATAAAATAAAGCTCCGATGTTCTTTGTAAATCGACAAAATACTAACTAATTCCACTTTTTAACTCAAAGCTTTCAAAATTTTCTATCCTTTTCTAAATTCTAAGAGAGAGGAGTTTAAAAACTCAATTTTTGGTCAGATTTAAAATCAACGAAAGAAAACAATTCATAAACCCTTAAAACCAAAAAAGCACATTCTTCATACCAAAAACTAATTTATAGACTTTTGAATTAATTTTTCTTCAGGAACTAATGATTTCCAGATTTCACCAGAAAAATCCTTACCAGAAAGGGAATTGTAGAAATGTTAACTCAAAAAATACAAAAATTACTTAATTATTCAGATATTTACGGACAGCAATAACAAGTTAATAAAATGTTCCATTAATTTTCCTTATAAGACACTACTTACACCAGAAAACAATTAAATAAAACACAGATCTGAAGTAGGATTTAATTACAATTCTTCTGTGGATATTTCGGAATTAAAAAAAATAAATAAAACAAACATATCAAAGTAACAATCTCGTTTTTATTTGTGTAATTTAACATAAGAATTCTCATTCAGCATTGTTTCTTTTGCTCTTGTTTTTTCATCTTCAAATTGAGTATTTTTTTTGCATTTGTTTTTAACTGAACTGTTTCACTGTGTTATAAAATACTGAAAAATTGTCAACAGCATGGCACTGTAACAAAATATGCCAATTGATCAAAATAAATGTGTTATGTTCCTGTATTTTTGTATTTTGTTTATTCTGTTTTCGGATAAATCTAAAAAGTTATCGCCATGACCAAAATATTTTACAAAGACTAGATTTCAGTTGTAGTTTGAACGCATACAAAGTTAAACAAAATACCTTGTCAAAATACTAACTTCTGCCTTTTTTTATTAAATATCATTAACTATTTACATTAAAATTTAGCTATGTTATGTACATTGTTTTTTCTCACATCCCTATTCAAATAATGTAGCTCTACGAATTATTAACAAAACTTGTTAAGAACTCCCTTTTAATAGTGCCATAGCGAATAGAATCTCTTCTAAAAAATAGCTTTGGAGAAAAGTAATCCTTAAGGATAGTATAAATTATTACAAAAACGCAAATAATAAATTATGTACAAAATTAGAAATAAATACCACAGTTTAGCAAGGACAAAACCACTCAGCCAGTCGAAGCGGGTGGGTGGTCCAAAAAAAAAAAAATATTTGTATTTTGGGGTTTTGTTTTATTTTTTATTTCATTTTTTTAATTACGGGAAAGAACGAACACCGCACAGTCACTGTAATGCCTGCCTGATAACTTCTCTCTATGTGCCTTTTTTTTTATAAAAATAAGTCACTTATAAAATTTTCAAGAAAAACAAATCCCAGCCCGCCATTTCACTTTGTAGGGCCACGATTCACAACCTGAGCAATTATAATAAGAATGCCTAATTTTCCACATAATACTAACTGCCCACCATTATATGGGCGGGCGTTTCAAGTTCGTTTTCGTGGACATATCGGGATGAGCTTATGGAGGGCGAGACGGTTTTGAAGAGATCGTCTGAAGGTATCTTGCAACTAGGCACTAGCTCAGTAAATTCAGGTCCCAGGCCAAGATCCATATCAAGGAATCCGTATTCCCAGGATGGTACTCCCGTCGACGACTGTGGCACCGAAGTATTGCTAACAGACGAAGCTGTGAATGTCCCACTGATTGCCGTCGTCGTTGTAGGCGAATTCGGCAACAATGTCGAGAACAGGTCATTGTTATTTAGTGGATCTAGTGCGGACTGTGAAGATAGGCTTAATACTGAGCTCCAGTTAATAGAGCGGTTGTTGTCCTCATCTCCGTATCCCGAATCACTATCCGCTATCGATGTGACGGGCGTAGGGAACGGAGTCGCCCTTCCCGATTGGTTGTCTCGGAACGGATAGTGATCATAGGGATGGAGCGAATCACTGGGGCATTGTATCGAATTAAAGGGTACTGTGGAAGATTTCATACTGTTCAACTGATTAAATGTTGAGCTACACTCTCGATTATCGCCATTACTATTACTTATATTGCTAAAATGGCTTTGCTGCTGAAAACCTTGATTGTTTGTTGAACCCAAGGAATGAGGAATTGGAATCCGCGGACAGCCCATTGAAGGTGAATAGTCTATATTAATACCCGTAGACGTTTCCCTCCCCTCGCATTCAATTTCGTTATCAATTTTCTTAAGTGTATTACATATTAAAACAGATCTGTACAAAGATTGCTCCGAAACCTGCCGAAATCTAGAAAGCTTAAACATTGATAAATTTCTGATTTTTAACCTTATCTCTTTATAGCAGCTTTTACTATTGCACCAAGTTCCCCGTCCATCACAGCACCTTTTGGAATGCACTGCATCCGAACCAGTACTTAAACTAGAGCTACCTAATTCCAGGTACGATTTTCCGTTTTCGGCACACCTTATCGTCTGTTGTGTATAAGATGTCTCCCCAGGAACATAATAACCGCCGTTTTGATTCCAATTGAAATTTCCAGGCCGCGTTATTTGGTTACCTGTTCTAGAACAGTTTTGTTGCGGAAATGGTTCAGAATAGAAACTTGGCTTTGTGTTGTATCCATGCGGTGAATAGTTTCGATGCGGCGTCAAGGGGTACCGTAGTGGGCAGTATGTCGGAATGATGCTTTCTTCTTCTTCATAATCGTCTTCAAATTCATCCTCATCATCGTCTAATTGTTCGGCGCTTAATAATGTTGTTGCTAACGTTGATTTCGTTGAAATGCTACCCCAAGTATCTGTTGGTACAGCAACTGCTTGAAGTTTTGATATACAATCAACGACTGGCTCAGTATTCCATGTTTCACATGGTGTTGCGGCCACAACTTCTAGTTTAGTTATACTGTCCTGGCTATTACTGTTAGTATTACTACTTCCACCATCATTAACTCCATTCGAAAGATTGCTGCTACTTTCGGTTGACCATTTGCCCGATTTAACTGGTGAACAGCTCAGGTAAAGATCCCTCTCCTTCTTATCAAATTCAGTATCGTGCTTTCTTTTCGATGTGGTTGCATGAAGACCCATGGTATAAGACGACTGTAAGAAAAAGGAAAATAATTTCGTTATGTACTGAACAAAATAAAAGTTAATAGTTACTAATATTTCTTATAACAGGGCTGTACATAATTTTCGACGTGCGAATACAATTTTCAGAATTATCTACCATAATGGAAATTCAACATTATAGACCGTTTATTTGAAATTCTTTATCTTTATAAAAAAAACAAAAAATTAAAGCCAACAACTAAATAAAATCTAACTTAAATTGTAAATACAGATTTTTTCAATTGTGACCTTTTTATTAAAAAATGAAGGGCGAGAGGAAAATTCTGTGTAAAGAAAAAGAATAGTACAAAGTTAAGCATACATTTATAGAGAAATCGAAGATTTAACGAAAAAATACTATGCTTAGCATTAAGCATTAACATTTAATAAATGTTATGATAGGGAAAACCCGTACAGAAAAAAT
The DNA here is from genome assembly GCA_001932985.1 of Proctacanthus coquilletti. Lineage (NCBI taxonomy): Eukaryota > Metazoa > Arthropoda > Insecta > Diptera > Asilidae > Proctacanthus > Proctacanthus coquilletti. The sequence continues at coordinate 118,924 of MNCL01000043.1, read as the reverse complement.
GGAGTAAAAACCATTGCTTCTATTTTTGAGAACCATCCAAATAGCTTAAATTTATATACTATGAAAAAATACTGGTAATAGTGAGTTTTGTCAAAAAAAACCAATTTTTTTCCAGAAACTAATCGTTATATATTTATCCTTACTTTAAAATTAATGACGGCTTTTGTATTGTGGTCACATTAAGTATTCCTTTAGAGTGCGGGTTTGTTTCAAAAATTTATGTTTGAAATCTTGGTTTACTTTGATAACTATTAAATTCTTATTTCATTTATTTTCCTAACTTATTTTCCAAATCTCTAATTGTTTATTGCTTATTATGCAAAAGAAAACAACTGGTTTAGAAAGAATTTTCTAATAACATAATCGTCTACCGAAGTTTTTTAAGTACGAGATTAATTTTATAGTTAATCTGTTTCAACTCAGTATAAACGAAAGATTAAAGTAACTTTGATTTAAAGGAGATTTAAAGTAATGTTAATAAGTCGATAAGTTAGAAATGTATATAATTCTATAAACATGTTGATTAGGCAATTAACTTTTAGACAAAGTAATCTACAATAACTGAAATAATTAAACTACTTTATTCCAATAGTGTGGGCATAAGACTGCAAATCATGAAATTACAGTTAATCTTAAAATACTAATTTTGCGATCAATTTGGTGCACTCAAACTCAAATATGCCATTTACAAGTCGAACAACCATTTACAAGATATCTAAAAATATCCATTACCTACAAAATGCTGAATTTTTAATAAATACTTTTGATTTCATTTTATATTAAAGTTAACAGAGTTTTAAAGAAATTTGTACGTTACTTTTAATTCAGTTTTTTTGTGTGCTAATCTGTGTTGATAAACTACTACTGGATTACTAAAGATTTACCTCATAGAGAGGGGCTAACAGAACTATTTCATTTTCATATGCTTCATCTAAATAGAAAATACTTTTGATAATTAATACATTAACTTTGTTTTAAACTGAACCTAATTTTAAGCAGGAATTTCGCTTAGCAACTAAATTTTTACAGTTATAAACCTTAAAAGCAACGTTAAAATCGAAACCTCATTTCCACAGATACACACAGTACCTGTTTTCGGTTTTCATTCTGTAGCGAACCCAAATGGGATGGATGGAGGGGGTTGTTCACCACCTCACCAAGCAATCCACCATCACATCCCTGCCCCCGTGTCATCTGGCGATGAGAAAATTTTGTAAAAAGCTGAAAATTGCGAGGGCAGTTGATCTCATCGTCGTCATCGTTGTAGCCCGAGCAGCACCAGCAGACCCAGAGTCGGAATTGGAGTTGTCGTTTCGTCGTTGTCGTTTTCAACAAGAAGAAATTCTCCATAGCGAAAAGTTTTATACCGCTGTGCTGTGCTGGCGCTGCTTGAAGCTACAAAGAGAACCCGACCCGAACTAGCTGCCACACAAGTGCCATCGATCCACCTTCTCTTTTCCACTTAGCTGATGTAGGACGATTATTTTAATGCGCCCCACGCTCTATTTTCGTTTTGTGGAAAAGTACGTACGTCCGTCCGTTCCGTCCTCGTCGCCGTCGTCGTCGTCGTCGCCATCGTCGTCGAGTCGAGGCTTTGCCATGCCAGCGCGCTACGACTCGATCATGAATCGGTTCGCTGCAAAGCATTCTCTTGGCGTTACTTTCTCAGTATCTAAATTTCTTTATATGTATATAAAAGATTTTCCGACTCCAGTGATTCACGTGCCTACCGCCGCCTCGATATGCAAGAAAGAAGAAAAACACAAAGAACGTCTTGCCTTGCCGTACACCACTGTACGCCTGTAGACCTGGTACTTATGTACGGCGGATACGACGCCGCTGGTACACAACGCCAGCAGCACTAGCATAGCAGCGGCACGACAGCAGGCCTCCGAAGCAATCGAACACCGGCGAGGGGCCAGAGGCCCATCAGAAGGCATCATAGAGAGGCAGGCATCCTACCTGAATCGCAGGTAGTACGGACGGCGTTCTTTGCGAGCATAGCATTGACACCGTTAAAATTTTCGAAGACGGTACATCGCCATCACCATCACCGCGCGCCATCATACAACAGAGGCTGAGGCGATTCGTAGCAGCGCCGCCGGCGGAAACGAAGTGTGGAGGGGCGAAAGGAAGGGCACCATCATCATCATCATTGCCGTAACCGATACTCTACGATTCTTCTTCTTCTTCTTCTTCATCTTTAAATTAAAATAACTTCGAGCTTTCCCCTAAGCAATGCCGCAAATGCCAAAAAGTAACTGTAATTTTCCCTCCCACATGTACTGCCCGCGCGCGCGACGCAACCTAAAGCTTCGCGCTCCGTCGATGAACGGCGGCGGCAACGGTAGTATGCTGTTGTTGTTGCCGCTGCTTTTAAACTGTTGCTTCGTTTCTTAACCGCTAAGGATGCGTGCAGCAACAGCAACAACAAAATAAAGCTCTCTTTTCCCCCATTTTTATATCTTCAAGAAACGCAGAAAACGGTCACCGTCGCCGCCGCAATTTTTGATCACAATTTTCGTCGACTTGACGGTTTATCGGTCGCTCCATCGTTCGCTAGTCGACTGCGGTGATGGCGTGACCTCGGAAGTGGTCGCACGAAAGCTCTTTTCACCGTAACAGCAGCATCGTCGCTTTTCGGATCTCTCTCTGATTTTGGCCGTTTTTTTCCTTCGTCTTTTATTTGGTATTTTTTTTTTTTGGTTTCTTTGATATATATACATATATATAAATATATAAATGTTGCGAATGTGGCTGTCGATGGCGTCGACTATAATGGCGATGGGTTACGCTGACTTGGCGGCTTCTTGCCGCGCGAACGAATCGTCGCCGCCACCATTCGCCGATGACGTTCGCATAGAGTCGTATCAATTAAAAGCAGAACCGTGAGTCGCCAGGTCGCCCTGCAAGGTGGACTTGGAAGGCAAAAGGCAGGCGAATGCAACAATTTCGTAAAAATCCCCCGAGATGCCAGCGCTGGTGGCTGCTGAGCTCGGCGGCGGCTCCGGTACGGTGTACGTAAGACCTTTAACCACAGACGTTACGTTTAAAACTTGGGAAGAACATGCGCTCATTTTATTTTTCTACTCGGCAGTCACAGGCGGCCGCAGCACATCATACCCGCCATCCTGTGTTCTGCGCATAAAACAAAATATAATAACGTAGATATTTGTTCCCCGTACTCATGGTCCAGTACAGTGCCTCGGTTGTCGGGTAGCACAGCACCAAGCCGGAATTCCGCCATATCCGAACGGTGCCGAAGTTCTATACCGGCAACCGACGAACGAGCCGAACTTGTGTTCGGTAGAAGAATTACATGCTTCGCGTCGAGTGGCCGATTTCCTCGTGTTCGGGTTTCCACCGACAGTGCAATTTAGAGAGAACAGACGCAAGCAAGCGAAAAGCAAGGGAACAAATACATTCAACGTACATTCATAAAGAAACTAATACAATTTCGATAGCGACGTCGCAAAACAACGTATAATGTAGATTAAAATTATGTGAAAATGCGATTTTATATTTCTAAAATAACAAATATTTTAATTCATTAGTAGAACGCGCCTACTGGGTACATCAACACCGGGCTACCCCGGGTCGCCATGCTTGGCGTGGCGGCGCTGTTATCGGTTAAAGGGTACGCGTCGCGGCCTACAGACACTATACCCATCGGCCAAGCGGCCTGGGCCATCATCCATCCCCCTAATGTTGCTACTGCCCGCCGCGGGGCCGACAACGATGGCAACTAGTACGCCATCGCCAGCAATTATTTCAAGAAGAGCGGCAGCACCAGCAGCAAATGCACTCATCGCTGCTATCGCCATCGTCGTCGCCGTCGTCGTCGTCGTCATCGTCATCATCATCACGGGACGAGTCATCATCGGCAGCGGCCTGTCGGTCGCTTTAAAAATTCCCAAACTGATAGCTTTACGATGAGAAAGTATCTGGCGCGGTTCGGTTCGGCAATCGACTTTGGCTCGTTGGCGGGCCTTCGCCGTCACCGTCGCCGTCGTCGTTGTAGTCACCGGGCGCGCTGGTTGCTGCTACGCTAGAAGAATTCTTCTCCTTCAAGCTTGAATGTTATGACCAAAGCGCCAAGATTAAATCGTAAGGAATAAGAATCTTCGGGGGCCGTACACGACCGGAGCATATAGAGAGATATAGTCCCAACACGTTTACTACATTTCTATAGTAGAAAAGCCCGAGCAGCCACCATCGAGGAGCAGTAGCAGAAGTAGAGCCACCCTCTTTTTGCTACCCATGAATATATAGCCCCGAACGAACGGTTGCCATGGGTGCACAAATACAGAGGGTACAGTACAGAGCTACTCTTTCACTGAGAACAACCAACAGATGATGAGAAGAGGATTACAATACGGGGAATGAGGGTACATGACGTATAAAAGCTAAATATAATAGAACAAGCAAACCGCTCTGGTTGCTGTGTACCGGCTGGTGGTAAAATACCTAGTAAACTGCTCCGGGCAGAGTCGAGTTAAAATAATTCAATAGATAACTTCCCACAAAAAAATTATATATATATATATATATAAATATATAAATATATCCTCTACACTTTTCCAACGAAAAGCCAAAAACATTTTCACCATCATGTTGAGCTGACATACATTTTAATGAATTACTTAATCGCCCAGAAGGATGCGACTCTACCTGGCAGCTCCACCTCTGCACTGGGTGGCCGGGACTGCCCCATTGGTATCGATACTAACCAGGGACCCACAAATGATATGCAAACTTTTCTTCCCAATTTCCGAATGGTGTAAAAATAAAGTTTTTTTTTGTTTTTTATTATGTTTTGTTTCAATCGGGCTACAAAGGCAGCCTATGCATGCATAGAGAAAAGGGACTGTTGACTAGAACAGGTTGTCATGGAAATAACAGAGCCTGGTATGTTATCACGTCCTACTATATTCGCACTTGCAGATCAGATGGAAGGTGTAGGACTCTCTTTATTGTTTCAGAGGTTATCACCTACTTTGTAGTACTGTAATAAATCCCTTAGCTAGATGACGACATCCTCCGCAGGCGACGGAACCTATCTTATCTTGGCCACGAAATTCTTGCACTAGCTAAGCAGATTATTAACTTCTAACTACAGACGATATAAAGAAATCGTAACAGTACGAATAAAACTAACTTACTGTAGTATATTACAATATTAGCCATCCCCTCTCTTTAGACTAAGGACTTTAGTAGCCTAAGAATCTAACAACAAGTTGTAAAGACAGTATTACATTTTCTACAACTTTTGTTCGGACATAAGAAACGTTCATATTAAAATATATAAAACAAAACAAATAAAACATGAAACGAAATTGGCTTCCATTATCATTTCCTAAAAAAGGGAAAATATTTTCAAAAAGAAAATAGAAACTGCTAAAATATTATCATATACGCATTTGTTACATCCCAAACTTTTAATCGCTAATAAATAACATCGTCATATACTGCAGTAGTTTTACCTTTTTACAAATCAATATCCCCGATGATGATATAGAAAAAGAACGCACGCGTAAAAAATCATACTAATCGTTTTCCGGCAATTCTTAAATAAGCTAACGAAAAAATTCTCATTAAATAAACGTTAAATAACACCCTAATTCAACAAAAGAATAGAGAAATTCATACAACATTAAAATTAAAGACACTTGAATAAAGAATGATCACAAATTAAATATAAATTTTAAAATAAGTCAAAATTAGCAGAAAAATCGAAAATCAACTAATAAAAAATCTTAAAGAATCAATTTCTTATTGTTAGATACCTTTAGAGATAAGATAATTATTAATTTTGATGATAACTCCAGAAAACTAAAAACTTAATTTTATAATTATAGTAATTATTTGCATTGAAAACCTACATAACAAAAATCAATGTTCACTTTTACAAAAAATTGGCAAGGTAAAAGATGTAAATTAAATGAATTTTCCGGGACCTCAAATGTACTTTATAAATTTTATTATGCCTACAACCCTTAGGTATTACCTATTACCCTTAGGTAATATGAAAAAAATGGTTAAGAAGTACAATTTATAATTGAATAACCATGTTTAAGTTCTGTTTCCAATTGTATTTAGATATTATGGAAAACATAAATATTTTGCCTTTTAAATGCAATAATCCAGACCAAGATCAAATTACTAATAATAAATAAATAATAATAATAAATATCAAGGCCTTTTCGGACTTTATTTAATGTTCCGGCTTTATTAGGGTACAAGGGTCCACTAATCGAGATCTGGAAGTACTCAGGCTGCAGAATTAATTTTAATAATTTTTAATTTGAATAGTAAAACAAATGAATGAAATAAATGAATTTTTTTGTATTGATAAAACAAAAGAACAATTTATAGACAATTTTTCTAAGTAACAACTGTTTTATAAAATAATTGGGTAACGTAACTAAACTTTTTAATAAAGCTTTTAAAACATTTTCTCAGATTTTCAAATATTTTATAAAAAATAACTTGCAATAAAGGAAATGTCAACGTCGAAAATTTTTGTTATCTCAGACTTTGCCCGTAGTCTTGCAGTTTAAACAATAAACAATTGATTTTATAAGTTTTTAATTAAAAACAATGAGAATAAAATATGTTATTAAGGAATTTAATTATAATAATTCATAATATACGTGAACAAAATTACAAGTCGGCCAAGAAAAATAAAGAAAAAATTTAAAATATTTATGGAAAGCAAAATATTTTCTATTTCTCTTAGAGAAACCAAAAAAGCTAGTAGGTATTCTAATAAGGTATTTAAATCACGCATAAAATCTTACAGACAAAGTTTTTATATTGCCCTCCTATATAGAATATTTTTTCTACATTTTACCTATAAATTTCAATGGAACATAAAAAATAGAAACAAGCATACGTTGCACACCCGTTTCATTTGCAGTAAGAAAATTCTTTACCAATCAATAAAAATAAAATGGAAAAGTAAAATTTTTATTAAAGTAGTCTTGCTATAATTACTTTTCATTCTAGAACACTGTTCGAATTGGGAATTAAAGTAAAATCACTTAAAAATCTCAGTCTATAAAATGTATTAAAATGGAACAGGAAAAAGTTACAAGGGATTATCAGGAAAAGCGTTCAAGTTTGTATATGAACTTGAACATGCGATAATCTTCCAACTATACTCTTAAAATTGCGAACATAACGCAAATGCCAGAAAAAAAGAACATTAACTTATACAACACAATTGTATTTACAATCTTAATTAAGAAAGTAATTAAAATAAATATTTCCTGAAAATTTAAATCGGGTACCAAAGAACAAAGCAGAATAAAACCAATAGTAAACTAGAAAAAATTCGACATTTTGTTATAGTTTGTTATATGATTATTGCAGCCTTTCTTTTTAAAGTGGAACATTACCAAACAAATATAATACCTTTCGAAGATCTACATTAAGTAACGTTTCTACATCAGAACCAATGGGACATCGCATCGACTTCAAATACTTAGTTGGGATTTCAAGACGTTATTATCGGCAGACAAAGCTCCGAAGCTTTTGAAAGCGACTTTATAAAGTCTTTCTTTTTTATTAGATTGCGCCAGTTTTATCTTTTGTTTATTGAAGATATAATTTGACCTCTTTTTGCAATTTATACTGACCTTTGAAGATTTGGCATACCTAACGAAGGGCCCCAAGGATAAAAATTAAACATATTCCTAGTACAGAGTTCAGGTTTATTTTATTATTTTAAAGTCGGATTAATAAGATCCAAATTTCATTGAATTTTCACTTCAACAAAATTAAATTCATATAAATTATATCATTTGAAATTTTTCTACAGTAGGGTTTGCAGGCTAGCGGAAAAGTAGTGGGGTGTCATTCACTGGTGTAAAATTTCATTTAGACTCAAGAAATTAATAAAACGCTTCGTACGACTGCTGTGCTTATTTTATTATCTATAAAAATCAAACGCAGCACTCAGAATATGCATGACGCAACACAGATGAGATTTATGAAAAATAAAAATATAAAATAGGTATCTCAATGAAATTAATTCATATTTTAGAAACTAAGGGACTACACCATTTTTGTTTAGTTTAAATATTTTGTTTTTTAAACATTACCAAAACTATGATCGACGCCTTTTATTGAAGGTAAAGGTCTATATGGAATTTTATAGGAAATTATATTAACATTTTTCATGAATCCATACCGGAAATCAATAAAAATTACTCAATTTAGAAATCACCAACTGACTAAAAATTACTTTACAGATTATATGGTATAGAGATAAGATTGTTGCCATTTGTACAGAATAGAGTTCTCTATCGGGAAAATTCCATTTATAGAGACTTAGAGATTTCTTCTATTAGGTTTACAATTATGAAGATAAAATGTTTATTCGATTCCAGTCAAAAATTCAGAATTTATTCGAATTTTTGGTGGTTTTTGACTGAGGCATAACATATTTCGATTTACTGAAAACGCAGTATTTTAAATTTTTGGGTTATTCCTTTTCTGTTATAGTAATTTATAAAATTATATATATGCACTTTTACGCAAATAATTCTTACAATATCATTTTGATAGTGGAAAAATAAACCAAAACCAATAATAGTGCTTTAATTTGACTGATACCACGTTGAGTTAGTTGGTAAACGGATAACAATATAAAATAGGCAAAATAAAAAATAAACAACTTGTTAAATTTTTTATAACATATTTAGAAGTTTTTAAGTATGAATATTCCTGAAATATTATATATACAAAATACAAGAATTTTTATTAAAAATTTTTTTCTTCGACATTCTGTAAATTGGAACATTTAGAAAAGTAATATTAATTTTTGCTATTAAAAACAAATTTTGACTATATTTTTTTAGTCAAAATTAGTTTTGATTATATTTTAAGCAAATTTCATATTCTAATAATTGCTACATTTCATGTGTTAGTTTAACTACCTCATCGAAATTAAGTCTATTGTACATTCTCTTTACCTCCAAATCGCAATGACTTCATAAGAAAGTAAATTGTTAGTTAAATTCTGTTGTATGTGCAATTAATCTGGAAAATAATCCAAATCCAAATCTCTATAGGTTCTCTCTTATTAAAGCCGAAATATCATTACTCTAGCCAGACTCTATAAATAATATCTTGAAAATAATTTGCAAATAGAGAAAATTTTATAATTATTTTAAATATTAATTAAATAGATGCATTAAGTATGGAGAAAAGTAAAGGCTTCTTGAAGAGATAGAGGAATACCATTTCATCAAGATAATACTCGACCACATTTCGCAGAAACTATAAAGCTTGAGGAGGCGGAGGAGGATACGTGTGCTTCGTACGCCCACCTTTTCCCCTGACATTTATTTCATTGAGGTTTTACTTCGAATAGGACCTCTTCTTATACAGGAAGTGCTTTACCGTATGCATGACGGTAGAAACTAGCCCCGTGTTCGTTGAATGTCTAGAAGTAAAAAAAAAAAAAAAACGTAGATTCCAAAAAAAAGAAGCATTCATAAATGAGAAATTCTAATTTTCCCCTCGAAATAAAATAGATTGCTTGTTTTCTAGAGGTACTCACAGAACTTCTGAATGATTTTCGAAGAGCGCATGTTTGCACCTTAATGAGCAAGCACCTAATGAAAGATACCTCAACTTGTTGTTAAATGGTGCAGTTGTCTATCCTTCGCGCGACCGATAGCAACCATCTAAGCCCATCTTCTCTCTTAAAAGTTGACGATTAGATGCCGATTGTCATCAATTTGTATGCAACGGCGAGTCCTTCAGGAGAAATCATTTCGCACATATTCAGATTCCATACAGTTGTGTAAATCTTCGGATAAAATTCTCTCTCTGGCACAAATGTTATAGAGTCGGGGTCTCCCGGCACCACATCTTTCGTACAACAGAAGATTCCCCTTAAAATTAAAGCGAAGCTGCCTACAAGAACCTACTTATTTATATACTATGTCACGAGTCGAAATATTTACACTATGTCTTATATAATTTCACTTATATCTCTTGACGAGTGCTCAATGAAATAAAACAAAAAAGAAAAAGTAAGCTAGAACCTCAGAGTCTTGATTTCTCAGATGGCTAGCCTGGTCAGCTAAAGCTCCGGGAGCTTCGAAATAATCACAACGGCCAAGTATAACAGTAGCATTAACTTGTTGAATAATTGAGAGCATATCAGTTCGAGGTTTCTTTGCATTGTGTGATGGGTGGCATCATTTAAAATATTACATGCATATAATAATTTTCTAAAAAAAAACTAATATTAAAAGAAATAAAACGTAAAACTATACGGAAAAACAGAGAGATAACAGAATTACTTAGGCATGACGCATCTCTCTCCTCATGTCCCCAAACCGGATTACTTAGATCACTCCCCTCATGATTTCAGCATTTCTTTAGGATCCATGGCAAACACTAGGGAAAACCAACTAACTGGACTGGGTGACTGAAGTTTTTATGATACTTGGCAGGCAGGCAAGGCAAGGCAGAGCAAGACGTGAACCAAGCTTGATGTGCTTGCTTGCTTGCCTGCGCTATAACGTACCAGCGAGACCACACTAGCGCACACACCAGGCCAACACAGCGCCCCATGAAAAAGGTCATAAATGCGACAGAGCTCTAAGCTGAAGCTTGGCGATATAGCCGAGGTATAGAAGACTGTATATAACAGTTTACCTAACGACCGCATACATAGCCAGAGACGAAGAAGACGACGAAAACGAAAACGACACGACTACGACGAGATATACCTACCCCACCTCTGAGAGAAGGGACTTCGTCGGAAGAGAATTCTATTTACTGCCAGGTCTTTGGCTGCCATAGTTTTTCCTTGAAAATCCAAACTAACTTGAATGCGTAGAAAGCCATAGTGCGGTCCCGTGGTCCGAACAAACGACTACGAACCGACCGACGCACACTAAGGCGGGCGCCGTCACTTTAAAACTCTTCTTCGGCGATGATCTAAAATGAACCTTACCTCGACGAGTCTTCTTTTGCCTTTTCTGTGTAGTGGTCGGTCGTAGCAAAGAATCTCGCTTGCTTAATATCCTTATATACTTTTATATCGCCGAAGAGAAAGATATATGCTAAAGCATTTTGTTATGCATTTGCGTTTGCCAAGGCTTTGGGGCTGTGCTCTGAGCTGTGCTTGCTTCTGCTGCTGTTATTTTATATTCTTTACGTCAAACGAAAGAATAAACAAGTTCTGCAATTTCTGCAATTGCACACTGATTCTCCTCTCTCTTAAAATTTTCTGTTGATAGTTTTAATTCCATTTTTTTTTTTGTTACTTATTCCTTATCCTTCTTCTTCTTATTCTTGGTCTTTTTTCCGTTAAAAATGAACAACAATACGAAAAAATTCTTCTTCTTCAAGTGACATAAGTTCTCGCTCAAGAAGAATTTGCTTTCTAACGTTCGTCGTGTATTCGTACCCCATCTCTTGAATTCCCCGGCAATTGAAAGGGGGCCTTAATAGTTCTCTCATGCTTCGACAGAGGGCAGTCATTCCGGACGATATCAAGGGATAAGGTAACGAGTTTGCTCTCAATTGCTACCTTTTGAATTCAAACCGGGATTTCTAACTTCTTTAAAATTCTTAATACTAATAGAAACGCCTCAAAATATTTTCGTAATACGTAAAAACACAAAAAGGATAATAAATGTAACAGAAGAGATAGAAGATTCAAAAACGTATAAAGTTAAAATAATAAAGATGCATAATAAACACACACTTAGTATTAACCCATAAATTGTATTTAATAACTGCATTTATTTACTTTATCGCGTCATTGAGTTAATAGTTTATTTCTGTATTTTGTTGCTCTACTCATTATCGAATTATATGTTTGAATCTCGTTTATATAAGATTAATAAACACAATAAATTAAAAGTATCTGAGAAGCATGGAAATGTTTAAACCTAAACTACAGTCTTTTTATCTGTACTGAAAAATCATTGCAATAGTTGTTTTTATACATATTTAACTGCTATACTCATTTCCGAAGTATGTCAATACTACACTGGGTCGGTACGGACCCGACTGTGCTCTTTAAATACTTAAGACAATATTATTTTTTGCTTTCCTACCTGTATACGTTTTTCATGCCTTAAATTATACAAAATAAGTCAGAAAACATTGGACGAACAAGTAAAAGTAATTATTATTAAAATAAAAGGGTTGTATAGCGCATATGCTGCCTTCCAGTATTTAAGGACATAATTTTTCTCCTTTATATTAAAATGTAGACGTTATATGTGCCACTACAAATAAAAATTTTTGATTTAGAACCAATTGATGACTGCACGACTCAGAAACACCTTTTCAATTTCCTTTACTTAAATCTTTAATAAAATAAAGCGCTTAGTTTTCCTCTAGTCCTCTAGTAGAGACCACATAAATCACAGAAACAGAAAACGACTAATAAAAAACCTGCAGAAAACTGCAGGTCTAAATAAATTTGTATTCCATTAAATCAAGTAATATTTCTTTAAATTTTCCATAAACTATAATGAGCTAAACGGGACTTAGGTAGATTCTTCTCCGTATGCAATTGTTGAGATGTACGGGCAAAACGTTAAATTTTTGAATAGTTCAAAAATGGTCTACCTTTCCATGTTACGATTCTCTCGTAAATAAAATGAAAAATATAAAACAAAATCGGACTATGTCCACGACACAAAATTGACCCGCCATCAGCAATTGAGGTGGACAAAAATATAAAAATTTCCATATAAAAGTTTTTCTGCGTTTATATTCTGATTTTCTTCGTATCTTACCAGCTTTGAAAAATTCATTTATATATTATTTATTTGAATTATTTCGTCAGATATGCATAGGTACGAACAAAAATTTCATACTTTATCGTACCCACTCTTTTTTATTTAATAATTATTACGTCGCAAAAAATGCAATTATAATATTAATTCCTCAATTATCTAATTTTCATAATTCTTAAAATTGTGAATGAAATGAAGTGTAATAAAAAAAAAAATAAAAATATTTGTTCATCAAAATCGAATTATTGGGCAAACCTTACTTTTGAATCTTAAGTACTTTTACAAAATTGTCGAAGTTATCTTTAGACAATTATAAATGTTATAAATAAAACATAAAACATAAAAATAAAATATATATATATAAAATAAAAGTGAACCGGTATATATGTATTTTTAAGAAATAAATATTATTAAAAACATTATGGTTCCGACGTCCAATTTATGAAAGAAATAGGCCAAATTTGATTTTTAAAATTACGTCTCGCTTTGTAAAGGGCAAAATATTCAGTAGAAATAACAAAGATCATAAAGTGGTAATATTAACTAAAATAACTTAAAGACCCCTTTAATACCCTCAGTTTGAACGAATTGTTCCATAGACGTTATATGTATATTATTTTATTGCAAATAAATGGGATCATTTTGAATTTAGTGAGATACAATAATCAAAAGTAAAAATAAAATATAACTTCTAACATTCCAAAGCAAACAAAACATAAAGCCAGAAACAGGACATCAATTATGACGAAAATAACTATCTGAAATACTTTCTACCTTTTTAACTTTAATATTATTTTTTATTTGTTATTCTAAAGGTTTTCGAGTTCATAGCACAACTGAACCGACTTTTTTGCTTGACGATACTGCAGGACCGCACACTGTGGGAGCAAGAAGGGCTCAGAGATGGCAAAAAAAAAAAAAAAAAAATGAAATCCTGCACCCTCCCCCTATAGCCCGGATAGCCCCATGAGGTTTCGACTTTTTTTCCTCTCACCACTCAGATTTCCAGGCTCACAGTACAATACTGAAGATGAGATGTAGGAGGCTACGATGATGTGGATTTGGGGGAGAATTTGGAGATGAAAGAGGGCGGCGATGACGCGGGTACCGAGTCTTCAGTGTCTTATAGAAGGCGTTAAACACGTTGCAGAACGGTGGGACAAATATGTACAGGGAATATAATTACAAAAAAAAAATAGAAATTTTATTCTAGGTATATCTGAACCGATGTCCCTTATTAGGAAAAACGTTAAAACTAGTCTAACATATGTAATTTAAATTTCGAGAAATCACTAGGACCTGGAAAATGATCTGCACTCCATACCTTCGTCCTTAATAATTAAGCAAACATCTATACCTACAAGATTTTGTATAGAATTTTTACATTTCAGATCATTTGTCAGTCTAACAAATCAAGTATTTTTTAAAACCAAAGTATGAGAGTGTTTATTTAAAAAAAAAAAAAACATAACTTCGAAAATAGCAGTTTGTTTTTAGAAGTCCAACATTCAACTGATAACATAAAAAACGATTAAATGTTTTGAAATAATTTTATGTTTGTCTGTCTATTCGGCCCTTTTGAATATCATGCCTTATATTTAGACTTTGTATATAAATATAAAGCTTAGAAAGTACTAACGCAAGAATATGAATACAAAGTAAACTATCTTCAACTAGAATTTCTTCAGAACTTTAATTTCTTGCTTTCAAATTTAAAGAATTGTAAATATATATATAACGTATATCTTGTGTCCCGCCGGTTTTTTATTATTAGACTATAAGGATTTTAATCATACGTCTAAGTCTATATTAAATTTTACGGAACTGCTATGAAACACTTTATCGCATAAAGTACTTTTTTAGCGATAAAGATTTTCATATGTAAATTGTATATGTTAATATGATCCTGCATGTCTTTACCCACATCCTACCTACTGTTTCGCAAAACTCTCAACCTTTCATTATTAGGTTCAGGTTCTTTTAAGTCTGATAAAGGTTTAAAAGCCTACTATAAAATCCAACTATCTCATTTTTTCCTTGTGCCTTTTATGATCCCAAAATTAAATATGCTAAGATATTGAATGGGATCGATTTTACAGCGAATAAGGTCATTACAGATATTGAAACGATTTATTTTAAAAATTACTTCCCAATCTTTTGAAGTTATGCAGGATAATTTATAAAAAAAAAAAAAAAAAATTAAGGATTTACAGCAACTAGAACAGCCTTCATTGATTCCATAAAAACCAAATAAAATATGTCAATTTCATGCATTGCTTACTTGACTAGTTTAGCTTGCTTGACTAGCTTAGTTTACCTGACTAACTTAGTTAACTAGCTTAACTTACTTGACTAATTTAGCTTTTTACTACATGTCCCAGTTATTAACTATTCAACTATATTGAAACATCAGGATTGGGTCAAACGTATTATTGTATATGCTTTGAAACGCTGCTTGAAACAGCATTGATTTATCTATTTCTAATTTCCTTTTCCTCCAGAAATTGTATTTTCCAACTTCAATATTACAGCACTTAAAATTAGTCTTTCTTTTTTGGTAAAGGTTTAACCTACCACCCAACCTGTTATACCCAAAATGTCTCACTCCTACGATATTAAAATAAGATAAAATAAAAAAAAAAGTCAAGAAACCCCCAACATTTATTCAATCTAGAGTAACATAAAACTGGCAACACTAGCGGGTTTGTTGAAAACTATACTGCACAGGAATCGTATTCCATATATAAACACGATGTATATACCACAAATGGTAATGACATGTGTGAACGCAAGTATTTATTTTTACTCTTGACAGTTTTGATAACAATGTGCAAATTCGAAAAATGTCACAGCAGCGCGCGTAAAGACAATAACCGAACATTTTTTGTGAATGAAATTAAATAATTCTACTTACTTTGATATCAGTCCACATATTAATTGTCTGATCTTTTTGTATCTCTGACAGCAGAAGATGAAGACGTCATTTTAAATACCGTTTTTGAAACGATTATAAATTTAATTCTTTTTTTTTATTCTTTTCTTTTCTTTTTTGTTTTGTTTTTTTTTTTTTCTTTCTTCAAAATTAAATATATAACACAAATTATTATTTTTTTTCTTATATTAAGGCTCTATATCGAACTCAAGGTATGTTATTATTATTTCACTCAAAAACTCGATATTTTGTTAATTTTTGTTCACAAAACACCACAGTCCAAATGCCACTCAACCTATGTCATGAAGTGCACAGGTCTGACTGGTTTTCCATTCCTCTCCAACAGTTTTGCTTCCAAGTTCCAACTCTCTGTTCAGGCAGTCGTCGATCCGAATACCGAACGAGAATCTGAGTCTGCCTTGTTTCTGTTTCTACCTTCGACTTTGCTAGCTGCTTGCTCGTATGTATCACTGGCAGACTTTACACTACTGAGGCTCGGCCTGTTCCACACTCAGCGCTAGGGAACTGTATGCCGTTGTACATAGGGCCACACAGCCGCCGTCTGTGTTCGTAGACTTCAAAGTGAGTCGATGAAACTGTGGCGACTGACGAGTGCCTGCCTTTTGCCTGTGCTGCTATCGTGGCTACGGCTGGCAACCTATGCCAGGCTACGGCCAAAGTTGAGCTACCCCTGCCGCTGGGAATTTTATAATGGCAAAAGAATACTATGGCATTTGGGCACAGCGGCACACCAGCTCAATGCAGTGCTTGCTTGCTAGCTGATGTTGCCTGTTTCTACTCTGCTGGTGCTCACGTACACGGCGTCTCTGGCCTGTCGTATTCGTGTGTGTGTGTTGGTAACTTTGTTTCTCGTTTCATTTTGGGTCTCGTGTGAAGGTTCCAATGGGTTTTCTGCAACTTCCCTCGGAAATTTTCTGCGCCCTTTTTATTAGACAAAACCGAACAAGGGTTCAGCAAGTTTTAAACTCGCACTTTCAGCCTGGTAACGATGAAAAAGGCCCCTATGAAAACCAGCAGACTTCAGGCCATACTTAAAAATATACCAATAAAACACTAACCCTGCCTACTCTTTAAATGTAAAAACGAACAATTTCTTAGCGTCAAGCTGATCCCCTTGAAAAACTGAAATTTCTCTTGCTTTTACAGCTATTAACTAAAGTTGGAGAATTCAGTTAATATTATAATTTATATTTATCGCAAACTTGCTTGTTACTAAACAGAACCTTGCTTGTTTTCGAATTTTTCTTTTCCTTCTCGATTTTCCCAATCCGGGAATAATTTAATGGGGGAAAATATTCTTGAGGTTTTTTTTTTCGGGTTCCAAGGAGCCTAAAGCGACTGCTGATGCACTATGATGCTTTTCAAAAAATTTCTCGATGAAAACACCTTGCTCGACAGAACGTTTCATAATTGTGCGGTTCGGGACATCGTAATCTCGAAATGAGTGCACCTAAAATAAGCTTCAGTTAAGCGCATATATTCGGATGTACTTATGTATGGAGGCTAACTTCGTATATACGAACATATCGAGCTGTTGGAAATATTCCCAGGCGTTTGTTGAAAGAATATCAAGTATAGTACAATTTAAATCCTTCTGAGAATTTGTACTTATCTCACTTTCAAGGTGGTAGAAATGGTAAGAAATCGATTAATTTCTTTTTTGGATGTCCATATTTTCTCTTTGATAATTTCCACAACATATTTTCATATAAAGTTTGATAATTAAACTATTACGCTTGAATTTTTCTGTAGCTTAATCTGTTCACATTCCAAGGTCTTCTTATGTGTTGATCTACATTTTTCTCTTGTGCTCATTTATTGATAATCAAACATCTTCATCGTTGTATTCCAAAAAGATTATTCGCAACGAATATGTACTAATTTAAAAAATATACTGAATTTCTGCACTATTGTAATATGTTTAGTGACTGTACATCGAACTTTTAACTCTTACTGGAAATGTAGAATTAAAAATCAGTGTTTTACTAAACCGTATATATGAAAATAAGCACTTCACCAAATCACTTCACTAGGAATTAATGTGAATTAAATGAAATAAATGTTCACAGTGTTTATTATAGAGTTTATAAAACCTTTCAATAAAAAAATAAAAGCAAAACTGAATTATTTCACTACAGTTTCGCTAAAGTTCTTTACAAACTCTAGCTGTACACTTATTGAGTTCAAACTTTGTATTAATTTTTCGAATTCATATTTCTTTCTATCACTGTTTTTTTTTTATAACTCAGTTTACTTTATTGCTAAAATTCAATTAACACACTGTAACTGTGTAGTACACAACGGGAAATTAAAAGATTAATAATCATATATTGATATTAAATATTTTATATATCACTTCCCTTTGCTATCCTTTGATTTTTTTTCTTTCTTAATCTTACAAAACAAGACGAACATATTATGACTGATTTTGAAAAGATTTGCAATTATTATTTTACACTGCGCTTATTTATTTTATGTCATTTTTTTCTATGTATTTTCATAACTTGATAGGCTAAAAACAAAAAAGAACTCGTAATTATTTTAAGCAATACTTTTAAAATTAATATAATTGCATAATGTATAATTGTATTATAACATTCTCATCTTTATACTCATTTTATACAAGGGTTTCTAGCAGTAAAACAATTACTACAGTTCCCTTGTAAAAACATTCATAATAAAACACACAATTTAAAACTTATATTTCCCAGTGACAAATATAGAAGCATTTTCTTAAAGAAGCTGCTTGGAAGACTTCTTGCTCTTATTATTGGGAAGTGTTTAGAAAGACTCTCATTTTTATTTAAAAAAAAAACTCTTGTAAGAGTAATTTGTTACTATTCCCACATCTGGAGTATCGATTATAGGGAATTCATTTCCCTCTATTTTTTAGAAGCTTTTACGAAAGATTTAATTTGTTCTGTTTTGTTAGATAGCGAAACAAAATTTTTCAACTTGTAGTCAGCTTGCAAACAGTAAAATGTGATTAAATAAAAAATAAGTTTAAAAATAAAATCAGAAAAAAGTGTGTATGAAAAGAAAAAATTAAACAAAAGTAAATATTAAAAATAAATTGAAATTTTAAATTTACTAGAAAACGTTTGGGAAAATTTCCAAATAAATTTTCAACTAGTGTGTAATATCTTTCCAAACAGCATTTGAGAAGAAAACTAGCTTTAGCCTCCCTGCAATGCCATACAATTATTAAAGAGCAAGCAATTCCAAGCTTCTAAACAACGCTCCTCTGTAACCTTATTGTAAGCTTCCGATCCTCACTTGTTACGAAAAACAATGCATTAAAAATATTGAGTATACTTTTTTGTTTATGTATCAAAAATTTCTTAAAACGTTTATACAGAAAAAAGCATATACAATTTAATTGAGTGTCTTAAACAACTAACAAGCGACTTCTGCTTCCCTTTGAATTTAATTTTTGGAATTGCTCGCGTTATGAAATCTTTTTTAATTACATCTACATCTAAATACATTGATTACATAGGCCAACCGTGTTTTTGGTGCTAAGCGGTTCATACAAAATTCTAATAGTATTTTTGAGAAAATTACGTGTTTATAATCAAAAATATTTAGTTACCTGTTATTTTTCATAAAACAACATTGAAACATGAAAAAAGTCCTGTTTTTCCAAGATCATGAACAGCTTTAAAAATATAACGGAATATTTTGCAAATCCAAAAATAGTACAAATGTAAACTTGTGTCTTAAGTCAAAGTCTAAAGGCATAATAAATTATACTTTGAGAAGTTTTCTATATTTCGAATCATGAACAACCAAAGTAAGAGCGCGAAAGTGAAGCATTCGAGCTTATATATGCCTACAGTCTTTCTACAAACTATATTAGTATTATTTGTAGGTTTTTTTTCCGTATTTTTTTGTATCTATGTAAACTATATTTTGAACTTATAAAACATTCTCCTAAAAATTATGAAAAGAAGCAAATAAAATAACGTCTGTGATTTTTTAATCCTTTTTTTCTTGAAAATCACACGTAGTCGAATTGTCTTATACAGATTCGGATTAAGAGCAACACCAAAAACTTAGTGCAACTTTATAGACCTGTGCTAGCTTTTAACTGTTATGACACTAGAGAAGCAAAGAATTTCAATGTTTTTTTTATACTTGTGTACTCACTTAAAAAATAACTACGTTTTAGATATATTTAACCCTTCGCTGTTTTGTGTACTGATAAGTGTACATCGCTATGTGCTGCTGAGTTAAATGCTCTTAAGATGTTTTTTTTTTTTTAAAAATCAAGACTATAAGTATAAGTTTATATTGTGTATTGTTGAAAATAATCAGTCTAGACTATTTTTTACAAATACGGAATTTTAAGTACAGAGTATAAATACTTTTATTCTGAACGATTCTGAAAATTCTCAAGAATCTTTTACGGCAGGGATGAAAGAAAATTTTATGGTCTTATTTATTTACTATTTTATGCTTTTGAAAGGAGAAGGTTAAATATAAAAATAAAACATATAGCCACGTTTATTTCTTTACACTTACACCGTTACTGTCCCACTTAAATAAAACAATATATTATAATAAAAATAACTTACCCACTTTTACTGAAATATAATAAAATCTAATGAATGAAGGTAAAACAGTACTAAAAATAAAAATCTAATTTTGTTATGTGCATGAACGTATTATTAGAAGGAAGAATAAAATAAGATGTAGAAAATAGTTTAGGAAAAATGAAATTATTTTCAACCCATAAATGATTGATAAAAAAATAAAATATATTATAGTGAGCCCAAGAAAACAAATACATTCTCAGACTTCTTTAATATAAAGCATCTTTTTACATCTCTACAATATTCTTACTTACATAATTATAAAATTCATTTAAAAATAAACTAAAGGACAAAGCTTACCTAAAACATAAAGGCATCGTTTTATTGTGAATCACTAGAACTAGAACTGGAACTATCCGTGGACATAACTTCAACATCATCCTGTGAAGCTTCTTTATGTGCCCTTGTATCCAGAGTGACCGAGCTCCCAGATCCCATTGACATGTGCAACTCGCCCAATTGCCAAGCGAACTGATTTTGTGCAGAAGTTGGAACATCACCACCAGTTGTTCGATGGACATCATTCATATTATTTTGATGTGTCGCTGCGTTTCCGTTAATATTCAAATCGGATTTACCAAGGAAACCAACACGCATTTCTATATCTGTTGGATAGGGACGACGTAAATCACCCTGTGTCCATGACAGTGGTGCACAGATTGCATTTGATGCGCTAATACGGTGGGCATATTTTATTAATTCTTCTGATGCAACTGGTCTTTTATTTGCTCGCGCTATACTAGCAAGTTTTTGTCTAGCTTGAAACAGCGCAGTAGACAGTATTTGTTCTGCTTCCTTTAGTTGTTTTTGTAATTTTTGTATTTCAGCATCCTATGAGAATGAATATTTTATTATAAATATTTATGGATAAGGTGGATAGTGGATTTTCTTGTATTTTTACTAAGCCGAATAATTGTACGCAATATACTATTATTGTTTATTTCAAAGATGGATATAATTAGGAGTAAAAGTCCAAGAAGACGATGCAGTTCGTAATAATCGTAATCATGACCAATCGTAAAGATTCGATTGTTAAATTTTATGACTAAAACTAAGTGCTCATAAGTGCAAAATTCTTATTGATATGAATTGAATTTAAAATTTATTTAATAGAATATCTTAGTTCATATTAGTTCTGATATTTTCTTCTTCACACTCTGATATTTAATTCAAGTATTTATTTTTATTGTATATTTATATTTTATAATATAAAATAGTGAGCATCAAGCGATCTTTCACTGACTCCCATTAAAATTAGTAGAAAGAAATGAAAGCCGTTTTACTTATTGTTTTTATAAATGTTTTCTAACATATTTGGCAAATATAGAAGTTTCCATAAAACATAATATGAAACACAGATTACTTCTTTTAAATCTCCATGACGAATAATTTCGTACTTTCTACGATTACTTTCAATAATTTACAAAATATTACATTTCTATCTTGAATTTGTTAAAGACAAGACCGAACAAAATAAAACAGAATTTAAAAAAAAAAACACAGATAAATAATATAGCAACTGTATATCCATTCAAGGTGAACAACACAGATTTTATTCAGAAGATAAATGAAAAGCGTAAGACCACCGAAGGGAAATTATATAAAAAAATAAAAAATTATACATACACTACAAACAACAAATTTTCTTACTTATTGCAATCGAATTTTAATTCAAAAGCCATATAAGCATTGTAGGCATATTCTCGAAAACCTAGTTTAAGATTTCTAATCTGAAAAGTGTCTATGCCAAAACACGCAATAAAACCTGCTATAGGGGTAAATATTCAAAAAAGTGTATAAACATAGTCAAATTACAATCCGTCTATAAAAATTAGTATATATCCTTGAAAGACAAATAGTTCAGTCACGGGATAGGGACCAAAACAACAATTTTCAAATTATATCCGCATTAATAAAAAAAAAATGATGCTGGATTGTATTTACCATATTTATCTACTTGAATGGTGTATACAATGTAACGTTAGTCATCTAAAAAGAGACTGGGTCATCACAATATAACATCAGAAAGTCAAGGGAAAAGGGAAAAGTCAGGCGATAAGACATTAAAATCGCACTTTGCGGAAAAGATTAAAGGAATTCTTCATTAAAACATCAATTAACAATATGCATTTTAAATAATTAATCTTAAACGCTTTCAATAATTAAATCTGTATAGTGTAGCAATGGTTATATTCCTTTACACTGTTATCTGATAACCTTTGCTAACCGAAAGAATTTGAAATATCTTTAAGTACCAAGTGCTTTTTATTGATCTTTCCGCTTAATACTTCTATTTACGAACATTTTAATAATATCCAGTAAATAAGATTTAAAAATAGCAGAAGTATTTAATGTTTCATAACATCAAAACTTTCAAATTATATCATTTATTTATTACGTCAGTCACCGATGACTGACGTGAACGAAATACCCACTGTCGGTCACTGGTAACCGACGTGGCACTTAAAAATTAAAATATATACCTAAAATCAGATTTTTCTGTATTCTGTATCAAATCCTTGTAATGGAAACAGTTTTTATTATTTAAAATATATTGCTCTAATATAACCATTAAAGTTATATTACTTGTATAAGTATAGAAAATTAATTATTTAAACCCCTAAACACGCTAAAACATTAAAATATTATATATGGACTACTTTTATGTTTTATACAGAGTAATGTGAACACTGAACAGAGATCAAACACTACAGCATCAATGTTTATAATGAAAAGGCCTAAAACTCAGTATACTGATGTGATATTTAGAGAAATGCAATACTATATGATAATCCAAATGATGATTTAATCCAAATTATATTCGAGTTCAACAGGATGAAGATATATAATCTATATATTTCAGCTCCACTTAATAAAGCAACAGAAGTCTTTAGAGCTGTTTTCCCGATATGCAAAACCACCTCCAAAGCACCACCACAAGCTCTTTCCATTCCGGTAAACTGACCAAGAAATTATCGAAATCTCTTACCTGAACTTCAACTTCTGCACGTAATTCGCTCATATTTTGTTCAATTTTCGCCTGCTCAGCTGCAAGCTGTAGGACCTTCTTGAATTCATCGTCCTTGGCTACAAGCAAGTCTACAAGGGCCGCATGGTCCGCACTGGACATCTTCTGGTGCTTCGGAGCTATCGTGTTTTCAATCAACTCCCTGTAAATCAGATGCGTGACACAGATCGACTATTTAACCGCAAAGAACTTACTTAGCAATGATTTCAATATCATCAACGAGAAGTAGCAGTCTTTCTTTCGTACTTAGGTGGAAGGACATTTTGTACTAAACACGATTTAAGTGTAAAAACGGTCCTCAACAAACGAAACCAAAACAGACCGCTACTGTTTGTGAAGTTTTACCGCTCGTCCTATCTTCTTCTTGCTTGTTGTGTACAGCCAAATAGTTCTAGAAATATGCTTAATGTATTCTAAGTCACATTTGTGTAAATAATTGTTGATCCTTAAAAAATATAGTTAAAGACGAACCAACTTATTTAAATATTGCAAAAGTGTTATTTGCGCTCTTAAAATTTGAATCTTAGTTGCAACAGTACAGTCAACGGCCTTGAGGTAACGGTACCCCAACCATTTTGACAATGGAAAACGTCAAATCCTTTGCTTGTGTTTTGACAGATGCTCGACAAACCTGTTTACTCTCGCTTGGGCTGGGAATTTGTGGTTGTCATAGAAGTAGTAGGATCCGTAATTAGACAGGCTTGGGGTTTCTACTGGAATATGTGTTGACAAAGTGGCAATCTAATGGCCTTGTTAAGTTATTCTGTTTGTTTATCCTAATATTAATAATATATTGTAGATCCAGCTACTGAATAATGCTCGTTTTCCTCGATTATCCAGAAACATAAGTAAGTGGGATGTAGGATCCCAATTGACCTCGAACCAATTAGTGAATTTGTTCAAGATTGGATGATTATTGTATGCTAAATAACACTAGTCGGGTCGACAAAGATTATTGCAAGATTGTGTGACTGCAACGTTTTTGCATATCTGCCTGCTTAAAACTTCTGCTGTTTGGACAATGCTTTTATTTTTCTGTTTTTTAATAGCTTGCTAGTAATGCCTGCAAATATTGCTACTTACTGAATTTTTTTTAATAAAGCTTTTCTAACTAACTTGGAATTTATTTTAAAGTTTCTTTACAATAACTAGGAAGAGGATTTTCTGCTTTTCATATATTTATTAATAACTGGGTATGAGTTTTGGGATTCTAGACACGTAGGTTGGTTTTAATGGGTTCATTAAAAAGGATTCGTAAATACAATAATATGTAAATTAGAAAGACTAAAATTAGATAACCGCAAAATAAACAAATTAGAGTAAGCAATAAATCAACTGCGGTTTCGAAACAATGGCCAAGAATTCGTTCTAGTTCTCTAGTTAATAATAACAATTCTATAACAAGAATATATTTCGAGTTGCCTTCAAGATGTAGAAATTGGTAAACAAATAATTTTATAATTGCTCTGAAGGTAGATACCAGCCGAGATTTAGTCTGTCTTTGCGTGGTAAAGAAAAAATATCGAATAGGATTTAGTATTAATAAAAGACAGGCTATTTCCCAAAAATTCATGCTTGTAGTACCAAAATAAATCTAATGGTAATGTAAAAATAAAGGCCTCAGTTTAATGAGATTAAATAAGACGCTTTTATAAAACTTAATTTACTGTGTACACATTCTGTACCTGTGGAGCATGAAAAGTTGGGAATAGTTTTGTACAAGAGTCAACTAAGAAATAAATATAGCCTTAATTCGATTTACAGAAACGCAGTTTAATGGAACCAGAAAGAGAGATCTGCTAATTAAAGTTTCCTCTTCCAAATTAGATTTTTTATATATTCAGTTTGAATTAATAATTGAATCATGAATTCTCTCTATAATTACCTAAGACTTAACTTTTCTTCACTTGAATTCAAAATAAATAACTTTACGATATAATTCTTGTTTTAATCGAACTCAATAACTTGTTTTTTTGTAACAACTTATTTTTGAGAAAATAAATTGTTTCTAATTAAAAGAAATACCAAATTAAGTCACAATTCATATAATTCAGATATGGGACTATTTTTCATTATGAAATCAAAGTTGGTTTATAAAATAAAAATAAAAAATGAAAATAACAATATTTGAAAAACAATTTACAAAAAACAAAACTGATATTTTAATTGCATAAATGGATAAAATGTTTGTTTAATATAACATTAATTCC
Source organism: Proctacanthus coquilletti (assembly GCA_001932985.1). Classification (NCBI taxonomy): domain Eukaryota; kingdom Metazoa; phylum Arthropoda; class Insecta; order Diptera; family Asilidae; genus Proctacanthus; species Proctacanthus coquilletti. Next base: position 93,359 of record MNCL01000043.1, on the reverse strand, counting down.
TATTAGTTGGTTTGGTCCCGGCATTTCAAACTGTTTTTAGTGTGAAAATTGATAATGTTGCTGTTGCCAAGTGTTTGATTTAGTCACATAATCACTTTTAATGTTAATATTTGTGGTGAAGGTTAAAATTTATAAACTGAAGAAATACACTCAGAAAAAACAGTAATATATTAGCAAAATATAAACCTAGAATTGTAGATCTTGCAGTTGCTCTAACACAAAAATCAAAGCGATTCAATGTTAAAGCGAATTCAGATAGTAAATAAGAGAAAGTAGTAAAAATAAAAGAAGCAATTTTTATGTGTACATGAAAACAGGATAAAACGCATCAATTGATATATTAATAAAATATATTGTTACAGTTTTCTGCAGACCTAATAAATTAAAAAAAAAACATAATATTTTTAATTTAGTTCTAATATGACCTTTATATGTCTGAGTGGAATAGTTTTGGATTTATTACTAGACCTTTCTATCATTTTTATTAATTAGTTTATATACTAAAAATGATATAATAAAACAATCGTTACTATTTTCTAGCCCGCAATAAAAATGCAGTGGGAAAGTATCTTTATTGTCGTACTTTTATCTAATATCTGTTGGGAATGTAAGTCCCTAGTAATAGCATTCCGTCGGCGAATTACAATAAAGAATTTATTACAGGCTCGGCAAATTTAGCCCCAGTTTTTACAAAAGATATGAACGGCTTAGCCCTGTCTGAAACAACCCCAGTGGGTACAGTGGTTTATACACTGGAAGGTTTCGATCCAGAAGGGAGTGTAGTAAGATTCGGGTTAGCTGGTACTGATCACTTTATGGTAGATCCTGAATCTGGAAATGTTACACTAGTTAAAGAAGTGGATAGGGAAGTAAGTGTCAAAAAATCTAGTTTAATTTGGAATACGAACAAAATCTATTCAATTCCAGGATCAAGAAACACTTTCCTTCCTGGTGTCTATTAAAGATCGTGTAAATATCTCTGGTGACTCTGATAATGATAATATAGTATCGGTGCCAATCAGTGTCATAGTCCTTGATGAAAATGATAATGTTCCACAATTTGAGGGTGTAAGAATTTTTACTTAATCTATACCAATAGTTCTAATAATATTACATTTATTCATATAATTTTATTAGACTCCATATGAAACAGAAGTACAAGAAGACGCCGAAATTGGACAAACTATTTTTGATAAAATTGTTGTACGTGATATAGACACCGTTGGGGAAATTCTAAATATATCATGTGTACCTCAAGTCCCTGATGTTTGCTCAAAGTAATAATAACTCTTAAAAATAAATGTTTAAATAAAAAAAATCTTTTTTGCAGTTTTAAATTACAAATTTTGGAGAATGCTCAAGATATTCTTCGTGCATCTGTGATACTTAATACAACTCTAAATTACAATCTACGGACAATTTTCCATTTTCAATTGGCAGCTACTGTAGGATTGAATTTTCGTTTTTTATTTCGTTTGCATTAAATTTTATTTATCGCAGGATGGAAAACATACTTCGGTGGAAAATTTCGAAGCTAGGGTAAAAGATATTCAGAATTCACCTCCAATTTTCCAAGGCTCATTGTCGGCTGTTATTGATGAGGATAGTCCAATTGGTTCACTAGTTTTAAAGGTACAAGCCAGGGATGGAGATAATGGAGAACCAAGAAAAATTGTCTATGATCTTTTAACAAGTAAGTCTGTGATCTAGCCCAACTTGCTCTTATACACGTTAGGTAGTTAAACCTGACTAGGTTTTCCAATTCTGGGGTGATGTATAGAGCGCTCTATACCATTTTTATTTTAGACACTGATGCATGCTAGGTCAAGCTTCAGGAGTCTGATTGTTTTAGAGACCAAACAGGTGCTTTTGCCTTTTTGTTTTGTGGTTATTCGCTATAGCGGCTACTTTCGTTTAAAAGATATGTCTTTAAAACAACGCTCAATTTCATAGAACTTTTCTAATTTAAAAATTCTTCAACTTTTTAAATCCACTGATTGAACAAAAACATTTATTTCTGATGGAACTTAACCAGTCCTTATTTATTCTGTTTAATAACACAATTAGATCCTATGGAATACTTCCTTTTGGATCACTACACTGGCGAATTACGGACAGCTAAACCACTGGACAAAGAAGCACTTTCAGACACTACTGGCTTAATAACACTTGTTGTAAAAGTAAGTTCAAATAAACGGATTTATTCTACTTTTAAAATCACATAAATTCTAGGCTAGTGAACTAGTTGATGGGTTGCCTGGAACGGATAATTTAACATTTTCACTTGCACAAATTTCAATAACAATTAGAGACGTTAATGACTCTCCACCTACCTTCAACAAAAAGGAGTATGCTGTATCCTTGATAGAAAACACAACGTCCGGAACTCCACTAGCTCTAGAAATGAACGTAACTGATAAAGATGTGGTCAGTTAAATAGTTTTATTGTACAACGTATTCAATTACTAAAATTAAAATACAAAATATTTAGGGTATAAATTCGATATTTTCACTTCGACTTGAGGACGTATCCGGTGTATTTGAAATAGAACCACAAATCGTGAATGGTTTCAGCCAGGTTAATGTTCGAGTTGGAAATGGAACCTTAGATTATGAAAATCCAAATCAAAGGAAATTTATCGTTTTGGTATTTTTTATAAATTTTAAATCGACTATTTTGCATATTTAAAAATTTACTTCCTAAAAAGGTCATAGCTGAAGAAACAGAAACAAATCCGAAACTTTCATCAACAGCAACAATCACAGTATCAGTTTTAGATGCAAACGATAATAAACCAGTTTTCGATCAGGAATCGTATTCTGTAACTGTTTCAGGTAAGATGAACCTAAACCATGAAAGGGTAAAAATAGGAAACACGAATATTTTAACAGAATCAGCAAAGCCAGGGCAGTTTATAACAGCGATAACAGCTAAAGACATTGATTCAGGCAGTTACGGAGAAATGGGTATCAGATACAGTCTTTCTGGAACTGGAGCAGATCTTTTCAATGTGAACCCAAAAACTGGAGTTATAACTTTAGCTGATTGCCACAAAAATCGGCAAAAACGTGATCTTCCTGGAAATTCTTTTAATTCAAATGAACATTACACAAAAATTAACGTAACTACAGACGGATCCATTGGAGTTATGCCTATGGACAATAACTTAGAAACTGGTGTTGAGTACATAACTTATTCTCAAAGTAATGAAACAAATGATTTAATGAACCCATCTGATCATTTCAACATACCTTCGAGTAATGAGGAGGAGTTTTGTCTAGATTATGAAACTCAAACGACATATTTCCTTTCTTACAAGGTGATTTTTCTCATGATAGGATTGGAAGTAATTAAATAATGTTAAATTTAATCCCATTAAAGGCGACGGATGACGAAGGCAAGGGACAAACTTCAGTGGTCTCCTTAAAAATATCCGTACTTGATGCAAACGACACACCTCCAGTTTGTGAAAGTACTTTCTACCGCGCGTCTATAGATGAAGGAGCTAAAACCTTTGATCCTCCATTAATTGTTAAAGCTAGAGACATAGACACCGTTTCGGATATTAGTTACAGGTAATGCCACTCGAGTACAAATAGGACATTGTTGACACGAAATAGTAATCAACTTAATCAATTTTATCAGTATTCAAAATTCTTCTTAGTTTTATCTCTTGGTGGTATTTGCGGATACCTAAAACTTAAACTATATACTTCGATTTTGATTTCTTGAAGATTTAGTTCAAATAATTCAATATAAAGAAAATATAGATTCAAAAGATACTGTAATTATTTTACTAAGCTTATACAATTTTATTACATATTTATTTAACAGCATTGTAGGTGACATTACTGTGAAAAATTTGTTCGAAATCGACAAGAGGTCTGGTCAAATTACAATAAAACCGAATATATCACTTGATGTTAACAATTTAAAAGCAGATTTCGTGAGTTTTGATGTTGAGGTAAATTTTTCGTCTAATTATAATCATAATCATCATTGTTAATTTTTTAAATAAAATATAATTTTTAAATTAAAAATAAATAAACGTTATAATATTATTTAAGGCTAATGATGGAGTTTATGCAGCAAAGTGCAAAGTTAATATAACTATCCGTGATGTCAACAATCACGCTCCGACATTTTCACAGCAGCTTTACGAGGCTATGATTGTTGAAGATCTTGGAATTGGTAAACATTTTTATGATTTCATTTCAAATATTTTTTAATTAAAACTTTAAAAAAGGTGTCGAAGTAGCTCAAGTAGAAGCAGTTGATCTAGATTCCGGAATCAATGCCGAAATAAGGTACCTTTTACTTTATATGTTAATTTTAAATACATGTGGTATTTTCAAAATTACGTTATAGGTATCGCATTCAACAAGGCAGCTATGATGACTTTCGTATTGAACCAAAATCAGGTATGGTGCTGGTTGCCCGTAAATTGGATTATGATAGAAGAAACACATATGAGATGGAAATCCTAGCTGTAGATTTAGGTAAAGAATTACATATAATTTTAATTAGAGTGAAACAATTTACGTAATTTTTAAAGGTACTCCGAGTTTATCGGGAACTGCAACGTTAGTTGTTCACATAGCAAATAGCAACGATAAGGATCCATATTTTACACCATCAACACAACGTGCTGAGGTGCTTAAGATTAATTAAAAAGCTAATTTTGCTATAGATGATAATCTTTTGTAGATAAGAGAAGATGCTCGAATAGGTTCAGTTGTTCATAATTTGATCGCCATAGATCCAGATGTAGATTCTGTTGATGCTTTAGAATTTGCAGCGACAGAACCGATTACTGCAATCGATAAAGATGGAAATGAAGTAATATTAGCTTCTAACCAGTTCCTTTACCAATAATCAAGTTTTATATTACATTTTTCTAGGTAGAGGATTTTGATGACTTGAGAAGCTACTTTTCTGTTAGTCGCAATGGTACGGTGTCTATCAATAGGAAACTTGATAGAGATATATTCGCGGTAAGTACATGAGATCTTACAGCCTTGTAAAAAACATTTAGTTATTACGTCCACCCTTTAGTAAAATGTTCCATTCATTGAACAAATAAAAATAGTCATAGGAGCTAGTCTAATAAAAAATCGGTACTATATTTATTTTTCTTACATTTATTTCCAGGTGCTTCGAATAACGGTACTAGTAACTGATAGCACAGCACCAACTATACAACAAGGTAGAGGAATGTTAATTATTTCTGTGATTGATGTCAATGAAGTTGCTCCGGTGAGTACGATTTTCCATTTTTTATCATAATTTTTATACGTACAATTTTCACATCGTTGGTTTAGACTATCTCAAGCCTGGGTCACCTTTCAGCTGTTGTTAATTTAAGCAAAGACCATTAAAGTCATCAGTTATTTTCATATCTTTCAAATAGTTCTTATGATATATACGGGTATAAAAACACGTGTAGATATGTCTAAAACGGAAAATAAATTAAGGTAGTAATATAAAAAAGATGAGTTCTTACAAAAGATAACTTCCACAGAATATTTTAAACAATCCTGTACACATAAAGATACAACATGGAGCGTAACAAGTCGCGTACCAAAAGCACATAATGTATCCTGTTAATATTTCAAGTAAATTTATCACAATATTCTTGCATAATTGGCAAGCGATAGCCGGTAGTAGCAAATCCGGTATATCACATGTTATAATTGGTAGCCTAAAAAAATCAGTACGTTCTAAACATGTGTTGAATATTTTAGAAACAGAAGTCAACATAAAATTACATAGCTATGACGTGACAGGCCAATGAACAATACGATAGCCAACATTTTAAGGCTATTTCCACTGCTATGATGATTTTCAGGAAAATATCTAAGGTGTAAATTATTATTTTCTGAAAATATACTTTAAAAGTATTTACCTTCAGCTACAATCGAGCTATTATAGAAAACTGATTGTATATCCTTGAACACGTACAAAATACAGGGATCTGACGAAAGATTTAATATAGTAAAGATATTCAGAAATAAAACTTCGACTGACAGAGATATGCCGAAAAGTGACCCTATAGACATAATGAATTTTTCTAAACCCCCGAATGACAATTATTGACTAGTTTTTTAAGATTACATTTGACATATGTTGAAAGTATTTTAAACTTATCACAAGGGTTGCATTGATCAAAAACTATTTTTTTTATAACATTACTAATTGTTATGAAAAATTAATGAGATCTATTTTTTTGAAATACTAAAAAATGAAACACCCTAATTGATTTTTTGCATTTTATATAAAATATAATAAATATATAAATATATAAATGAGCTATTCAAAATTTATCAAACTTCTGAAATTGATAAAATTATTACATACTGGATCCGAGAGAGTACAACTCGTCTACCATTGTAGGTCCGAAATCCAGCTTGACCAATCCTAGATTGTGTTGGAAACTAATTTCATAGAAAAGAATTTTAATTTTCTTTAGCAAAGAATGAACTCTGTAATTTCTTATATTTAATTCTAGCAATTCCTTCCTCCATGGTCTCCAAAGGATCCAGTCATAAAATTACAAATTCTCGAGGAACAACCAATTGGTAACATTTTAACAACTCTCCAGGCCGTTGATGAAGATTCGGCTATTTCGGAATATAGACTGGAAGAAAATTCTTATTTTGAAATAAATGGCACGAGTGGTAACAAATGATTAACAAATTTTAAATCTGATAAATTTTTTTAATAAAATTAAATAAAACCAGGCGAAATAAGAACTAAAGCCAGATTGGATTACGAAACTGTGAAAGAAGTTAAAGTTTTAGCAACAGTTGTTGATGCTGGAGTACCACAGTTAACATCAACAGCAGAATTACTTGTAAATGTAATAAACATAAACGATAATGAACCGTATTTTGATAAGAAAGAGTATAATTTCAACGTACTTGAAAATTCCTCCAAAGGAACTGTTGTTGGAAAGGTGTCTGCTAAAGACGATGATGCTGGTTAGTTCATAGTTAGTAAAATATTTAAGTAGTAAATAAACTTTTGCTATTTCTGAAGGCACCTATGGTGAAATTAGTTATCGTCTACAAGGTGATTTTAGTAAACATTTTCATATGGACTCGGATTCTGGAATAATTATGGTAGCAAACTCGACATTTTTGGACCGTGAGAAGATTTCAACTATTCAATTAAGTGCTGTGGCAGAAGATAAAGCGCCAATAACAACTAGGAAATCAGCAATTGCCACTGTAATACAACGAACAAACATTAAAAATTCTTTTCTCTATATATTTTTCAATTATATTTTAGGTTTCAGTAAATGTTTTGGATATAAATGACAACCCCCCGATATTTTCTCAAAGTGAATACACGTCGACAGTGGCTGAAAATGCGGCTGTAAATCCTCCGGCGGCTTTACTACAGGTAAAAAGCGCTAATAGAATAATTTGTGTTTATTATTTACGGTTTAAATATTTTTAAGATTAAAGCCGAAGATGCAGACGAAGGAATTTTTGGTGAAGTTCGATATTTTATTATTTCTGGCAATGAAGAAAATCTGTTCCATCTTGAACCAGTTACTGGTATCTTATATCCTAGACAAAGTCTCGTGGGGAAGACAGGTAAATTCATGAATCAAAACATATTGTTTTTAATAAGTATCCAATCAACAAAGGGGCGTATGAATTGATCGTGGAGGCCAGAGATGGTGTTGGTGCTGGTCCCTTTACGAGCATGAGTAAAATAGTAATTGTTATATTCAGTGTGAATCAGCATCGACCTGTTTTCATAATACCAGCCTCTACAAATGCTACTGTTGAAATACCTAAGGTGATGTAGACTTTTTTTCGGAAAAAATGAAAATTTTTATAATATTTTTGCAATAGGATGTTGTTGAGAAAAATTACCTAGTGATGACTCTTAAGGCAACAGATCACGATACTGGTGATAATGGAAAGGTTACTTATCACTTACAAGTAAGTAAATTTAAGGCATTCTTGTTGCATTGAAGTTGACAAATTCATAATTTCAAGTACAAAATATAATTCTTATAAAAAAAAATCAAGTCTATTCTAAAAAATATTACAGGTAAACAATGCTATGGTCCAAGAAACGGATGAATTTTACGTTAACGAAACTACGGGAGAACTTCGGACTAAAATTCAACTTCAACGTAATGTGCAATCAAAGTAAATTCGGTTTTTAACATAAAAAACATTTTAAATAAAATTAAAACTTCTTCAGATACGATTTGATATTAGTAGCACGGGATCAGGGCTCACAATCACAGTTCGAAACACTCCGATTTTTGACCGTAATTTTAGTGGATGTTAATGAGAACCGTCCTGAATTCCCAGAGGCTTTGAATCCATATAAAATGTTTATACAGGAAAATAATGATCGAGATGTTCGTATAGGAAAAATACAGGCTTACACAAAGAACAAGAGGAATGCCAACGATGTTATATATTACTATATGCTTCTTGGTAACGAGGATGGAGCTTTCTACGTTGATAAGACAAACGGCGATTTGTTTGCAAATAAATCTCTTGATAGGTGCTCTATCAAAATTTATAAAAAGACTTTTATTTAATAACCCAATTTTATTTTCAGAGAAAAAATCGATTCTTACAATCTTTACATTCTTGCGAGTAGGAAGTCTGACCTGCATATATCTGACACCGAAAGAGCAACCTTCTCGATCAAAAGACTTGAGCATGATAACACCATCGCGAAAGTATGGATAACCGTGCTGGATGTTAATGATAATAAGCCAGAGTTTGATAGAAAGGTTGCAGCTATTTTTCAGGTATGACTGAATTTTAAATACTTCAGGTTTTTTATTTTTACAGATGTATTATGCGGGTGTCAACACAAAGGCATCTTTGAATGAATTTATAACGCTGTTGAATGCAACTGATAAGGACTACGGCAGCAACGCGACAATTGAGTATTCCATAACAGCTTCCAATTTGTATAAATTTGGGTCTTCCAAATCCACGGGATCCATAGTACCAAGTCCTTTTAGTAAGATTAATAAATATGAGCTACTGATCTAGTTGTGATTGATTTCTATCTAAAGCTGTGTCCAAGGAGGGAAGACTCACTACAACTACATTCATGGCTGAATATAATCAGGATAGATTTGAACTAGAAGTAATTGCTAAAGAAATTGAACCACCTCAAAGATTTTCAAAAGCCTATGTTCACGTAATCATTTTTTAAACAAATAATTAAGATCTCTTCCCATTACCAGTTTTTATCTTTTACAGATTTGGATCTTCGAATCAAGTCAGTTAGTAAGAGTGATCCTATCCCGACCACCGGCTGAAGTACACAAGGAGCAAGATGAGATTGTCGCTGAATTAGGAAATGCTACAAAAAGCAGAATTGTTATAGATGAAATTAGATATCACGTCGATTCCATGGGACGAATCCGAGTGGATTGGTGCGATTTATTCTTCCATGCTGTTGATCTAAATACACAGCAAATTATGCCAGTTGACGATATTCTTAAGATCGTCGACTCAAATTATGATTATTGGAGGGTATGTATTTTTTTGAATACATTTCTATTGTTGGCAATTTAATTAACTCATTTCGTCGTACCAAAAGTAGTTACTATTCATATTTATTTTGATTATTTCAGGACTATTATGCAGGCTTTGCAATACAAAATGTTGTCCCAGCCTACATCGATAGCATTCAAGAGGAATTCGACTTGGCACTTGCAGGTCTTGTTGCGTTAATTATTGTGCTTTTTGTAGGCGTGACTAGTTTTATTGTCCTGTGCTGTTGCCTTAAACATTGGTATGTAGTTATTTACAAATGTGCCTGTAAAATATGACCTGTTGTAATATAAAAATTTTAGGAATTTGTCCTTGCCAATGGAAAACTTCCGTTCAAATTCTTTGATAAAGAAACAAATTATTGAAGATTTAAATACAACTGAAAATCCATTGTGGATTGAACAGTAAGAACATGAAAAATTAAAATTAAATTTCAAATTTAATATAAACGTTAATTTAACAGAAAACTAAAACTGTATGAAGAGCAAGAACTAACTATGCAAGTATTTTCGGAACCTGAACAATTTTCAAATCTCGATACAGAGCCGGTGAGTTCTTGTTATCCTTTCTATTACCTTATAAACTTTTATAAACCAAAATTGTTAAATAGGAAAACGAAGACCGAAGAGGGTCTCTGGAAAATTCACATGCTGAAGACAGCAACTACGCTACAATTCAGTTGCGAAATGCTAATCAAATAGCAGACATTGGAGATTATGCCACATTGCGAAATAATCGTGCACCTTCTGTAAATATATTACATGCTTTACTTTTAATCTTGTATACATGATTTTATTTTCAGATATATGACTTTACGGGGTCAACGTTTCAAGCACCAATTAGAGAACAAGATGATGTAGTCACTGAATTAATCTAAACCGAAAAAACGTAGAATATAATGACAATTCTATTTATGTTAATTTTTATGTTTTAATTGGTACTAGGGAGAAAATGTTTGATATTTGAACAAATATACATTTTTTACATTTAAATCTTATTTATTATTTCACCTAAGTATACAAAAATAAAAATAAGAGTAATATGTTTAATCCACCCCCGAAAGATCCTCAATCTCGTTAACGATAGGAGTTTCAATGAACTGTTTCTTGTCAGTAGGTTCTGGCTGATTATCAGGTGGTTGCTCCGACTCCTCTTCCTTTTCAACAAATTCCTCATTTTCTTGCGGAATGTTTTCGTATATTTGCTGTGCTCCTTCCATTTTCTCTTTCAATGACTCCAGTTTTTGAATATACAACTTGTAAACAAATTCTGCCATTTCCGTCATATTGAGAATATTAACACTTTTAGAAATATTCTCTTCTGTTGAACGCTCTGTCGGAAATTCTTCATTTGGAACCAATTGCAATGTCTGCGGCCGTTTATTTAACTGAAATGAAATTGAATATTTAGGACTGTATGATAATAAAAACATCTTAATTTTTACCAATTTAAATGTTTGTTGCAATTCAAAGCAGTTTTTAAATAACGCCACTCTTCCGAATATATAGAGACCTAAACGAGCACGACTCATGGCTACAACCAATCTACGGACATCTCGCAAGTGACCGACTGCCTTAGTCCTCACAAGCGACAGTAAGATGTAGTCGTTCTGCTGACCCTGGTATTTGTCAACTGTTGTAACTTTGTTCGGCCAACCAATCAAAGGATTTTGTCCACAACGCAAATTAATTACGTCTCTTATCAAATGCTTCTGTCCATTGTATGTGGTCAATATAGAAATTTTTTCAGCTGGATACCCTAGAAGACGCATGTACATGTACACGGCAACAACATATTCAGCTTCAGCAAGGTTCTGGAAGTTTTTTAAAATGTTAGCATCTTCCCCAGAATTGTTAGGGCAATTTCTATACCTGATAAAAGAATGGATTAGGTTCTGATTCCCCAACACCGTTAAAATTTTCAACGTTTATTAATTGATAGTCATAAAGAAATCCAGCATTAGCCCTTTTGAATTCTTCCATTTTTATAATATGTTCCAGGTCAAAGAGGTTTTTGTATCTCCACTTATACAAAGCACAGATGCTACATAAAATGTTATGTAAGAAAAGGTCTCTTGGCCTTTTAATGAAAGCTTACCTTGAACGAGCTCTGCCTTGTCCGTCCAGATCAACAGTCGGCACTCCTAACCGCACTAGACGTGTAAACAGCGACTGTTCCATGTTGGAGTATTTTTGAAAGGCCATGTTTTTAATAACAGGTGGTAATTGGTGGTGATCTCCTATCATAATCCATCGTTTTAACCTGTTAAAACCGTCCAGTGGATTTTGTAAAAGCAATGGAATAAAAGTTTCTATTTCAAGAATCTGTGCAGATTCCTCCATTAGTATGTTGTCATATTTGAATCCCAAGTTAACTAATTCTTTCCTCTTTAATGCAGCATGAGTACAAGTCATGGCTATAATTTTAGCCTCTTTTACAAGTAGATACTTTGACCTGTCTAGACCACTGCGAAGAAGTTCGAATGCCCTAAATTCCTCCAACTCTGTAAAAATACGCGATATGTATCTGAAGCAACTTTCTGCAATACTCATGTATTCAGAAAATGTATCGCCTTTAAACAGCGGCTGTGGAGCATCACTAAAGAATTTTGTAAAAGGAAACTCTTCTTCAAATATACGTTTCCAGTCGGTTTCGTTCTCTTCAGTTCCTTTTATTTGAAGTAAAAATCTCTCCCAACGAGCGACTACCTAAATAAAAATAAATCATTGATCGAATCGTGTGCTTTTAGTTATATCTCTTACTTGATACAAATAAAAATAGCCTGCAGTTTCGCACGTATACGCATTATCACCAGGAACATCTAAAGATTCTTGCAATTTCTGCACTTGGTTGAGAAGATCAATTCGTTTTGCCAGCACGTAATTAACACGACCATACCTAGATATGAGTTTTATTTAAATCCGTGTATGTATATAAAACAAATGATAATACCTGCTGAAATCCTTTTCAGTCTCAAGGGCTTCCTCGCCATGACCTAAACGTAACAAATGCCTTTCATCAATATCCAAAGCCATAATTTTCTCGAACAACTGATTTAAAGCCTGATTTGAATGTGTCACTATCAAAGTCCGTTGATTCGGGTGATTGTGATATAAATTTGAAATAATCTGTACAGCAACATCAGTTTTTCCTGTACCAGGTGGACCTACGACTAAAGTTAAACCGGGCTGCATCCCAGCACGTATAGCTTCAACTTGTGTAGCTGTAAAACGAATGGAATTCCTAGAAAAATAGAATAATATTTATTTAATAACTTATTTAGGAAAATTGCAATAAAATACTTTTTGGGGGCGTTGAAGACATATGGCCCTCTACTTTCAAACACGTAAGGTTCCACTTTGATAATTGATTTATCGTTGTCTGAATCATTTTCCTCAAAATGTAGTCTAAAAGGTGGTTTCAATAAATCCTCACTGCCTTCAGTACATCTTACTTCACAATTAGGGAAACTGTCCTTTAAGTGACTTATATCCAGAAATGTATCGTTAAAATCTAACACTCGTTCCTATGCCATAAAATTTAGAAATTTCGTTTGATTTTTAAATTAAAAATAAAATTATCTTTACCTGGTTTGACATCCTACTGTAATGTGCTGCACTAGGATCACCATAGCCAAGAAGAATATCATGAAGCCATGGTGGAACTACACATTCAGTGTTCATTAAATGCCTAATTGTTTCCAAGACAGCTTTAAAATTATTTTCCTTAGGTTTTCTTCGCATTATAATGTTGAATCCATCATAAACATCCGGTTTTCCCTAGTCGTTACAATAACATAGTAAAAAATATAAATCTTCAAAAGAAAAAAAAATTAATATACCTCTTGTAAAGCATCCATATCAATTCTGTATTGATTACTGTCCAACCAAACTCTGTACGTCCTTTGCTCTCCAGGAAGAGAAGGTCTCGGTTCAGGTCCATCTTCTATTACTCTTCCATTGGCATCTAGCAAGCCTTCAATTTCACAACCGCGAACATTGACCAATCCAACTTGTTGAAGGAAGGGCTCTTTGGAATTATATTTCGTCCCTAAAAATATTTACAAAATAACGCCTATTCAATGAAAATGCATAAACCAATTGTTACCAAACGGCTTGGTGGGTTTCACTGTTAATAAAAAACAAACATCATGTTTCCTCAGACTCTCCCACTCTTCTTTGACTTCCTTTCGAACGCTCAAAGTTACAGAAATATCTGCTCTTACACGTGAAGGCTTCTTTTCTCCTAGATGTGGTTTTGCAACTTCTACAACAGCAAAAGAAGCAATGGGTAGAGCCATTCTGGCCCATCCACCAAACACAACATCCCCATCCTCTGCTTGCCTTTAAAAATAATTGTTATTTTCTATTACGTTTTAATACAATTCGAATAAATCTACCAAGGCAACATCCTGCTTACAGCATCTTCAATATCCTGTCGTATTTCATCTAAAATAAATCAACACATTACCACCGCAAATTTAAATGGATTGGAAGATTTCTTACAAGTGGACTCTAATCGAAACAGATTAAAATTTCGCAACAAATAATCGTGCAAAGTTAAAAATTGCAGGTTAAGTTTTGGTAAAGCCAAACACCCTTCGCCAGAAAAATACTCAGTCGGCACAATGTTTTCATCCCATATGATATCTTCAGTAGGATACAAGGGCATTTCGTTTAGCGCTTCCAACTGGGAAGAGTGTCTCTCATGACGGGAAATCTTAAAAAAAAACGAAGGTTTAATTTCAGGCCAAATTTGCTATATAAAAACATCATACTAAAAGTTCCCTTAGAAATTCTTCATCAAACCGATGCCATTTAAAGGCTTCCCCTGCTTCTTCAGGGACGAGGTTTAAAAAGCTTGCAATTTTCTTTAGACTTGTGCCGTCCAATGCTCCGAAATGTTTTTCTAAAGCCTCCCTGCTGTCGACATTCGCAACATTCGATAAAGCGAACATTTTCAAATCAGGGAATTTTGCAAATGCAGCTCGCTAAATTAAAAAAAGTTTTTAATACATTTTACATTATTTAAGTTAGCATCATAAATTACTTACCTGCAGAGAAGTAATCTTTGAATAATGGAGCTGTGTCATATCGTGGTCTGTGAGAGAATCACCAGTTACATCGTTGATTTCAAAACGACAATAGAATTTGAGCATTTGAAGCAACTATAAAATAAAAATGTTCATTTAAATTTCATTTGGAAAATCAGGTACGAGTACAGCTCACGACCAGAGTATTCCATACAGTAATATACTAAATTTTTCAGCATTGTAAATATATTATTCGTTATTTAAATATCTCATTTACACTCAATTCCAAATAAAAAAGATACTGTAGAAATGCATTGTTATCTTTCTTCAAATTAAAAGATTTAGATTTTTCTTTTGTCCATTAAAAAATGATCAAATAGCGTCGGCATTTTAATAGTAAGTCTAAACTTTCACAGATGTATTTACAAATATTATATTGTGTATATAACAAAAACTATTGTAGTTCTGTTTCAGCTTTTTTGAAGAAAAAAAAATTAAATATATTTATGATCAGGTAGCAGCAAAAATAATGTATATGTAATTTTTTCCAACTAGAGCAGAGTAAATCATAACTATAGTGGAGCTTCTAACTTTTCTAGTTATGAATCCAGAAAACGGAAAGTTCCGAAGGAGTCTAATTCCGACATTTCCTGTAATTCTAGTAGATTTAACTAAATTCTCCTTTTTTAAAACTAATACTTTTAAAGAACAACTTATTTGACTTCCAATACGAATGCCTTAAAAAATTGTATATACACTTATATTCTAGGAATTACAACTATGTAAAAGTTAAGAATCATACATATGTTTGAAAAAGAGACTAGTTCTAGTATTTTTCGAAATTAAATTGAAACAAGATTTTCAGTGTGAGAAAGCCGAAAATTTTAGTAATACTTGTCATTTCTTTATTTGATCGATATAAACTCAGTATTATCCGTTTGAACTATTTTATTGTATATGCTTTATTTTTTTATTGGCTTTTGATTTACTAATAGCCAAAATTGTTGACTATTCAAATATACTTTAGCAACATTTTCATAGCGCAAGACATACCTAAAATCAAACAGTAGAACTGGTTATTTTAGCTTATTTTACTTATTTGTCTTGTGAAATGCATTTTCTAAAGGGATTTTAAAATCAAAATTCGCTTTGACTTGTTTCATACCACATCTAGTTAAAAACAGTAAAATCTTTCTAATATGAATTGAATTATATTTTATATTTTATAAAACTAAATAGAGTAATATATAATTACTAATTATACATCTATTTTAATCATACTAATAAGTACGTTAAAGACCCGCATTATAAATAGTAAATTTAAACCCATAACAATTCCAAATGGATTCCACATGCTTAAATCCAACCGCCATTTCAATTAATCCAAAGTCTGACTTAAAATCGGATTAAACTTGCTCCGAATGAAACGTGGTGTGTGGTCACGAGAGCACATATGCCTCTAAGCCAACCTCTTGCGTTACCCCAGTCTAAATACAAGGTCAATTCTTAAGCGGTATGAGTCTGGCTTACACAGCACACATTCCAAATTCCAGCATCATATCATATTTTATTTTGTGGGCTATGACGCACACATTACCAGCCGTAGTACCTGCAATGATGGTTTATATTCGCCGAAGAGCGAAGCCGCAGGCGTTTACCTGTATTAATTGTTAAGGTGTTAAACTCAACTCTCGTATTGCTGCTGGAAGCGCGCAAAGAATTTGATTCTACCAATTAAATGAATGCAGTACAAAAAGTTAATTTTTAATAGGGGTGTTCTACATCCTCGTTATCATGGTGAACAGAAACTTAAATTAGTTGCCCGCTTTCGATATCGACATAATTAATAACCGGAAAACACCTATACGAGTTAAAATGAAACATTTGTGCCTTTCGGACTACCTTCCTGCGTTGTTGTTCCTACTTTTAAGGATCGAAGTCGCCGTGCCCAGTTCTTCCAATTTGGAGGAACCAGTTCGCGTCAATAAATGCTGTGAAAAGTTCGAAATATTTTATAGATCGAGTTGTGGTCGAGTGAATTCTTCTCTCGAAGGTAATAAATAAGTTCTATTCATCATTATAGAAAAAGATGCAAATGAATGATTCAGATTGAGTCGCCGGAATTGTGACTTGTGTCGTTCATGAGTTAACAACTCAACCATCTCCCTAGCACGCATTGCCTGTAGTCGAATTATAGGGCACCGTGTGACTATTTTTAGATTTTTTCTTGTATCCTAGGGCGGTAGTATAGCATTCCTTTATATACAACCTAAATAACAGATATATACGTTTTTTATCGTTCAAATATTGCCGCTAACTAGTTCACGACAAAACACTTGTACTATTTTAACGAAAAGTGTAATTTACCCTAGAGTGAGTAATTATAAAACGCATTCCATGAATCAAATGACTGAAATAGAATTAAAATTTGTACTTTGTACACAAAATAAAACTTTCTTCTTCAGTAAATTAATTTTTAAACTAAAGATTTACAACTTAAAACAACATTCTCTATTACACGGGATGTTTTCAAAAATAATTAATTCCAAATGTCTGGCACAACATGAAATTCCTTTTGCTATGATAAACTCTTAATTGCAGTAAATAAAATTTAATACCAGAAGGAAAGTTTTTGCATGAAATTGATACGATTACGTAGACTCGGAACATCTTAAATTTCTATATAAGTAGACAAACAATTATTTAATCGTGAAAACAACAGAAACAAAGAAGCTAAGCTGCATGACCACGGTTTTCATAATTTTTCTGATCAGAGAGTCACCCGGTACAGTTGCGATTTCCTGGCATAATTGATTAAAAATATTTAATATTTAAAATTGATGAATCAAAACTGAACGGTAATGATTTTGAAAGTGCGTAATTTGATCCTACATTTAAAACATATAATTCTTTTTTATTAATTTTTATATTTATTTTTTTTAATATAACATAAATAGAATTCAGATTTGTAATTTCTGATAAAAAAAAATCCACAACCAATGTTGTGATTTTTTTGTAACAAAATCCTTAAGAGTTGATATATTTATTATTAAATAGATGACCGAGTTCTAATTTTGTCCTATGCTAACGTAAATTTCGAAGCAGTAGTAAGGATTACAAATAAATATATAATGGAACACTGTAAGCGTTATTTTATGTGCTTAACAACAAAGGTCTGAATAAGGAATCTTGTATGCTATATTAAATAAAAAGAAATCATATTTTCCAGTGATTTTTCGTACCTCTCGATAAGCTAAATTTCTTATTATGTTACAAAAAATTCGAAAAAAGGAAAATCAATATTCTGAATATCTAAATAGCTTTGTGATCTTACATTAGCAAAAGTCTGGTAAAAGAAATCTTGAAATCCAACCAGCGAATAAGTTGTTCAAGATTTTAAAGTATTCTCACTGTTCAATAACAATACTTTACATTTTCTATTGCAGCCCTACTAATATAGACTTTAATTAATATTATTTTATAGTTTGGAAGCCCATATTTTACAATTACGATGGACAAGTCAACGAAAAGGTAAATTACAAATTTCTCATTGGCGTGCCCGCTTGCGGGACAATGCAATCATGGGCAATTTATCACTTGCACGAGGTACGTGAATCCTTTTCAACCGTTAAACCAATTAAAAACATATAATTTGTACATAAATAGGGTCCAGATCAACTCAAACTCCTGCAAGACGGTAAACTTCGACACTATACACGAAACACGAACGATGAAGACGATGACCTTAACTTAGAAGACCCCAAAGATCCGCTATACCACGATTACAGCAATGGAGAGTACTGCTTGGATAAGGTAAAGCCAACTAAGATCTTTTGTACTTAAAATAAAATATGAAGATTTTAAGGTAGTTACAGGCAATAATACACACGAACTCTTCGCAATGGTCTGTTTACCGGAGAAGAATATTTCCTGGACTGATACAGATTTTTTGATGAGAAAAATCATAAATCCGATATTGCATGCATTAGCGATTGTGATTCTTTTAACAGTGTCCATCATTTATTTTATTCTCCCGACCTTGAGGTAGGTATTATAGACGTATTTTATTTGTGGACATGACAAAATCAGTTACTTATATAGGGATCTGATGGGCAACATTATAACGACAATATCTGTGTGCCTTGTTATAAGCCAATGCGCGAACTTAGTAAGGATTTTTACAGAATTCAGCAGTCATGTGAGCTTTCTAGTAGCAGGTAAGATCACTACTATATTAAACTTGAGTTGGATGATAGTGAAATATAAATGCTTGTTTTAAATTTTCAGATTCAATCTTTTACATATCATTGCTTGGAGCATTTTTCTGGCTGAGTACACTAGGTTATTACATCTGGAAGACGTTCAGGTACAGAAGCTTAGTTAACCTTATTTGAATATTCATACAATTCAATTTCTAGATCACGTAACGTTTTCCTACGAGTAACAGACGGTCGCAAGTACTGCTGGTATTCTGGATTCGTCTGGGGATCAACCGGGATCATGACAGCATTAGCGATATTTTCACATTACTTCCTAGACTCTCCCGCAACTAGAAAGCAATATTTTGTTGATACTCAAGATTCTATAGGTACCTATTGTACTATCATGGATCTAAGATAAATTTAACGATTCTCATCAATAGGCTGGCTAGGGATCGCTGTATTTTTCTCACCGATCGGAATTTCACTTCTCGTGGATCTGTTCTTTTGCGTAACAACAATGAAACTGCTCAAGCGAAGGAACGTTTATGGACGAATACAGCACAAATTGAGATCCAAGTATATATTTTAGTCAACTATAGTTTAAAAATGATTTTACTTTAATTATTTCTTTTCCAGTTTTATTCTTTATTATTTACTCTGTTTAATAATGGGAATAAATTGGATATTTCTAATTCTTTCATGGATTAACCACGAAGGGCTTATTTATGCGTATATTATATCAAACGCAGTCCAAGCACCGTTGATTTTATACGTGTGTATTTTTAAGCAGAAACATGTTTTATTTCTCCTCAAAAAATCATGCTGCTATAACGCTCAGGCTTCCATAGATTGGGGAGATGAGATGAATTATATGAATGGAAATGACTACTAAAATCTCATAGGATTATAAGACTAAATCGGTATTATGTGTTAAATGACTCATTTTTTCATAGTTATTGTATATTTATAGTAGTACTTATGACTAATTTTTAATATATGACAATAAATTGTGTTGTTGAACTGATCTTTACTGTTAAATAACTGCTGCCATGCAAACTATTGCTTACCAAATATTGAAAAGAGTAAACAAGGCAATTTTATTTTCACTGGATTTTTGAAAATTTTCAATAGAAATTTTTATAGAATTATACGTGTTAATAACTCCTCCTATATATTGTATGAATTTTTATTCATATATTGAGAAAATTTATGGAATTTCTCTCTACAATAATAATAACTCCATTTACAGTCATTAAAACGGCTTTAAGGGCAACAAATTACAAAGCTGAGCCACTTACCTGTCCGAACAACTTGCCATCGCTTCGTCGTGGAAGATTGCTGATAAAGCACCTGGTCAACAGGTGGCAATCATCCAATACTGTGTTAAAAAACCTTCTCGTTGGGAGCAGAGCCTCCAAGTCAATTATCAGTTCAATGAATCTTTCACAATAATGGATTATACTCTCGTCCAGATATCCTTCGGCTGGTATTGTTTCCAGGATTTCAAGAAAAGTAATAATTAAGTTCTGTCAAAGAAAAATCATATAACGGTTACCTTATTTAAATAGCAATAGAAATTACCTGTAGAAAATGTCTCTCAAAATCATGTTCCTTGTTTTCGTTTTTTTCCTTTTTCTGAATTTTCTTCCAGAATTTCTTCCACTCTGGAGTTGCCTTCAACTCTTGTTCCCTTCTCCCTAAAATAACTCAATGATTAAAATGAGTTTAATTTAACAAAAACTGACTAGTATTACTTGGCTGTAGGCAGACCCACATGGACAAAGAGACCAGCTTCTTTGCCTGATCCCTGCACAGTGAAACTTCCATGCTATTAAAGCAATGGTTAAGAAATATGAGAAGAGCAGTCTGTTCTCTAAAGTACAGGGCTGTTAAAGGTCCTTTTCTCAGGCATGCCTGCATGGTTTGCTTGAAGAATGCTGGGAACTCTTCAGGTTTTTTCTCAAAAATTGGCCATACCTCAACCCGTTCACGGAATTTTTCATTAACCATAACAACAATAGACATCATATGAGCGTGGGTGGATTCTCCCCCTTTAAAATTAGGCCAGAGATAGTTCTCAAGGTACTGGCTAAATTCCAGCATCATCACCCGGCGCACTGAGTGCTTAGACTCGGCAATTTCTTTTTCATAGATGTTTTCAATAACTTGTGAATCAAAAGGAATGTGATCTGCACTAGTTTCTGGTGACCAGTATTGAGAGGCAAGCTGTAGAAAAATTATGTTTTAATTTTAAGCAAAATTAAAATAGTTGAAAAGACTTACCTGAGATATGATGTCCGCATTTATTTGCGATAACGTCACAATTGGAATTTTGTGCTTTAAGATATTTTCTTCAGGCATGATGCATAGATACAATTAGTATTTTTCACAAAAAATAATTCGCTTCCTTCTTAATTAGAGAAAATGCGACCGAGCACTACACGACCGGCGTTTGCATTCCAGCGATTGTCAGAATTGTTGTGACATTTCTTTTAATTGTTCTACACCACCCCAATCCCTAAAGCCTTAAGAAGTGGTGCCAGATGTGAAATTCATTTTGTTGTTAAGTGTATTTTAAATGTATGAATTGATTAAGTTTTAAAAAGTGCAAATTAAGCAATAAGTTTTACATTTTTATTTGGAATTAAGCAGACAATTTTCATTTCCTTCCCTGTAATATTTTTTATACTTCGGCATAACTTTGCAGTGTTGGCACTACCAATTGTCAGTTAATTGGTACAGACGAGACCTTCTGACGGTTGACTTTTGGACCTTTGCTGGGAGATTCTGCTAATAATTTTTGGATAAAAAATACATTAGCCATGTTTTCCTGCTCGAAACGACTAATTTCCAGCAAGAGCATCGTAAGTATGCTTTACAAAGCCACCTCCACCATCTAAATGTTTTCTTTACTAGGTGCAAAGGTTTAAGAGCACCCTGGTTCTTGCTGAGCACAACAATGAGGCTCTGAACCCCAGTACACTTAATACTATTAGTGCGGCGCAAAAAATTGGTGGTGATGTTACAGTATTAGTCGCCGGTACCGAATGCGCTAAGGTAATTTTCACTGAAAATGCACTTTGGACTTGTACTTACGCACAGAACTTTCAGGCCTCTGAAGCGGTGGCTAAAGTCAAAGGAGTGTCGAAGATCTTAGTAGCGCAGGATGGTGCATTTAAGGGTTTCCTCCCTGAAGCATTGACTCCTCTACTTTTAGCCGCACAGAAGCAATTTAATTTCACACATATCCTCAGTCCGGCTACAGCATTTGGAAAAAATATCCTACCGAGAATTGCTGCGAAACTAGATGTGTCTCCCATCTCTGAAATCATAGATGTGAAATCGGAGGATACTTTTGTACGCACAATTTACGCTGGTAAGAATTGGTGGATATTATTTCACATTTATTTAGGCTATGTTGATGTCAAAGTGTTACACGTATGCGGTCTTACATAACCCCCTGTGGAGGCAGTGTGGGCCTATTGAACAATTTTATTAACAGTAGACCATGTGCGCTACCCACTTCTTGGCTTATATTTACCAGCGGACGCAATTTAATTACATTAAGAACACAATCATTAAGGATTTAAACACTTTTAAATTGACATAACATCCTAGTGGAAGTCGGCGAAAATTTCATATTCAGCAAAGGTCGGATCACCGATTCAACTATTATATTCCTAAAGGTCACAGCAGTTTGGTTTGTTTTTCTTATCAGGAAATTTGTCTTCTAATTTTTAAGAATATAAATGAGAATAAAAGTACGCTTGCGATTTCTTAACATTTTATTGAGAAACTACCAGCAATAAAAATGACGCTATTTAAATTCTTTATCCAATTCCAGGTAATGCAATCCTCACATTAAAAAGCAAGGATCCCGTCAAAGTCATCACTGTTCGAAGCACCAACTTTCCAGCAGCTGCAGAGGGAGGCAGTGCTGCCAAAGAAGATTATAAGGTTGATGTGAAAAATACACTATCAGAATTTGTTTCGCAAGAATTAACAAAATCTGATAGACCTGAACTAACAGCCGCTAAAGTTATAATCTCTGGAGGACGCGGTCTTAAGTCTGGTGACAATTTCAAACTCCTTTACGATCTGGCTGATAAATTTGGTGCTGCCGTTGGTGCATCTCGTGCCGCAGTCGATGCAGGCTTTGTACCAAATGATCTTCAAATTGGCCAAACTGGAAAAATTGTTGCACCAGTAAGTGATGTTTATATATTAGAAAAATAGAAATTTCAATGTAATTTCTTCAGGAGCTGTATATCGCTGTTGGTATTTCTGGCGCTATTCAACACTTGGCTGGCATGAAAGATTCAAAAACAATTGTGGCAATCAACAAAGATCCTGACGCACCCATCTTTCAAGTGGCCGACATTGGTCTTGTTGCTGATCTATTCAAAGCTGTACCAGAAATCACACAGAAATTGTAAACTAAATCGAATTTTTTACTAAGCATAATTGTTGTTCAATTTGTAATTTTATATAATTGTAATACAAATTTTCTAAGCATAAAGTGAAATTTAGTAAAAAGCCAATCCATATGTAGTTTTTTTTAACCACTTAACTGGAAAAATATTTAACATGCAACATCTTGGGAACAGTTTCGCGTTTACAATAGGTCAAAATAAGCAGCAGTAGCCCTGGAAACATATTTGACATCTATGTCGAAAAGTTTGCTTGAAAAAATCTCATTGAACAACACCATCCAAAATCATGGCAGAAAAATCTATAGAATTTTCACAAAGTCTAGTTAAATATAATAATCCTGTTCTAGTGATAAAACACCCGGACAAGAAGGCGGGTGGAGATGCTGTAAGAAATTCCATATTCGGTTTCGCAATTATTTTATTAACTGTGCAAAATAGGAAGAAAAGAAACTCACAGCGGCGGGAATAATAGAATCAAAAAAAGAAACTGAGGAAATACTGAATGCTATTATACCACCCCGTTGTTGGGAGGAGGACGGTCAACTTTGGACACAAACTGTAAGCTAATTGATCTAATTATAAAACTTTTAATGAAATTTTGCAAGGTATCTAGCATACCAGCCACTCGCCAGGATGTCATCAACTTACAAGAAATGCTTGACACAAGATTGCAGCAGACTCAGGCTCGGGAGACGGGTATATGCCCCACACGACGTGAACTCTATTCTCAGTGCTTTGGTAATTTAGTAATAGCACACTGTTTTGCCTCAATCAGGCAAACATACCTTTTTAGATGAAATTATACGGCAAGTAACGATCAATTGCACAGAAAGAGGGCTCCTGTTGTTAAGGATAAGGGACGAAATTATGATGTCCATGGAAGCCTATGAGACCCTGTATTGTAGCTCAATTGCGTTTGGTATGCGTAAAGCTTTACAGGCTCAAGAAGAAAAGGAGAAGTTGAGGGATAGAGTTAAAACCTTAGAAGCTGAGAAAACAGCCTTAGAGGAAATTATATTAGACATGAAGATCAAGAGCGAACAAGCGGAGCGTCGTAATGCTGAATTGCGTGCATCTGAGGAGAAGAAATTCGCCGAGGAAGTTGCGTTCTTGAAGAAGACAAACTCGCAGCTAAAGGCGCAATTGGAGGGTATTACAGCTCCGAAGAAATAAATTTATTTTGTGCAAAGTTTTATTTATATATTATTATTTTTCCATTAAAATGAGAGTTTTAGATATTAAATTCTTGTATCTATCTATCCCGTAGCCCTGTAACTGAATGATTGAATATTATATTTAATACCTCAAATATTGAATTTATCTGTTTTATATTCAGTTAGGAACCAGAAATATTCATTTTTTCAAACTCAGTCTCGAAATAGCAAGCTGTAAAAGGTATAAACTACTTATCTAGCTATGCGAAACCACTAGAGCGTTTTGTTGTTTTGCTTGAATCACTTTTGGTGTGGTTCTCAACGTAAATTTCTGGTATAGGTTTAACACTACAAAGAAATGTGAATTTAAACTGGGACAAGGCGATCCTCCATCAAAGGCAAAATATCTTAAAACTAAAGACATTAAAAGACACTAAATATTATTTTTGACATTTATTTTGAAAACAATTTTGAAATGAAGATAAGTCAACATCAAATAAAATTTCACCTGCTTACAATAAAATTTACAATACAAGTTTACTTAAAGAGCTTATTATAACCTTTTTTGTATAATATTTGGTTTTTTTTTATTCTTACAAAAATTGTTCTTAAGTTTTCCTTTTTTTTAACAATTCTTGCTTACATCTAATGACTTAACACCAAATTTACTAGTTCCTGGGCAAGATTCTCTAATTTACCTACCTCTAAAAACAAATTCACTAGATATCAGTCATGGAAAAAATGATTGGGGCATCTTAACCGAAACAAAAAAAAAAGTGTATATATATATATAATATTACTTGAAATGTGATAGAAACAAAAAAACACAACCAGTAGTAAAGAAATACTAGAAACTAAATATATTGATTTAATATAATAGCTGCAAGTTAAGACGGATGCGGTCCCTAGATGCCATTTTCTTTTTATACTACATACAAGTTGTACACAAAAATGAGGTAAAATTTCGGAGATTCTTACTGGAATAATACAACTAAAAATTAGTTTCCCTAAAAATATTATTTATTCACCATGGAATTGCTAATCTATGTGATGTAGTTTCGATGCATTTTATTTTATAACGGAACATTTTCGCTTATTCAACTGCTCACTATTTCTATGCTATGACTTGAAGTGGAGAAATAACTTAGGAAAATATAGCGTAGCATTTATTTATCATTTTACAAAAAAATGCGCATGGAACAAAATTAAAGTCAGTGGAATGTCGGCATGGACAGAAAAATTATAAGAGGAAGGTAAAGTTAAATGTCTGCACCTCCATCGGTTCAATTTTAAAGTCTGAAAACGATTGAACAGGTCCCTTTTGCTGCAATCCAGTTAATGTAGTTTTTTCTATACTTTGAATGGCAAGATGTGCGAAGATATTGTTCGATAATTGAGATTTCTTACATAGTCCCAGATCAGGATTGATTTTACAATCATAACCTTGACGATGTAGTACAAGAAGAGCGGACCGAGATGGAAACAGGGGTAATTGATCATCGGTTAAAGTGCGTATCGTCAGTAAATGTAAATCACAGGGAAAATGATCTCTTAGTAAGAGAACTTTATCTTTTAAAATTTTCGGCATTTTATCATCAAAATTTTCTACAAAATAAATATGAGGTGAATAACGTAGAGAATTCGCTAAGTTATTGGCTAATAAGCTGGGAACATGATAGGCTTGATCACATTGCGTCGGCATGTCTTCAAGTAGAACCCAGAATTTATGTCGCGTCAAGCGACTGTCTACTATTCCTTCACCCATTCCTCTGTAATCATCGTAGAGCATCCGACGGTCAAGCATTACTTCTAACTGCCCTGGTTCCAAGCTCGCAGCACCCTGTGCATGGTTTGTTAAAATGGTTAATCTCATGTTCCCATCCTGTACAAAAGCAGCCGATGTTATCGGGAAATAGTTCCCCTCTATTCCAATTGAAGGAACCTTAGTTCTCTTATGAAACTGAAAACCATTTTGGTCGGAGAAGAAATAAGGAATGTCGCCATTCTCAATTTCGGTCAGGAATCGCATGAATAGTTCTGTTTCCCGATTTTTCGGTGGCGGTTCAAAATCGATATCGTTTTCAATATAAATCGCTCTGTCTAAATAAGTTCTAGTGTTAAAAATTCGTACTGTATGAGCCAAGAATGGTCCATATATAACGGTCACATCGCTAGCAATCGGACCTGATGTTATTATAATTCTACCCTCGTCGTACTGTTCCAGAACATCCTTTTCAGCTTCCCTCTGTTCTGGATCTGTTTTAAACAGATACGCACCAGAATGGAACTGAGCACTTTTGTAGGCTGCAAATTTAATAGCACATTGAATTGCCTTACCCTGGTTTTTCTTCGTAACAGTTTTCAAAAAGCCCGTCTTCTCATCGAAGAGAAGTCGCATTTTGTAATTTTCCACTTGAATATCACCGGGCTGTTTATTTTTTATAGTAAATTCAACATTATTTTTATCATTGCACTCATTGCAGTATATGGTGGCAAGTTTATCCTTATAGTCACTGTTTTGAATGATGCTATACTTAACCAAAGAAAGTGGAGGAAGTTTTGCCAAAAATACTATTTCATACTGTTTTAGAGACACCTTGATTCGCTCATTAAACACCGCATTCGGGTTTTCGTATTCATCTGTGATATTCCACACTGGATTTACCTGCATTGGTACCTTCATACCTTCCTCATCACTAACTGAGACATTCGGATATGTCGACCGGACCGTTATAATCTCTACTCGTTCTTGCGCTAATGAATTGTAGATTATAATAGAAGTTTCGTAATTCTCATTGAAAATAATTGGGGTTTTTCTCGGCAGCTTATTGTAGCTATCACGGTCTAGCTCGCTCAATATAAAGCTATGCCCGTATGTCCCATTTTGTATCAAAAATTCAATAACATTCGATTGCATTTTAACGGAATCTTGAATACTTTCGAATAATCTCACACCATAGTCGCGCATAACAATACTTTTCGATG
Source organism: Proctacanthus coquilletti (assembly GCA_001932985.1). Classification (NCBI taxonomy): domain Eukaryota; kingdom Metazoa; phylum Arthropoda; class Insecta; order Diptera; family Asilidae; genus Proctacanthus; species Proctacanthus coquilletti. The sequence continues at coordinate 66,004 of MNCL01000043.1, read as the reverse complement.
TTCCAGTTATCGCATCGTGATGCTGAAAAAGTCCTAAATTTCTCCTAGCTAATATCATTTTTTCGTAATTCTTTTCAAACACTTTTAAAGCTTTATCATTTTTGTTCTGTCTCGCTAAATTAAAAGCTAAAGAAAATAGAATCTCAGTGGAACGTAAATTGTTCTCTAAATCGGTACTTAAAATTTTATAAAATGGTCTTGTTGTAAAATAACCTGACCAATATGCTGGCCTACCTTCAGAAAAAATATCAGAATAGACGAAAAAATCGCCTTTAAAGGTGGGAAACTGTTTGTACCTCTTTTTAATTTCTCTAAAATAATCTTTTGGTGTACCAAATGAGATTTCCGCATGGTACTGATCTTCGTTCTGATTTATATGATCGATTAATTTCTTATAATTTGTATATTGTTGTTCAATTTCTTTTTCCCTATTATAGCGGAAATCATCACCGACTGGAATTAAGGCTACATTATGCGGGAAGAGTGAAGCAGTTCTCGCATATTGTTCTAGCAGGAGATGTGCTTTTTCGGCCACATTATCATCGGTTATAAATTGAGCTTTTATAGAATATTCGGTATATTCTCCAGGAATTTTCCGGAAGTCAAAATTAAGACAAATAAACGGATGGGGTCCGCAGGAATGTTTTATCGAATATATGTCGAAAGGCATGTTATGGGTAAGTAAGAAATTACTCTTTGCAAGGTCATCAGCTGTCTTCCAAAAGGGCGTCCAGATGAAATCACCAGTTTGTGTCCTAGCAAACCATTGCTTCCAAGCATAGTGAATTCGTTGGATTATTGTGCCTTCGAAACTACTCCCAGCCAGAAGATAAGGTACTGTGCTTCCATGCCCAAACGGGTCGATGGACCATCCTATTTTTGGTGTTACATTCAAATTGCTCTTCAACCATTGGTGTCCTATAAAAATAAACAGTTTTGTATAAATAACTCTTACAAGAATAATTGCATGGTTAGTTATGTGAGTCATTTAGATTTGAACCAATGTGGATTACTTATGCACAGATGTTTTATCTTTAGCATTGAATGGTTATCGTACACGAATTGGACAAGAAACAAATAAAGCCGACATCAAGTGTACTGACGATTAAACTCACCATTGACATCAAAAAGTGCAGAAACATCAGTAGATTTGTTTCCACAGAAATACTACCCGAGTATTAAATACTTTTAACGATTTGCGTTTATTTTATAACGCGAATTCAAAGTAAAACTTCCGCAAGATAATCAACACTACCCCGTGCCACGGGCAATAGAATCTTACGTAGATGGCCAAGAAGTCTTAAGACAACCGAAATTGACTCCTGCTCCTTGTTTGTATATGAAATCTAATTTGTTCTAATTTCCTGCAAAATAAATGAAGAATTTAACTTACCCTCTATTAATTGATCGAGCATTGCGTAGAGATGTACGTTAGCCTCGTCAGTCATAACCCATCCACCGGTTGTAATTTCAAATCTGCCTGATTGAATTAAGTTTTTCAGCACCTAAAATTTGAAAATAAAACACAAGTTTCATAATATATTTTCAACCATCATACTCTTTGTTTTGTAGGATGGGCCTGATCCCACCAAAGTTGTAGAAAACTAATTTCAGACCATATAAAGGTCATATCTTTGAATTCCTGCATTTTAGTTATAACAAGATTCAAAATTTGCCTTGAGTCCGATTGGAAGTAGTTAGTGAACGTCTTAAGCCAACCAGGGTCATTATGTGAATGGGGTACGACAATAATCTGCAAACGAAATCATTTGTCGAATCGCTTGAAATAATTCTAAAATTAGTTTACCTTTAGCTTGGGTCGCGAAGAATTTTTCTTTTGAGATTCGAAACGTTCTTCGAAACTTTTGTCCCAGTACTCTTTTGTTCGTATCCATTCTGGCTGTGTTTTTTGTTTTTTAGAAAAAATTTCTTTGATAAGCTAATTGTTAGTAGTACTTCTAAATTGAAAAACAATAGTAATCCGACAAAGTGGGAACACTTGCCAAACATTTTATTTAGAATAAAATTCGTAAAACTTATCAGTTTAATTATATTGCTTGATATAATATGATTTTACTTAGAAGAGGACTTGCAGTTGTTTGGTTGACCAATGATACTTACAATCGATACTGATACTAGAATTGGTCTGTAAGAGATTAATATTTCGAACAATTTCCTAATGTTCCCAATTTGATGTTGTATGACAAATTTTCTACTACAGATTTTTTTTATAAACAGAAAATCAAATTCTACGAACGTTTCCGCGTTTATAAAATTCCTACTAAGCATATACATGCATTTACAAAAGTATTTCTTAGCGAAACAAAATTACTATATTACATACCTGGAATTCAAAATTTGTAAATTCATCAGCTGATGTTATGTTAGTTTCCCGGATGGTTAGAGAAGGGCAGGTACCCTTGTTGTCCACATATAGTTCTTTCTTATATGTATACTCTCGGGGATTAAGTGTAATTAATTTATCGTTCGTTTTTATAATGAGTTTAGAGCCTCTGTGTAGTCTGTAATAAATAAAACGTTGCAAGAGAATGCCACCAAGGTGGTAAGGCCTTTCTTTTAATCAAATACCTTGCATTTATGTCCCTTTGCGGAATATTTGACTGACCCATAGAGATATAATACAGACATAGCATTATTGTTATAAATGCTGACAGTAGTCCTATGCATCTTGCTGATCCTCGTCGAAATATTTTAAAAGTCATAATGGAATATCTCGTCTAGAAATTCATGTGGTGTTCGGTAATGGCCTACTGTAGCATATTCACTGCTGCATTTTTAAAATCGACCTGTAAGGCATACGTATAAATTAAGTTAAAAAAATTATGGGGGAGATATTAAAGTAAAAAAAAAGTATCTCTAATGATCGTCCGAAGTCACAAGGTTATCTGTTTTAATAGCGCATCATTTTCGTTGTTCTGATTAAAAAAACAAGCTGCCGGTCGATTTAAATACCAACTCAAGGAGGAAGCAACTAAGCATAGGTTTACATCCACGTAATAATATATATATTTAAAATAGCCCGTGTAGTACAGCAGTAAACGTTAACGTTCTACTATGCACTTCAGATAGAATAGATATTATGTAAAGTAATGTCACGAAATTGTATAAGGCAAGGCTATTCCATTGAAAATCAGTCACCATTGTCTAGGAAACCAGTTTGGGGTAATTTAATTTACGAAAAAGCTTCTGACTGGCCGCTACATCTGTAAAATCAAAAACCAATTGCGCGCAGAATGTTTAAAATCAGTTTAGCGGAACTATCTTAAAAGCAATTATAGTTTTCGCTCAAGCTTAATAAACACACAACATGAATGCACCTGAAGGCACTGAAGCCCCTGCAAAGCAACAGAAAAGCTCATCGTCTACTACATAGGAGAAATTTTTGCTAAAATATTTACTACCGTCATTCCAGGAAATTTGCGAATTTCTTGTTACCAACAAATTATAACACTTCAGAAGAATAAATTAGGGGAAAAACACACAAGATTACAAGTAATCTCTAACAACCCTAAAAAGTAAACAAACTCACAAATTATCTTTACGTAAGATAATTTCTATGGACTCGTTAGACTGGGACTTCTTGCGTAATTAGTGATGAGTTCTTTAATTAATTCTAAACAGCTGCCCAATAATTTTCACACCGGGGAATTTGCCAATTTTTTCCCTCACCCGAACTGCATGCACAGAAACTCGTCCGCTCGGATCTTGACACTACAATTCAAATGTCAATCTGGAATTGTCAAAATGTGTTCGAAGAAAACAGTGTAATGCGCATGCGCATTATGGAAAACTGGAAAAATTGCGAAAATGCAAAGAGGGTGGAGAGGGCATAAAAATAAACAACACGGGCGCTTTTCATTGCTGAAGTCAATAAAATTAGAACTAATAATTTGCTTGTGTCGCAGAAATAGAAATTATTTTGACGGCGAGTCAAATCACAAGTGTAATTTATTTTCCATTCCCTTCAACGCCTGGCAACAAATGCTGCTATTCACAAATGTACATGCAACAAGTATCGCAACACAATGCACAACGAAATTGTATTTTTTTTGTAAACGTACAAATCAAAATATGCAAGTTTAAGGTCTAGAGTGAATGAACTGATTTCGCAGACTATTTATTGCTGCAAATTAGCTATTTGCTTTCGCAAAAGGAAAATTCAGAACTATGTGGAGAATCACTTAGATATAAATTAGCGTAAGACCGATGTCTCTCTAGTATTCAAGACAATTTTTTCCTAAAAAATTATCTGAAAATGAACATGAAACGCACTAAATAATTTGCATATAAGAACATTATTTATCGTTCATTAAATATTTTACATTGATGATAGAAGTCCTAAATAAAAATAATTAGATGCGGTCACCTACAGCTACAGCTTAAAATATGTGACCTGTTCTAATTTAATTAAGAAAATAAAATCTTAATTAATGCATTAATCTACAAAGTAAATAAAGGTAATTGTATTTAATTGATATGTTCTAAACCCATTTCTGAGAAAATAGACTGAGAAATCAAAAATCTTGCCTTTTTGTCACTACTTTGCCGAATTTTGTAGAAAAATACTGGTAAGTTTTAAAATGTGCCAAAAATCTTATTAGCCATGAAAATTTTCAGAACACGAACAACTTACACACGTGCTGAATGGTAGTTGACTCAGTACAGGTCAATATTTCTTTTTCACCTGATGTGAGTAACCTTCTGATTAAGTAACAAAATGTAGCACATTTTACGGTTTTTCATTTGCGCCAGAAATGACTATTCTTTTACAATTTTCGTAATTGTAAGAAAACTTTTTCTTTTCTTTTTTATTTAGGATAGTGTTAATAGTTTTCCAACATGTTAACTCCTCGAATATCTTCTAACAAGTATTACAATCTTATTATCTAACTTTTAATACTTTTAAAACTTTATTACTTTTATTCCTTGTGAAATAATCATGTTTGGCTCGTGGCCCTTTATATAATCAGACTTGTTTTCATAGATCTAGAAAATATTAGCGATTAATTGCAAGTATTTGCCCAGTGCGATTTGGATAACATAGAATCTCTCCTGACAAAAGGCGAAGCGAATTACTATTTTCTATTGTTTTTATATTGTTCATAAAATAGGACAAATCGAACATCGATAGGTTATAGACTCCTGTAGTTCAAAGCTTTAGTTCATTCTTTATCAAAACACTTAACAATTCGAAAAAATTATAAAGTGTTTTTAGAGCTTGCTCTTTCTGCCTTTGAATTGTGACAAAAGAAAAAACTCGTAAATCAAAATAAAGCAAAAGAGCGTTTTATTATTCGGTCCTCTATAGCTTGAAGATTAATTATTTTTTCCAATTTGTTCCTCTAAATAATAAAACCAAACTTTTCCTCTGAATAATAATAAAAAAAAAACTTTTAATGAGTTATTACGAGTGCACAAAACGTTGATAAATATATTTTCACTATTTTAATAGAAGAGTAGTATTTCTTTTTTGTTATTCGATTCAATAAAGTTCTTCCATGCTTTTAAAAAAGATGACTAAGTGAACTTTAAACAAACAAACAAAAAATTTCTATTACACAGAGCAGTTAAGCTAGAATTCCTACACGTTACAGAAATTTAGAAAATGGAAAATGATCACAGGAATTTTGAAAAAGAAATATGGTTTTCTTGAGATCAAAACTTTAAATGTATACATCAACATTTTTTTAAAAGATCTATTAATTAAAGGGTTTGTTTCAGTTTTTACAAACAGTTCTATCATTGTGCGTCCTTATTTGAAATATGCTTTTTGCGTCCTTTTCTCAGCTTTAGTAATTTTTAGTAGTACTGTATCGCAGAAAAGCCGGTGATGTTTTTTTTTTCCATTCCTATACCCAAATTGCAGTTATGCAGGCATTCAGCCAACCCTTCATTCGATTCTCGAACCTTAGCATACACCACCTAAAAAGGCACCCTCGTTCTCCGACTCCAGTTCGCCTTGTTGAGATATTGATTTCCCTTTTACTTGAGTGTCAGTCTTTCGCGGAGTTTTAAGGAAGTGTCGTCACGTCTCTCAATAAAATTGCAATAGATAGAAAGTATACAACCTTTCCTAAGAATTTAAAAAAAAAAAAGTTTTGCTACACCCTTTACAATCCGGTCTACTTAAAATGTTCAAACGCGTGGCAAATAACGATTGCGTTTCATTTAATTACGAGTAAATTTCGTACTTTCTATAATATCCGCAAAAATTCGTTCGAGTTTCCTCGTTTCTTTCCCCCCTTTCTGAAAGAAGTGTTTTAATAATTTTCAGTATATTTTAAAAAAAGAACCACTTATGATCGGATCATTTTGGAACCTGTGTAGAGCGTGTCCATCAATGCCTGTAGACAAGGTAATATCAGTTGTCCTCCCCACATAATTACCGCTATAATATCACATTGCAGTAGAAAAATTGATTGGCGATATGGAAAAAATCGATACCATATGTTTTTTCACTGTTACCCTACTGATTTATGTTTTCCTAGACGGATTCCTGCAGTTAAAGAGAATTCCTTTGATTGGAGGAATTGCATTTGATGCATACCGAAAAATTTAAAGCAAAAAAAAAAATCCTTGGCTAGTAGCCCGAAGGCACCATGGTAATCGATTTTTAATATGCCGCATATATGTCCATACCTACATACATGCATGTCCATACTGCATGGAGTGTAGTTTTGGATTATCTCTTCTATAGAAAAAAAAAATTGGATTTGCATAGGATTTTTTGACGGAAGTGCAGTAGTTTAACTGTTTGATGAGGACAATGTTCCATATTTTTGTATATACTGTTCTTGAAAGCAAATTAGCTGAAAATACACTAGCAAGGAATTTTTTTGCTGACGAATTTTTTCCCATAGATAGAAGTCAATCGTTAAATTATCGTACAGTTCGCAGTAAAGCAAATAAAAGTAAAAAAAAGTAATATATAAAATGAGGTTTTACCTATATTTGTTACACGAATAACCTTCTCTGGTCTCCAATGGTCTACAATAGATGCATTTTTTTCGGCTTCCTTGTGTGTTTGATTACATAGAAAAAAAAAGTGCTTTTATGCATACATTCGAGATATAGGAATAAGCGACGAGGTCAATGAAACATGGCACATATATAGATCTACTTGTCCAATAAAAATCATCTTGATGAAAATTGGAGTCAAGTGTTTTTTAGTATTGCTAGTTAAAGCAGATTTCTTAAAGTGTAGGAGGAAAATGATTACAGTCTGAGGACACTCTTAGTTGCTGCAATTTAAGTACAATACGATAGTAGTATTTATTTCCTTATATAGTTCTATAATACTAAAGTTTTATGTGAATAAAATCAATAGTGAAATATTAGCGTACAATTCTGGAGCTTACATAGTTTACAATGCTTCTTCGGCGACTTTTGAAGAATCGAATCGGTATGTGCCTTTATAGACTATTATAGGATGGTCTGCAGACCTTATGTCGCTGATCATGGGCCACATTTTTTTTTTTTTATGAATGTAAGTAGTGCATAAAATTTTTGGCCCGTATCTTAATAGGGTAGAGACTTGGTCATCCGATTTTTTATTCATAGGTTAGATAATAGGAAGGAGTGCCTTTCTCATATCAAGATTCTTAGAAAATGTTGAAAATGTAGGCCATTTAAAGAATTTTATTTATAATTTGTATATGATGTAAATGATTCACTTATTTTCCTGTAATTTTGTATAATTACAGCAGAAAATGTTCCGATTCGGAATTGCTTGTGTATATGTTATATGAAAGAGTCTTTTAAAAGTTCCTAGGAATCCTAGGAATCCTAGGAATTCCCACGAGTGATAAAATTGAATCCAAATGTTTATATATACATTATATTAATATATCAGAAGGAAATATATAGAAAAGCGGCATCTTGTTTAGAATGCTAGTCAATACAGTCGAACAATTTTTACTAAAAAAAAAGAGCAAGTCGCAAAAGTTTAATTTTATATTATTCTCAAGGATAAAATACAATAAACCAGAATAATTAAACTGAAATTAATTGTATTAAAAACTGTAAACTTTTTTAACAAGAAATAATGTAGAAAATTCAGGAATTTGTTGACTAATCCTTGTGTTTATTTTGTCTAAAAAACTGCAAACTTATTAAATGCCTGTAAAGTAATCCTAAACTAGGCTCGTTGTTTTTGTTCAATAATGTTATAAATGTAATAAATTCTTTTAAATTTCAGCAGCTCCATTCAGAGTACCGGAGCACTTACCGTTGGCACGAATACACCGGTAATTCCAGGCCGGAGGTGGTCCGAAGACCCCCCGTCCCAAATAATTTTGGTAAGTATATGTTCTTTTTCTTAAGTCCTATTCAAAAAATATTTTTGAAACCAAGCCAGTTAAATTAACTCTACATTTCTTATAGCACGTAATACACTGTTAAGTATTCTATCACTATTGAGTATTACAACCTTTAGGTATAAGTGATTTTTAAAATCTGAATTTGGTTTTAGATTTCAAGATTATGTAGCTTGGACTGTGCCTTATTTTTCACACACAAGTTGGATAACCTTCAATAAACTCCTTCCAGTTTTTTTACCACTTTGCAAACGAATTTAAATGTTATGTTTACTTTTACTTACACTTATGAATATTAGACAAGTTTAATTTGTTTTTCCCTTTTTCTTGAACTGTTCAACACAACTAGTTAATTAAGAACACGCGTACGAACTAATTGGTCAGTTTATTTGAATTGTTATTTTATATTGAAATTGCACTTTTGCAATTTCTTCCTCGATGCCTGAAAGCTCGACGATGTCTTTACAAAACTAGATGGTATATAGGGAACGGCGGTTGGATTTATTATTACTATTATTTCATTCTCCTAAAAAGCAAAACTAAAATTAAAGGGCCAGGCTTCCTTTGTTATGTTTATTCGAAAAAAAATTTATGTTATCCAAGTAGGTGAAGTAGGCGAATTAAAATAATGAGTATAATAGACGATCATGAAACTAGAAAAAATTTGCTCGAGGATTTTTTAAGCAAAGATCTTTATAATTCTTGATACGAGGTTATCGAAATTCAATTAACAGAAATATTTATTCAATTAATAAATTTGTAACGAAAACGGGAAACGAAACGCGTATTCAAAAGGTGGTGATTTGTAACTTCTTTGGAAAATCTATTATTTACGAATTTTTTGCATTTTAGGATAGAATGATTTTAAAATCTTCTTAAAGCACCCGTTCTTAGGTTTGAGTGGAAAACACAAAAGTTATTAAGTATATTAGGATTTTGTTTTATTTTAGCGAGAAAAACGTTTCCCTCTTATATGTGAAATTCATCTGATTATATTTTTGTATCCAATTATTTTAAACACGAAAAACTGTATGATAGTAAAAATCATGTAGTGTAGATTAATTTTACGTCCAAACAGATAGGTATACGGATTCTAAATCTCAGAATTCGGTCATAATTTTTTATTATTTATGCGTTTCTTATACCGTGAATTATTACGATATCCTTATGAGAAATTTTAGGTTATATAGGCATACGGTTAATAAAAGAATAGTCGTCAGTAATAGCTTACAATACAATGGAAATTACTTTATTGCTACGGTTTTAGTCTCGTTTTAAGGTCATTTTTTGAAAAGAAAAAAAAAAACGATAAAAATATTAATATTGTAATTATGTCCCCTATCTTGTTATAGCTATTTATTTATTTCAGGATCTATTAATGAGCCTCCTCTACCGAGGAGAAAAAAATGTCCTGAACTCGCGTATAAATCTCATGAATTTATAATTGGGACGAAGGATCAATTGCCAGATACACGAAACGAAGCTACTGTAACCCGTGCAAGGGTGAGTAGATAAATATTAACAAAATTAATTGAATATGAATTTAGTTTTTTATTTCTGATTAAACCATATTCTTATTTATCTGGTTATGAGTTACAATTTTTAATGTATTGGGATTATAAAAATCTAGAAGAATGTTAGTTTTGGAAATTAAATAAAAAGTTTTCTTTCAAAATATAAATTCCATACTTTATTGTTTAGGTAAGTTTTATTATAGATTCAGGTTCTATAGCAAGCTTCAATTAGTAATATAGAGGCAAAATGATTATTATATACTTAAACCTATCTGCCAGCTGCTCTTAAAAAGATCTTATGTCATGTTTTCAGATTAAGAAATTTACTGAAAAGAAATAGGGAAGGAACTTTTCCAAGTGCGGACATTTAGTCAAATCCTTTTTTTTTTTTGTTGAGTTTTAAATTTTGTTTTATATTTTACTAATCTTTCCAATCGGTAGCTATTCATAAAAGTCTTATTATTATATCAGAATTCAATATTTTATAATTTAATTTCACGCGAGGGTGAAAGGAATGTAATCTCAAATTTTCTATTGCTTTATTGGTAATCAAGCATTATTTATAGATTTTTCCAGCATTCAGTTACATTTTCTATCAAAAGCAACATGATACATTACAAAATTGCGCTTTAAGTTCTTTCTATTTCGTTTAATTATATATCGAAGCCAGCCTTGAATTCATGCCAAAATAATAAATGATTATGAAGTGTCTCCATCCCAAATTTTTGCTATGTAATAAAACATTGCACTCAAGGACGTCTAAATACGTGCACTACTACTTCACAAGACAGCAATTTGGATTTAAGTAGATAGAGGAATGATTTTAGTTTTGTGCGAGTTTCTTTGACATACTTGGTTAGTGGATCGATATTAATTTACCTAATTGATTTTATTTGGAATCCTGTAAAAAGGTTCACAAAAATTACAAGCACACTTGCTGAAATTGAAAATAAGTGAAACAGATAAAATTATGTGCCCTTAAAAGTAGATTTTTCTTTTATAAAAATAAATTGAATAACTACTATTACAGAAATTTTTCCAATCTCACATTATTTTTGAAATAAAAAGTTAACTAAAGATGTTTGTTAGCACTTAAATATATTTTGTCTACTTTTGAGCATTAAAAATTAAGAACCCAGAAACCTCTTTTGTTTATCTGGCCTGCCTGGAGGAATATTGAAACTGTGCCATTTCATTACCATAAAAGTACTTCGTTTTATGTTACATAATTTACTATGCCAGGAATGATATGGCACCTTAATGTCCCAAAAATGTTAAAATATTCACAGGAAAAGTGTAGAGATAACAAATGATGACCATTTACCACAGTGCCTTCATTTTCATTTGCATCTGTTTCCTATACGGAATTCCTTAAGCAAGTTACACTCTCATTTGACTGGTATTTTAGTTTTAAGACGGATGATTGAACTCTTAAAGTACTAGTCTAACCGAGCCCAGTTGATATTACCGAACTTCTCTATATTTTCTGTTACGTCAGCAAGATGTACACCTAAAGGATTAAAATATTGTAATCAATTTATATTATTACAGAAAAACAGATATGTTTACACTATGCATCCTTTCACAATAACAAAAAAACTTCCTAAATACAGGAATTGTTAATTCGTTTTACATTCGGAAAGATTATTAAAATTAAATTCTTTGGAAACTTTTTTGATCTAAATGTTCTGCATTAAAAAATTCAGCAACTATGGAAAATCTCACTAATAATCTTATAAAATTTCGCTTAAGCTTTGCGCTCGACGCCTGCAAAGAAATGAGTAGAAATTTTGAATCTAGATAAAATTCTCTTTGCATTAATTACTGGAAATCCCTCCAGTTGAAGATTTCGTAAGTTATCATTAGGGCGAAAATACTCTGACTTGAAATATAAAATTAAAATGAATACGTCTTGCATGCAATAGCGAATTTGAGAGAACTAGCTAATTTTTTGCCTGCGGGCAATTATATTTAAAAAAATGATAAAGAATTATTAAATGAAAAAAAACCTATAATGATTAATAAATGAATAAAATGAGCATGAAATGTATTCATTTTAATTTCAGTCTGAGGAACGAGGGACGCCCTCTAGAAGAAGTAAGTCAGAAGGTCCACCAGTTGTAGCAAATGGAAGGGCATATCCTGTAGCTTTTGAGAATGAAGTCGACGGAAGGGGAAAAGGAATTTCTTCACAGGTACTATTTGTCTAAATACTAATTTATTTATATTACAAAAAAACACACAAACAAATATGCGATTTATTTCAATATATAAGAAAAATTTATCACTTCTAAAAGTTCAAATGATTTAAATTAATGAAATTTATTTTACATTTACAGGCGGGTGAGTCTAGTGGACTGTTCAAAAAGACAATCTCAAAATTGAGTACTGAATATCGTCTACAATTCGTTTGGCCCCATGTTCGCAAAGCAATTACAGGGCAACCAAACGATGCAGTGGAAATTCCAAGAAAGTCCCTATCAATGGGAACAATTAAATCATCTCAAACCAATGCAATGCCAACAGTTCATAAAAAACGAACAACTATTGAAAAAGAAGGTGCGACGAAAAAGTCGCTAATTTTGGCAACTTTTTATAAGAATTTCTTTTTGTTCTTTTTGTAAATTTTATATATTAAAAGTGTGTTTTTAGCTTGAAAGTCAGGTAGATTTGTATATCGATATATATTTGTATGTCAAACTTTAAAATAGGGCTTCTTAAAAAATATTTACACTTATAAAAATGTTTCCTCTTATATATTTAATCATCTTTAAATGTAATTAATTCTTACTATGTGTATCTTTATTTCAGTATCTAAAATTGCTTATCAAATTAAATTCCTATAAAACACTGCAAGTTTTTCAGTATTCTAGATTGCATTCATTGTACGATCATTTATACATAATGAAATTTTCATTTCAGCTACTGTCTATGAACTAGAACCTTTAGTGAACGAGGTAGATGAAAAACGAACGGAAAAGTATTATATATGGTTTTGAATTTATGTATCTATTTGTTTCATATAATTTTATTTAGGAGTATTAGTCCTGAAACTAAAGCCGGTGCGGATACTATGAAAAAGGAACAGCAGATTGTTCCGAATGGGGATGTTCCCAGCGAAAGAGCTGATAATAAAGCAACCGTGAATGGTTTCGGACCCTACGGTGAACAATGGTATAAAGAAGTTATAGAACTTAGAAAAAAAGCCGATGAATACAAGGTGATTTTAAATAATTCCTATTTTGTTTTTATTGATTCCCATAAATATGATAAAAATATTTTAGTGCCGCGGCTGGGGAATAGAAATTGATCCTGGCCTCTATAAAAAACAAAAAGAGTTGTGGGATCAAGTTTCCAGAAGAAGTTCTTTATCAGCTCTTTCATTAGCTTCATCCATCCATAGGTAGTATGCTTACTGATAATACAAAATCCTCGCATATAAATGAACTTGATTTCTGTAGACCTATTACAAAAGAGGAGAAAGATCAGGAGAATAATAAAAAATCAATTCCTAGCAAGTCATCTCATAAGGGAAAAGTTCCTGGCCAAGCGTATTTAATCGACAACAAAGCAACTGATGAACCTTTACTGCCTGCCAGAGTTCAGACGATTCGCCATCATTTAGAACGAACTACTGGCCCTGGTAAAATTGTATTAAGCATTTTTGATTCCTACTAAAGGTGACATCTATTTTAAAGATGTTGAAGAAGGTGCACTTCTTCCATCTCCGACTAGGGAAAAACTTATGCCAGCTATTCCGAAGTCCAAGGAGACCGAGTCGTATGGTTCGCAGAAGGGAAGCCCTAAGAAGAGTACGACATCGAAGCATGGCAGTCCACAAAAGGGTAGTCCACAAAAGGGTAGCCCCAAAAAAATGATGAAAGGTAATTCAACAGTATTACCATGGTTTTATCCACCAGAGATGATTTTCCAACTTTCCTTAAATCCCAACTATATAATTTTATTCCAATGAAAAAGATTGAGGACGTACTCAAGTATGAATCCTAAGGAATCCTTTTATAAAAATTCATTTGAAAGGGCAACCTTCCTAATTTTAATTCAGCAAACATAAATGGTATAATATAAAATTTAATACGAATATATGAAGAAGATCAAGTTAGTTTTAATAAAATAAATTCCAAGTGTCAATAGATTTTGTAAACACATTCTTCTAATTTATCTAAAAACCGAAACTCAGAACAGGATTTAAATTAAAATTTCAATTCATTTCCTTTTAATTTTTAGTCCATACTTTTTCATAATTGTATAAAAATGAAAGTTCATTTATTTTAAAAAAAAATTAAATGTTGATCTTATTTTGTTATTTAATATATTTAATTATTAAAAATGTATAGCAATGTGATTTCCATTTTTTTCGATATTCAAATTCTTAACCCATAAGAAAATTGAAGTTTACATTAGTCATATTATAAATTTAAATTAGAACGAAACTAGTTTGTATAAATATTTTAAAAATCACTGTATTTCGAGTACTAATTATTTGTTTGTTTATTGTTATCTCTTTGTCTGTCTGTAGATTTATTTGTTAATGAGAACTTTGTTAGATAATTCATTGGTTAATTTACAAGACACATTTTAAATTCACACTCTACCAGAATTGTTCTCGAATTACGTCCGAGACAAGCTGGCTGCTTAAATGAATACATGTTATTAAATTAAATTCTCAATAGACGCCACCCATTTGTTTGAATAAAATACTGGACTGGAATTTTATAGCAGTCTTTGCCATTATATATTCAAGTTTTAAGTTTAGGTCTATTATTAATGTAAAGATTTTTCCTTTCTACTGAACAAGAATTGACTGAATTCAGTTCTAGTTAATAAATATAAAAAATAATACTGAAAGGAACATTTATGAGTTATTTTAAGTAAAATCTTGTCTCTTAATGATCTAAACAAACGAATGTATTGAGTGCTTCGCTCTTTGTTACAGAAAACTAAACTATAGATAAATTGGTTTATAAATTAAAACTGTGAGTGGAACAAGATTAAGTACGGATTGAATACCGAAACAACAAAATTTTTATAGAATATTACACATTAGTTACACTTTTTTAGTTACACTTATTTAAAGGTGATTTAAATATAAGAGCCTAATTTTTTTAGATATAATGATATATCAGAAAAACAATTTGATATGGTCATGGAGTAAAGGCTATTTGAAAATCAGTAGTGATTTTTTCAATTTTTACTATTATTAGTTTTTTGTATTTGAATTTTATAATACCAGATGACTAATGCAAATTTAATCCGTGAACCCATTAAATTCTTTTGCAAAACATTGTTATTACCTGTTAAATATTTTCATTACTCATGTCTCATATAAATTTTTTGTCTTTAATATAAAATAAGCCGCCAGAATTGTTAGAAAATCGCTTAGAAAATCATATAGAAAATCTCAAAACCACGAATATTTACATATTATTTTATATTTATACTTTGTAGGACGTTCACAATCTGTTGGTCCTGGAGTTATTGATTCAAATGAATCTCCCAAACGACAACTGAGATCAGTTAGCACAGCTCCTACTGCCGCTTTAACTTCTAAGCAAAATAAAAAATCATCTGCCTCTACTCCAGTTACGGCTGAGCGAAAGTCTCGACCATGTGAGTGATGTATATAAAAAAATTCATTAGATAGTATATTTTATTCGGAAGTTGTCAATGTTTATTATTAAAATGATAATTTTCGGGATAGTTCAATATTTAATATTGAAAGCAGTTAATTGCAATGAGTATGAAATGAAAGTTGTAGCATGAAAAGATTTACTTAAATCTATCTCTATGTATTTTTTTCTTGAATTGTAACCGTTTTGTGTATCCAAGAATTTGAATCGTAAATCTTAGCTAGAGTCTATTTGAACGAGTATTTAGGTAGAGACTTTATAAATGTTATTTGTTTTATTCATTACTCATTATATCATTAATCTGATTCATTTATTTGATGTACTATTTTTAGCAACCCTTTCCACATCAAATCATTCCCGTTTAAAAAGTAGCTCCTTACCTCCTAGTGGTAGAACTCACTCAGCTCCTGGTAATCATCATATACAGATAACTCAAAATGATACCAATAAGACATCAGCAGCTTCAATTCAATCCCAACCGAATTTGCGTAAGAATAATAAAGCCTCTAAACAGCCGAGGCCAAAGTCAACTGTAATCAGTAGGGTGACTGGTGATTTGAATGATTCTGCGGTATTAAGCGAAGATCATTCTAAGACTAAAATTCAGCAAAATGAATTGGCAGAAAGTGAGTAATGAAAAATAATAATAAACGTTTCTATCTGTACAAAGCGTATATTTGTAAATGTTGTTTTCTTGTTGTGTCCTATATAATGATGAAGCGATATTTTGTGTAAACTACAAAAAAAAGCACGTTTTACCTTCTCCCAGATGTTTGAAGATATAAATGATTCCATTTTATTTTAGAAATTCACGTTTTGTCTCGCATTTTATGTAGTTTGGAATGAGTTACATCATTTAAACTGGCTGTAGTTAACCATCTGTGTGGCGTAATAATTTTTATCGCTTTTTATTCGCAGATAACGATGAAGGGGAAGAAAAGGAATCAGGAACATTTATATCGAGCAGTCCACAACCAACACAGGAGCTTCCTGAGCATATTGTTAAATCGCCTCCTGAACCTACTAGGGTCAAATCTCCGGAGCAAATTTTAATGCGATCCCCTGATCCTGTGAATTGGACAGTGCCCTTAGACACAGGAAAAACGTTCACGGTCACCCAAAATGTTAAAGAAGGTAAGTGTAAATCATACACTTTTTAAACATTTTGTATCCGCGCAAAAATATTTTTTTAAATATAAAATTTGACGTAAATTTGGTTCCTTTGAGGTATTCTTTAACAATTTTAAAAAAGAACGTATAATAAACCCTTAAAATAAAGAAAAAGATTTAAACAAGAAAATTTTTTAAATATGTTTATATATACTTGTCTCATATCATAATATATATTATTTCTGTTAAAATTCTGACCATTCTGACCCCTTTTACACAGCTCATAGACGACAAAACCCCATAAATGTGGTATCTGTAGAATTTCGCGGAGGTTGGAAAACACCTTCCCTGCTACTGCTACAACATTCTTTTTGTACAAAATTTACAAAAGACTATATTGTACAGAGTATGGATGTATTAGGATACGCAGTTGCAGAGATGACTGAAATACCTACCCCTAAAATATTAGGACCAAATCACGGTAGTAAGCACTTGTATAAATCATTTCTCCAAGGTAAAAAATGTAATGATCTCTTTTTCTCCCCTGACACTTAACCAGTATCAATAAATGAGGTACAAGGAATTTCCTAGGCTTCTGACGTACAATTCATGCATGACATAATAACATACTATTTATTTAAAAATTGAAGTTGAAACCGAAATGAATCGTCATTAAGTTCTTCCGATACTCCGATACGGAAAGTCAAATTATAAACGAATCAACTGATTTTTGTATGTCCCTTAAATAAACTTTTCTAAGGGGGTTATTAATTTTTATTATGGCAGCTAAACTTATCCAAATTTAAATGTTTCTATTTAAAGAAAAAACAAAGTTATGGAGGCAATAAAAATTCGGAAATACTTTTACTAATTTCAAAAATACTTTAGCATAAACAATTCTTTCAAAATATCACACAGGCATTTTGCAAATGGAAAAACAAATACCAGATATTTCATTTTTTTATATAGGCAGGGTCCTTTTTCACAACTCCTGTACTTATCGATTTGTACATAGGTAGAGGGATTAAAACTTCCATAAATACGAATAAGGCTAATTTTGCTCTCAACACTATCTTCTTTTTATATTAGTTTACTCAAATCAGTTAATATGTTAAATTAACTGTTACAGATAGAATATAAAAATATTATAAAATGTACACTATGGATATAAAAATTCCGGTTAAGAAAACATAACAAAAGGAAAAAAATAGTGTGCATAGGGACATCTTCATGTGCATACTTTTTAAAGTCGATATCATTACAATTGGATCATCAGACTGTCTTTATGATATTGATTAAAAAAAACAAAAAACAATTTCTACTTTTTCCAGGTGAAAGTTTCACACGTCCACAAAGCGAAGTTAAAGCCTCAACACCCATTGAGAAGCCGCCGCCTGCACCACAGTCGGCTCCGCCAGAACTAGCCGAACAAGAGAAAATGAAAGGTGACTAAAAAGTTCGCATATATCGAAATGCAGCCGTGAGTATTGTACACTTTAGTTTAATACGCAAAAAATTTCCCATATTCCTTAGCATGGCGCAAAGACGATCTAAGCGATACAGATATTCCAATGCCGGAGAGCCCATCATCGTCATCATTTTCTAAAACAGCTATTTCGCCGTCTGCTCCTCAACGATATGATCAACCGATACCCGGTTCAACTATACGTTGTTTAGATGATCCGAATTTTGAACAACAACAACAACAGCAGCAAGATTCCTCGATGTTGCCGCGAAATACAGCTACTGAGGTGCTAGAAAAGGCTCGTGATCGTTTTGATAAATTTTGGGGTGGCAGCAAGGACGAAAATGCTTAATGATAATAATGAAATAAATAAAGAAAAAAAAAATGAAATCTACGATGAATTATGGTAACTTCGACATTTTCGCTAAAATGCTCTCACTACAGGGTGCAGTTATAGATGTTTAACATCACGTAGCGCAAGTATATAAGAAAAAAAAACTTTGTAGCAAGTGGAAATAATATTTCATGTAGTAAGGCTAAATTTTAGGGCATGACTCCGCTGAAGACATTTAATCGAAAAACAAAACTATTATTATTCAAGAAAAATAATACAAGTGAAAAAGAAAACACGTAAACCTTACGGTCAGTAACTGCGTATACAGTAGGGAGTGTACAGCATTTGCAATTATTAATTTGGAAAAAAAGCACATTTCAGCAACAAAAATATGCTACAAGAATTGTTATTCAATTTTTGTATGTTAAACCGCTTTCGAATTACAATTTGGTTACCCAAAAAAAAGAAAAACAGAATAAATAAATGTGTGTTCATGATGTGTTTGCTGATAATGTTTTAAAAATCGTACCAAGAAAAGAAAAATCTTTTGTAAATTTAGTTGTTGACGTATTTTGATGTTTAAAAATTTGTGATTACTACTCGATCTGCCTTTTGAATTAATCAAAACGATAAATTTTGATATGAATTAGCAGAATAACTCGCAGTTATGTTTTCCTTTTGTTTATAACAAATTTTATATTTGAATAAGACAAAATACGATAATTGGACAGTGATTAGTTTGTGGAAAAATAAAAATAAAATAAAATAAATAAACGCTTTATGTTTGTGCGTAAAACTTATATGAAATATTAGACGACAGGACAAACCCTTTTCTATCAATAGTCGAGAACAAGCTAACCTTTTTCGTTTTTATGGTCTAGATGAAAATCTCATAAAGTTCTTGATCGAGAAGGGCAAATTCGTTTGATATGTACCAAAATGCCAAATGCATCGAGTTTGTTCAAAAGCAGCCATTTGCACAAAATAACTCACTTTTCCGGCATTGATATTACAAACCCTGCGGAACTTACACTCACTGGGAAAGAGAGATGATGATGATGAAGCCAAGAAGTCGATTTTTATTATCGACTTTATTGTCTAATGTTGAAAGCGAAAAAGAAAATAAAACATTTTGTTGAATGGGCTTTAAAGTACTTGAATATAATTTGAATGCTTCTTAGGATATAGTTTATAACTCAGTGTTATATTTCAGTACTGTTAAAATGGATGTATTTTGAACGTTTTCCATGTTTATTAAAAAAAAGAAAGAGTTTCATTTCCCTATATAAACAAAACAAGAAAAAAACAATGTTCAAAGCACACGGTTATAATAAATGAAAAATTACACGACGATAAGGCAGAATGAATTTTTAGCTTTATAAAATTGAATTTATTGACAAATAATAGATAACAACATATGTACTTATTATAAAAGGTACTTTTAAATAAATGCATCAATTCAAACCTAATCATTTGTCTTTTTTCTACTTTCTTTTTGTCAATTTTAAAAGCTGAGCGTTGGAATGCCTTTTATTTGTAGCTGTTACGTACACTGGACACGGAGTTAAATTTCAAGTAGAGTATCAATCCATTTCAGATCTAAGTTAAATTATTAAATCATTGTCATCCACATGATTCCAGCACCCGCGTTTATTATCGCTATAAAAGCTGAGCTGGGCTTGTGAACTATTTAAAAAGCTAAACGGAGTAAAAAGTATTTTTTCTCTGAAAATACACTACATTATTAAAATAAAAATAAAAATATAATTAACGGAGAAAAAAACCCATGCTAACTGAGACGTAGTTTTCTAATTTTATTTTCAAACGTTCGCTAAAATTTGTTATAGTATTAACCAAGGACGACAAAATTACTACTTTAATTAACACCTCTTTTGGATTTAACATGAACAATCCTAATCAAAGATCCGTCTTTGCAATTTCTATTAGCAAATTAAAACTTCTCAAAATTATTTTGTAATCGAAAAGTTCTTTCTAGTTTATTTGAAAAGATTTTTCCTGTAGATTGTGAATTTTTGTTAAATGTTTCTTTTCTTTTATACTTCCATTGAAATAATCTTTTATTATAAGTTCGTTCCGCTAAGCAGCAATTATAAAGCTACAAACACTATTTTCAATTTTCATCGCAATTTTATTATCGTAGCAAATGGAAAGTATGTATTATTTTTAATGGAATGCAATTGTATTATGTCGAAGCATTTTAAAAGCTTGTCGCGAACACTTAAAGGGGATAATAATCTATATCAAGTTCAATACTTTATAATTTAGTAAAGAAACTCTTTCACCTTTTGAAAGAAAAATCTAAAAAGATACTTTAAACCATTTTAGATTTACATAGCCGTTCCTCTTTTAGGAAAGAATCTTATGAGGGATTACCTTACAGCCACGTTGTTGCAAATATCCGCTTGTTAAAAAAAAGACAAATTCGTAATACGAAAAAATAATACCTCCTCTGTTTTAAAATGCCGAATATTTTTAATGTACACACCAATACATTACAAATTTCAGATAATTATATATTTTTTGTTGTGATATACCAAGACTGCTTTAACAAATTTAAATATTGCGTATTTGTAAGACAGCCTCAATGTTTTTTGAACAGTCCTTATAATCATAATAAATAAAAATTTATTGTTATGTACATGTGGGATTATTTTTATATTGTCTAAATCTATTCAAGGCGGCCTCCCTTTCGTTTGCATCAAAATACCAAACTGTTATGGCATATCTTGTACGATGCGAAGGTTGTACTTCATGAGGATTACGCCGATCTGACCAGAAAAAAATTATCCTATCGAATTTTGGCTCTATATCAGCTACAGAACCCCCATTCTCAGGAAATATTCTAAAATAAAAATGAAAAGAATGAATACCAATACAACAAATAGATTACTATAAAATTACCGTAGTAGTCCTCCACTACGCTCAGTATCCCAATTAATATTTAAATAATATATAGCGGTAATAACACGCCCGTCCCGATTAGGATTATCTACATGCATCACATAATGAGATCCTGATCCAGGGTAACATGCAACCATGGCCTATACAATAGTATTACAATAATTTCTGTGAGTATAAAAAACAACATAAATCAAGTCACCTTTGTTCTTTCTTTAATTTCATAATTTCCAAGCTTTCCATTGTCTTGCATTGTACTGGCTCGACAAATTACCGCATCAATCTGTAAACACTTTGTGTAAATAATGAAGGTATAACGGACATATACATTACTTGATTTATGAGGTACCCGATATTCAGGCAACCCGCCTCCGTACCTTTGACCCACGTAATTTTATCACCTCTAATTGTGCGTGAATCTCGCTCATCTAAACTATTTGATACAAGCTGTCCGTCCTGGCAAAAGCGTAACTCTATTTGTCGCATTTGTTTGATGAATTGTTCAAGGCGAATAAACTCACTTGAAAAACTCCAGCCGTGTACATATATTGTACTTCGTTTAGAATTTTCAGTCCCCTGTCCATTCCCAAGAAATCATCAACTACCGACAGCCCATAGGTGTTCAGGTCATTTATGATGTTCCTGCACAGGTCCTCGTAGCGCTCTTCGCTATAGGAAATTAGAAATAATGAAATTAGCAAGGTAGCGAAACATTACTACTGCTGGTTAATATGAATAGCTCGATTAACACGATTCTGTCCCACCCGCAAAATAATGTAAACTAAATATCCACCCGTTCGAAATAGAAAGGTGAATCACCCGACGCGTATTATCTGGAGTAAACAAACACCCGCAGAAATACCCCAAACGCTCACCTCGATGTGCAAACTTCCGACGAGATTAAATGTTCTCTCAATTGTTGGAGTTTCACAGGATAGTCTGTATGGGAGGTCATCCTCTGCGAAGCGGACGGTTCAAAAAAGTAATACTCCTCTGATCCGCAGTTCGAATCCCAAGCGTTCGCCGTAATTCTCTTCGCTGACGGATCTTTCTTCTGACGTGCAAACTGTTTACATTCCATCCTATGATTTGGCCAATCTGTGTGCTGATGGGTCGTCGAACAATAATAAATCATTTTGCATTTTGCACATCGTAGCAGTGATTTATTAGTTCCACAAACTCTACAACGCGGATTATCCATAATGGTGTCGTTGAAATCTAAACATCAGCCAGGAATTTAAATTATTTTTTGCAAGTAAATACACTTCGCGCCGTTTTAAAGGGCAAAATAATCCACTATAGAAATATTTTAAAATTCCGACATTGTATACAAGTGATGTCTCACATACACCAAATTGCACCTGTCACTGACCGATGTCAAACTTTATAACGCTCAAATGTCTCATTTTCGGCTGTTGCGTTGCGTCCAATTTTCTTATCAAGGAAATCTTGCGAAATCTCTGGGCGTTGATCACGTAAATAAACTACTTAACTTAATTCTACGAATTAATTGCATCGACTATTCAATAAATGACATTTATTCGATTCTCTCTTGCATGCAATGGCTGTCAAATAGATCGACAAAAAATGGTTGCGTTCGTTTTGTTTTACATTTTTTTCAAAAAATTTACGAAAATGTTTATAATAAGAATAAATAATCACATTATATCTGCGACATTTTTTTGAAAACTTCAACATTGTATTTATACATTCAGTATTAGTATCGTATTATAGACTTATAAGCAAAGAGTTCTCTCTATTTTCATAATTTTGCTAGGAAGGTGCAGCAACACCAAGTAAACAGTAAGTAAGAAGAAGCACGCTGTCGGGGTTCTGGGGTAGTTTGGTTCTGCGCTTTTTAAACTTTTTCGACTATGGCACAGCGATATAACGTAAAATTTGCTGTGTGCGATATTGAGGGAACTACGACATCCATTGATTTCGTGAAGGTATCGATTGTATTGCTTCATACCGCGTCTGGGTCCGCAGCGCCACTTTGTGCCGCATGGCGGAATTTCTGATAAGGATAGTTTTTTAATATAAGTAAAGTGAACAGGTTTTGGTAAAGTGAATAGCCTTAGCTTTTAATGCTTTACGGTGTAAATTTTAACGATCAAAAGTGACTTGACATGGATAAAAGCAGCGCAGTATTGCCAGCTGCATGCTTTCCTTTGAATTTCTGATAAGTTGTCCATAAAAAAGGGTTGCCATTTCTTTTAAAAATTTAGTAAAAAGTTAAGAATCTTGTGATAATGGGGTTTACACATCTTTTGAATAGTGCGACCTACAGAGTGTTTTAATTTCTGATAACTAAGCGTTCCAAGTTTATCCATCTCGAAAAAGCATTTTGTTTTTGGCACTCTGACCTTCAAATTTATGTTTAAATATTTTGCTTAAGAGCTAACCTTTGTAGATTAAATTGCTTTTTAAAAACACAGTTTTATTTGGCTGTATAATGTTATTATTTTTATTTTAATAACTAAAAATTTTTTAAGCTTATTTGTTTGGTAGGAGCATGGCTTTTCTTGATACATTACGAAGAAATACCATTTTTATTTAAGCTTGGAATAATGAAATCTACTTTTAGTTAAAACGTACATTCGAAAACTTATGAATTTACTGTTGTTACTCATACTTGGGCTTACACCGTCTTAATGTTTTGAATATTTACTAAAAAAAAATGTTCTTTCAGAACGATCTATTTCCGTACTCGCAAAAGGAAATGAAAACTTTCCTAGAAGCAAACTGGACTAAGAATGATATTAAATGTACTGTCTCCGATCTTACGAAGAAAGCGCAAGAATTGCTTAAAGAAGATGAGGGAATTTCTTTCGAGGTTAGTTTCGAAATATGAACAATATGAAGTAGCGACACTCCTTAAGGAGCGAAATTTACTGTTATAAAAATTAAATCGGTGTGCTTAAGAATTTTATTCACGGACGATGTAAAAACTGTAAGTGAATATGGTCGATGCCCGAAAAAGAATGATACACTTTGCAAAAGCTCGTCCCCTAAAACTGGGGGACGTTAAAAGGTGATAGCATGTGTATCTTCCGTGTGATAGATCGCCTTGGTGGAAAACTTGATTTAAGCAAAATCTCTGGTTAGAATGCATTTGTAATTAGGAAATATTGTAAATTTGTTGATTGCTGAGTGTGGAGTACCCAAACTACATTAAGATTTCCAAACATGTTTAAAATTTTATTTATTTTTAAATCCTAAACGATATCGCGTTAAAATCCTTTAGTGTTTTGATATTTGAATTTAACGGCTGGCAGGATCTACATGTGTAACTATTGCGTTACTTAATCTTCATTGGCTGCTTGCAAAAAACCACACCATATTGGAGAATGTGTTGGTGAAAACTACGGCGTAGTTGAGAATGGGTTGCAGAATTTTTGGTAATATGCACCTCAGATGTTCGTAGTTGAGATATTTGATTGAAGTCAGCTGATTACTGGCGGTAATTTTACCCTTCACACTTACTTTTAAATGCATTTAAGAAATTTCTTTCTTTCTCAAACCCGTAGCATTTATGGAAACAAGAGCTTGGGGATACTCGAAAGACCTACTAATAAAACTGTATAAATTAATCTTTCGACTATTTGCATCCCTGTCATTTTGTGCTCTCCATTGAAGTGTCGCTAGTTCATATTCATATTTCGGTTAGTATATTTAATTGTCTTACTTTATGTTTGGTCATTTCATATGCCCGTAGGATTTCGAGAACACGGGAAATCTTGAAACCACTGTAAAAATCATTAACACCTTAATTGATAAAGATTTTAAAATCCAAGAGCTGAAATTACTACAAGGCTTAATATGGGAAAAAGGCTATAATGAAAAGCAGCTTAAAGGACAGTAAGTATACTAATAGCATATATCGCTCTTAAAATAACATATTAATTGATTTTTAGTATATTTTCCGATGTTCCAGATGCATTTAAAAAATGGACAGAGAGCGGTATTAAGATTTACATTTACTCCAGTGGAAGCGAGCACGCCCAGAAGTTACTATTTGCTAACACTGAATACGGGGATATACTGAAGTATATTTCCGGCCACTTTGATACTAGAATTGGTCCTAAAGTTGAGAAGCAATCATATATAAATATAATTGAGAAACTTAACTGTGAACCAAGGAATGTAGTTTTTTTCACAGATATCGAAGGGGGTAGATTTCATAATACATCATCAAATTAAAACAAATGTTTAATCCTGTTTCATTACAGAGGCAGTTGCTGCAAAAGCTGCAGGATTAAATGTGGTCGTATTAAGTCGTCCAGGTAATGCAAGCTTTTGTAGAGAAACTAAAGACTTTGATGTAATTGAATCATTTAATGAGGTTGAACTATTTTTATAAATGTTTATCAAAATGTAAAGTTATTAGAAACAAAATCAAAACAGAATATTATTTCCATCATTATACTGCATTTGTATCCGATTTAGTATCCGCTTAAATCTCTTTCCACCTTGTTTTTCTGGATATCTCTAACTTGTAGGTTATTATACACGTAACCTGGTTTAATCGGTGTTTCCAAAAATGTCCCCCATCCTTTCTCGACGTTGATAGCACCATTCTCTACGCACACTTTACCTTTTGAAATAACAATCTCTGGCACCCCGTGGCACTCCATGCCTTCAAAAATATTAAAATCTGTAGCGTGGTGATGCGTCTTCACAGAAATTTTGCGGGTAGCGTCTGGATTCCAAATAACAATATCGGCGTCTGATCCTACCTCAATTCTTCCCTTTTGAGGGTACAAATTAAAGATTTTGGCTGCATTAGTGCTCGTGACAGCAACAAACCGACAGGGGTCTAGGAGTCCCCTGTGCACACCATTCTCCCACAAGACTGACATTCGATCCTCCACGCCATTCACACCGTTTGGAATTTTTGTGAAATCCTGTAATCCCAGTTGCTTTTGGCATTTGGTGAACGTGCAGTTATCACTACCAACAAGCTGTAAATCATCACTAGAAAAGAATGTTCGTCGTTATTTCTATTTCAATTAAAATATAGTGTGCTTTATATACCTGGCGAGGGCCTTAATAAGGAATGTTGGTGTTTCTGGATCTGGTCGAAGAGGTGGGCTTAAGATGTGAGATGCAGCCTTCTGCCAGCATGTGTCCCAGTACGGAGTACCATCCGTACCGACAGCTGCAGCTAGTGTCTCTCCAAAAAGTATTTTACCATTAAAACGAGCCCTTGCACGGGCGAATTCCATAGCAGCTGATTTACTCATTATATGTACTACGTACAAAGGACAGTTGGCCTACAAATGTTAATAATATTTCACTCCATTTTTTTGAATTAGCTGGGATGCTTATTCAAATACAAATTATACTAGAAATCTCAAAGTTTGGTGCGTTTGAATGAACTAAAAATTTAAATTCGATAAAGTTCTTCATGAAGCCTGTAGTTTTGAGCAAGTATTTAACATCTTTAAATGAGATTTTGTTTTTCTTAAAATATGTACAATTCTGACTAATTCGAACATGTTTCATGGCCCCCCAAGTGAGTGGATTGGGTCAGCTACAGTCAGCCCTGAACCAAATCCATCTCTTCGCTCAAAATCACATCACAAAAATAATAAGAATAGGGACTTTTTTTTGCTAGGCCTGTATAAGGGCGCTCGCTGACACGATTGTGGCCAGGGATCCGGCTCAGGATGTGGGGGCCATGATATGTTTAAATAATTTTTAATTAGCTGTGCGATATTTTATTAAATAATCACCGATCATAAACTTTAATATTTAACTTTATCTAGTAGAAAATTTTTAGATTTTAAGTGTTGATAGAATGCAAATAAAGATGAGCAAATTGCGCGTATCAAGTAATAAATAAGTATATAAAATACCTCATATGCAAGAGTACATGCTCTGTTTACGGCTTCAGCTTCAACGTCTTCTTCCCTAGATAATTCATGTCCTTCCGGGCCCGTAACCCCAGCATCTAGTAAATTCTTCACATTCCTTGCAATAATATCGCCATTTTCAGCATGAACCTGGCGCCAAAATATTTTTAAAAGCGAATCAAATATTACGTCGAGATAGTTACCTGGGCGATTGCGCCTATTTCACGGCATCTATCGAACGCTTGAAGCAATTCCGTATCACTCAACTGATAAAGACCTTTATAGGCCATGAACATTTTAAAGGAGTTTACCCCATGGTTCTCGCAAAGAACTTTCATTTCTTCGGCGACCGATTCCGACCACCATGTAACTCCAATGTGTAGACCATAGTCACAACACACCTTGGGGTCAGCCCAACTTCGCCATCTCTTATAGCCTTCAATTAGCGACTCTCCTTTGTTGGGTATGGCAAAATCAACTGAAGAATAAAAAAAAAAAAATAATTAGTTGGCTACTTTACTAAGGAAAGCATTATATCGTTTTAATCGGATGAATTTCCTTATCACACTTTTAAGCGAGTGAAATAATTAAGTGTGGCAATAAGCCTTTTAGGGTAAACATGCGAAAAAATTATCACCATTGTTTAAATTTGAAGTATTTTTGTTTACACCTTGCACTCACACTATCGTTGCAATACTTACTTATAGTGGTCGTGCCGCCTGCTAGTGCAGCAACAGTTCCCTGATAAAAATCATCTACGGCTACAGTTCCACCGAAAGGGAACTGCATATGAGTGTGCGGGTCAATACCTCCGGGTAATACGAGTTTTTCTTGGGCATCAATTACTCTTACACCATCAGGTATTGCCGCGTCCAATCCATCGCCAATATATCTGCAAAAATACAAAAACATAGTAAAAAGAACTTTCAAGAGACTTTAACCGATCAATTCATTTTACTTTATTTTTCCATCTTCTACAAGCACATTTGCTTTTTGCATTCCGTCATCGTTAACAACTGTTCCATTTTTTATATACAACATTTTACTAGTTGGACTTGGTTTAGAATAATAAGAGATCTAGACCTAATTAGAAGTAGCAGTGAATTTACGATCGCTTTGGTAGAACTTCTGCTCTAGAATGATTAAGACCAATTCTTCACAGCAAGAGCTAGCCGAGACTATTCGATGCGGAAAATGCACGCAGCCCTCTAGTAAAATCGAACAAACTTATTACTTTATACGTCGGCAGTGAAGCATTTAAAATTTATTTGACCCACCTTCGATATGTTATCATGAATGATATGTTTTACGAGGTCTTTTTTTTATAATAGCGTTCAAGTTCCATTGAATGACTTAAGATGGGAGAGCTATCGAGAGGTCTACTTGCTTATTCTTGAAGCATCTACACTTTTCGAATATGATATTTATTCAGTCGTTTAATCTAACATACTCAAGATTTAATTAATGAAATTTTACTGGATGTTTTGAATTAATAGCGATTACGATTCGAAGAGGTAAGAAGGTCATAAAATTGCAACACAAAAATGTAGAAAGCGAATAAAATTCTGAATTTAAGTAAAGAGAACAGGAATGTATTGAAATATCGTTTAGCTTTTTTATTTTGATTGCTATTTTCGTAGTTGTTATGAAACCATCAATGATTTTAGTTTTTCATAGTTTTTCATTTGATATTTCATATATTTTGTTTTTAAAAACATACGTAGAGTTCCTTCCGATTTCATCAGTATCAAGGGTGTGGTAGTGTATTAAGTGATAAGCGTTTTTAATAGAAAGCCTTAGTACTCGGTTTTAGTTATTAAAATAACAGTAAAATCTTATCTTTTATCAGCCTTAAACAGGCTAAACAATCAATTTCACTTAGATTTTCGTAAAATATAATAAAGGGGAATTATCAGAAAATTATTTATAAACTTTTAGGATTTTTTAGGAATACACATATCAAATATTCTTTAAATTTGGTCATTAAAAATAATTCTTTTAATGTAAATAAATAAAACACTTGTTGCAAGCAGATTTGTTTTTTAGTTTTCCCCATACAGTGAGAAACAAATTAACTAGTAAATAGATATAAAAGTTCTATACGGTTTTAAAAAAAAAAGTTAGACTTTTTACAAATAAACAGTTCACTTTAAGAATCATGGTTTATTGTTAATATTAAGAAATTTTCTTTTTACTCTTTTCTTGTAATTTTTTGTCTATTTATTTCTTTTATTTCTTTTTATTTGCTACTATATTTGTTAATTCATCACTCTAGATAGCAAATGGACCAATTTCTAACAGCGGGTTTGAACTTTTCTGTTTGTTGAAAGTTTTTTTTTTTACTTATTAAGTATAAATAAATTTAATTGCTGGTTCTATTATTTGCCTATCCATCGACGAAGTTACAGGCATAAGCTTTGTAGCAGTATAAAGACAATAGTACTTTACAATTTTATTTATTCAGAATATAAATCACATAAACTTCTTCATACTTACAAATATCTTCTACTGCATTGCAAACTTAACTAATTTTTTCCTACAAAAAACAAATGGTATGACAATTTGTCTCACCTCACTTAAAGTACGGAGTGGGACTGCTCCGCCTGTATTTTTTCTTGTTTATCTTTTTATCTTGTAAAAAAAAATATATTTTGCACATTACTTATAGTTAAGAGCATATCTCCCTACCGACAGTAACACCTATCATCTAGTCGGATTGTATTTAACAAAGGTTTCCGGTAACGTTTAAGGCCACAGAGAAATTTAAGGGAACCCTCCGTATCCGTGGTGTCCAATCGGTTCGGCTTCGATATACTTTCCTCCAATATACTGTTCATTGTCCTTGGCGTTTCTTTGAGCCTCAAAGGCGGAGTAGGAAGCCTTGTCAGCCGCCTCCTTAGTCGCAACATAGTCCAATCGAGCCTGTTCAAGTTGTGCGTTGATCTGGTCAAGCTGGGCCTTGGCTTGGCCAACCATTGAGGTCTGAGCTGCCAGCTCAGCGGCAGAGGCGGCTGCGGCTTGCTGAACTTGATCGGCTGTTAGCCTAGCATTAGCCAGTGCAGACGCTAGAACGTCGACGTGGTACGTAGCCTGTTGGGCGGCCTGAGCAGCTGTTTTGGCTGCCTTCCTGGCAAGTAGTAGTTGCCCAAGTTCGCCCTCGATTCGCTGCTGGGCTTCGGCGTACTGTTGTTCGAGACGCTGCAGCAGAACTTCCTTGCCCTGGAGGGCAGCCAGTGCTGTCGCAGCTGCC
Source organism: Proctacanthus coquilletti (assembly GCA_001932985.1). NCBI lineage: Eukaryota > Metazoa > Arthropoda > Insecta > Diptera > Asilidae > Proctacanthus > Proctacanthus coquilletti. Next base: position 35,570 of record MNCL01000043.1, on the reverse strand, counting down.
TGGGATGCACTTTGAGCTAGTGAGTTCTTCACAGCATTGGCCGCTTGCTGGGCTGCTGCGTACTGCCTCGCTACTGCCGAGGTTGCCTGATTAGCTGATCCTTCAGCTATGTAACGTAGTCCACTGCCACTGTAAATGTCTTTTCCCTTTCCATCGATGTAGCCATGTTGTTCATAGGCGTAGCCACCACCATAGCTATGCTCGTAGCCACCAACGAACTTTGACTGGTAGTCTTTTTTGACCTTCGCTTTTCCAGCGATTGATATGTCTGTTGAAGAGAAGTAAAATGAAATAGTAAATCGTAGAAGATGTATTAATGACGACAAAGGCGAATTTTACCTAGCAAGGCCAGAAGAATCAATCCCAATGTGATTTTCATATTAAAAGTCTAATAGAACTAAACTGTAAAGAGAAAAAATAGATTTATTTTTTTTTTAGATTTATTATATTGTTTATTTTATTATTTATTGTATTATTGAGGTTTATTAAATTTTTCTTTAAACAAAAAATAATTAATTCTTTATCTAAAGATTCAACTTCCATATTTTGTTTGTAATTTTAATTATAAACATATGATGAAAAATCCAATTTATGTAGCAATTTGTTCGAGTTGGTTTTAAATGTTTACTTTGTATATTAAATTATTCGGATTTTTAATATATTTTATTTATTTGATATTTCCCTTTTATGTATTAATGAATAATTTAAAAAATAAAAACAAAAACTTAAGATATAAAAGGAATATTATTGAATAAATAAATCAGATATGTTAATACAAACTAAGAATTTAATAAACGCTACAAATAATTAAAATAATAAATTAACAATGATAAAATACTGTTTTAAATGTGCAAGCATTAAAAGTCATAATGCTGAATTTTGTAATTTAAATAATTTTTAATTGATTTGTGATCAAGGAGTTAGAATTATAACATTGGCAAAAGTCAGCTATTTTATGTAGCCGAAAAATTACAGAAAAAGGGAGAATTTCGGTTTACAATTTGGTCAACATCCGGTGCAAATTACCTTCACAAGATATCCTAAATATGAATCCTTCACTTTCTTATTTCAGTAAGTGCACAACACAAAATTGTATATTGTTTTTATTTAATTTTTTTATAAATCAATATTAAGGACGGCCGTTTTTTTTAAATAAAATAAAAATCCTTGATTAACTAGTTAAACGTGCATCGATGTTAAGAGGCAGTAGACTACACTAAAAGGACAGATTTAGTGCACTTTTATACGCTTCATTTAGCACCCATATCGTCTTTCCACCATGCTTAATACCTACCATTCCGCTTAAAGCGATTTGATCCATTTTTAACAACTTCTTCTTTCCAAAGGTAGTAGCAGTATCGGATCTTTTTGGTTTTAACGCCAGCCAAGAAGAAATTCCCAGATGTCCGAAACTGGTCACTTTGGAGAAATGTGTCCATCAGAAATCGTAACTCCTTAAGACATCACAGCATGAGTGGTGTTATGGTAAGGAGATTTTATCATAGTCGCACGTTGGCCACTAGGTTTTCAGTGCAGTATATTTACAGGTAATAATGCTTGGAATTTTTCAAATTAGTTACAGTCATTGCTTCGATTTGATGGTACTGATGCGCCCAAAGAAGAAATTAATGTAGTGTATCATGGATGTTTGCTAACCGTCGTTGTCGCCACGGTTTTCATAATCCACGTTAAAGATACGTCGAACGGATTAATTTTCTTAATGGCTCATCACTTTTGCTGTCGTTGCTAACATTGCACGACTGAAAGTTATAGCACTGCTGTAATAGCCGAGGAAAGTCTATTGCCCGGTGGTTAACTAAAGGTATTCGTTGTGTTTCTTTACTGGATGAAATTATTTGCTTCATTTTTTATTGTTGTTTTGGTTTAAAGTCATTAAAACAGTGAAAAAAAAGAAGTGATAGAAATCTATTTACGTTTTATTTATTGCTCTTTTTGTCGTTTTATTACATATCCGGCAATTATGCGAAGGTTTTTTTTTTTTGAATAAAACAATCCAAGATCGCAATTCAGGTTACTGCACTACTGTAGAAATTTTTATTCATTTATACAACCTTGTGTAACAAAAAATGAATCAATCTGCAATTAACAAAAGTAATGTAATTTGTAGAGGCTCTTTTGTTCCTGATTGATCAATTTGAGTTGAATAATTTAATTACCAATTAGTTAACAAATTTGCAAGAGGTTAACTATATAATTTGGATTTTTAATTTGCTCTTAGGAGAAGGAGGAATTCAATGTGGAATTGTTTTTGTGAAAACATTAAACGGAGCTTTCATCGAATTCAAATATTTTAAAGAACAAAATGCTTATTAGATTTTACCCGTAACCTTACTCGTGTGGAACCTTCTCATTGTCGAAAGGAGGTAATTATAAATTAAAATACTTCATAACAACGGCTGTGAATATTAAATACAGTTTTATAGACAATATTTGCAATTTTTCCCATTAATATTAGCGAAATCATTAAGCTATACAATAATGAACACCACATCACATGGACTATGGGAAAAAAGAAAGGAGGGATTTATAATTAACAAACAGTGACGTAGTATTGTGAAGGTACTCGTAAAACATGTCCTTGAAAGTGATTATGACCTTATTGAAAATTATACGACCTGGATAGGTGATATTCATGAGCTTTTAACAAATAAACAGAAAAATTATGACTAAACAAAGATTCGAAGTGTTTTATTTTATCGATAAAAATTAAATAACAGAAAAGGTTTCGTTAAGATCAAAGAAGGAATATATAATTAAAAAATACGAAAACGAATAAAACAAAAACAAGAAAGATAGAATTTCTTTCGATAAACTAGGGAAAAATACTTACCAAAAAAGTCATAAAAATATTCTATATTTTTCTAAGACAACGCATATAAAACTGAAATAAGTTCAACGGAAAATTAAATTTATTAAAGATGTAATATAAAGAGAAATATCATATTAATAATACTAAGCGAAAAGTTTTATTTTTCAATTATAGTGAAGGCTGCAACTATTAAATTTTATTTGTTAAATAATTCAAAGGATTAGTGAATAATTATTAAATTATTAATTATTAAGAATATTTGTGGTAAGTATATTTCACTTATTTAATACCTGAAAAGCCTTCTTGAGACATTTTTGAATGATCTTATATTTATTTTATAATCTCTTTATTGCAGATAACACGGCAATTTTAGCTGTAGTGGTTCAGAAAAAAAAACAGAAATAAAATCAAACTGCGAACTAAACTACATCATGAAGAGATATAAGAAAAAAAGGAGTTTCTCAAATAAATATCTTCAAAATATATTTTGAAAATAAAAGCAAAGCGAGAACATAGGACCTTATACAAGCAAAAAGACGTAGAGAACGATTAACTCCTAACATTTTTCATTCTACGTCTTCTCATCAGCATCCGCTTGTTTCTAGCAGCGTTAACCTTGGCTTCGTGAGCAGCTGCCGAGGCCTTATATGCCGCCTGCTTAGTGTTAGCATAGTCAGCTCTAGCAGCGCTGAGTTGTCTCAAGAGCTGTTCGACTCTGGTTTTTGCGGCCTCCATAAGCTGGGTCTTTTCGGCCAATTCTTGCTGAGCCCCCTGAGCAGCTTGCTCTGAATTCCCAACATTTGCCTGAGCGGTCTGGACAGCTCCAGTCAGTGTCTTCAGCTGGGTCGTAGCCTGCTGGGCAGCCTGCATCGCAGCGTTTACATTAGCCTGAGCCTGCTGCAGAGAAGCACTTTCTTCCTGAACGACTGCCTCGGCTTCCCGTACTTCCTGTTCGAGCTGCTCCACAACGGCCTGCTTCCCCGCCAAGGCGGCTTCCGCAGCCTTAGCCGCCTGCAATGCCTTCTCCGCTAGCTGCGCCTTCACCTGATGAGACGCTTGTTGTCCAGCAACTGCCTGGGCCTCGGATGCTGCTTTCGCTTCCTGGGCTGCTTTTTGGGCAATGCTTGAAGCTTTTTGTTTTATTGAACCTGCAGAAAGTTTTTGATTTCCCTGACATTGCGGATGTGGTACACCTTCCCCACCTTCAATCTCTGTTTGAGTTGGCGCTTCTGCTACTAGGTCTTGATACTGTTTTGGAATCATTCGTTTTTGATATCTACTATGACGTAAATGGGCCTACAAATAATAATAAATAAATGGTCTACGTTTATATCCGAAAAGTTATATAAATAAAGATTAAGTAAATAAATACCTGTGGATTATCTTGGTAAAATTGCGCCCAGGTTACAAAAACCATGTTAACAAAAACTGCAAAAAAAAGTTAGATGTAGTAATTTCACCAAGAGTCTAGAACACTGTTTTTACCGAAGTAAAAATAAAATTTGTTAATGTACATCCTTCACAGAAATTTTTCTGTTTTAATTGTCAATTGTCGTATATTTTTCGCACAAATATGAATATTTATTGATAGAAATATAATAGTAGCCTGCTTGATAAAAAGTTGCTAATTGTTTTGTACTTTACGTTTGATGGAATGAATACTGTTCAACTTTCTGCAGGATGTACTCATCAATAAGAAAAAGATAAGCGAAAACTCCCTTAAAAAACGAAATAATTCCACAATTATGTTCACAAAAATTATGTAATTTTTAAATATGTTAAAATTAATAGCATAATTCATATCATTAATTTAATCAAAAATTGGGAAAACAGCAACTTTGAACATAAGAATTTCATATTCTTAATTTATAAAATATATTTAAATGTAATATGGAAAATGAAAATATTAGATTAGAATATTATGGTGTCTAACAGTGAGATATGTACACCTAGACGCCTTTTTACGCGGTAGATACGTTCCGAAATTATACGCGTAAATAGAATTCGCGTAAAAAGAATTACTGACTCCCTGCACATCTATTTTTAAAGTTTTCTTAAACTACTAAAATTTCCTAATTTTGACTTTAATTTGGTTGCGTTAAAGTGAACAAAAATTGCGTAAAAACAAAATATTTTATGTATATAACACTGTTTAATACCCGACTTGATTTCTGAAATTTTTAAAACGACATAATTATGATATGTTTTTGATTGATAATTTCCTAGTTTAGAAAACAATTAGTTTGCTTCCAAATGTGTTGAAATTTTCATAAAATATTTATCTTTAGTTTGTTGTGTATTTTAGTGCTAATGAATAACATTTCTACAGAAAAGGATACAAAACTTCAAATGTATTATTCACGTTTTTATAAGGAATTCTTTTATCTATTTTGACCATCGAAATATTTCAAACACATTTGATGAAAATACTAAATATTAAAAAGATTTCTTTGCAGCTGCTTATATTAATAATATTCTTAGACAAGGCAAGTTAATATTTAGTTAAATTAAAGCCCGAATAAAAATTAATATTCCGTACAAAGTATAAAAAAGCTTATTATTGCATACAAATACACAATATTATAAAAATAAAAACAAAACCATTTCATCAAAATCAGTACAAACTGTTTGGTGTCACATCTACAAAATATGCGGAATTAAGTGAAAAATAAAATAGGTTGAAAAGTGTTTTTAATTAGCTCTTAGTGTGTAGTATGAAACTATAGAATATTGCGCTCACGCATTTATTCAGTAATTTAATACTAAGTTGAAAATAATTACTTCCCAGAATTAACTAAATACAACAATAAAGTTGCAAATTTTAAATTAACATTTAATATAGTGAATAATTTTCTGTTCAACTAATTTACATGTCCTTTCACGCCGAAAATTAAAAAGATCCGTTCGTTACTTACGTCTACCGTTCGAATTCGCCAATGTGTATCTAATTGAGGTGCAGTGAATTTCCGATTGATCCATGCCAATCGATTGCTTCAACTTTACTAAAAGCAAAAAAAAAAACAACAAAAGCGCAGCATTTTTTTTCTTTCATGTTTACCTCAAAAAGAAAAAGGTCAAAAATGAACAGCAATAATTCAACAATAGCACCGATAATTGGATGAAATAATCCGTGACGTAAACGTCACTTATTTATTGTCCCCGAGGAATATCGATCAAGACAATTGAAACTAGCTTTAGTTAGCCGATACACCCAATCCAGGGCATTTCACTCTTACTCCAGTATATAAGAGAATTTGGCGCAATTGCATAATATCCAATTGTATCACTCTCACTGCCGGCTAAAAGTCGGCTGAAGGTAAAATTTTTAATTGCTCATATCCTGCAAGAGCTAAGTAGCCCAATCTGCTCGAACTTATTTCAGTATAACGTAACAAAAAGATAGGTACATATATGAATTTTACGCCTCGGCCAATGGGTCACTACTACAATTACCTGTATATCGAGTACCCGCCGTAAAATCTGTCGAAACAATCGACAGGTGGATTGATTTTTTATTAAAATCTTGATCAATCTGGTAAACTCTCAAGTTTTTTTTATCGTAGAAAAAAAAATCATTTATTTTGTGTGTTTTCATATAATTTTATAATAAAAGTTTTAATTTTTGTATCATGTAATTGTCGGCTCGTGTTATGTTACTGAATAGTATTACTTCAGTGAATGGTGAGTGAAATACTGCCGGGTTAATCCATATACGGAGTTTACTTATGCGTTTTCCTTTACCAGACTAAGTGGTTGTTTTAATATACCCTACTTTGATCTTTTCTTTCTAGCCTTACTTACACTCGTGATGTTAACAGCGAAAGTAAGCTGCCAACGGGGTCATCAGTCTGCGCCAGATCCAATGGATGATGAAAATCAAGAACTGGATAGAGTACAATATGCTCGAACCTTATTTGGCGGAGAACGTAATCCAAAATTAAATTTGGATTTGTTGCGATATAATTTAAGACATGCTAATAGTCCAGCACAGGTTGCTGCACCTTCATCCCCATGTGATCAAAATGACGATAAAGGAGGTAATTTACATGCTTAGCTGTTTTTCCAACCTTTAAATAATAATACACGTTAATTATACTGTAATTGATCTAGCTCGTAAATTAACATTTATTAAGTCTGAAATCAATAGTAACATTAATTCACATACTCTTTTTGTTTTGTTTTTTATCTAAACGATAAACAATTATAAGGTTTAAAATTTTTTTCATGGCTCATTAATGGCTGTACCTCCTTGCTACCTTAAAAGCGATGAAAATTATCTCTAATACTTTTATTTTTGTCTTTGTTTTGCGACCATTATTTTGAACATACTTTCAATAAATTTATTTTCTGCCAATTACTAAAACCGACTGAAACGAATTTTTGGAATAGTTTGGAATAAATTTTAATAGAATTTTTAGTATTCATTTGTATTTCATACATGTAACAAAAAATACAATACAATATTTATATACAAAAATTCACGAAGTTAAGACAAACATTTTAATTTTTAAATTAAATTGTAAAGAATATAAGGGAGAAGTAGAATTACAGGTAATTTTACTTCTTAACGGAATTGTAATACTGAGATATACTCCTATTTATATAATGTTTGCTTGCAAATGACTATTTCTATCATCTTTGCATAAAATTAATTCGAAAATTTAACTAAAAAATTTATAAAAGTGAGGTTCCATTGAATTTATTGATATTTTTTTGTTTGTTTGAAATCACTCAAAATTATAGGCTCAAAAAAACATGTTCAAACATCTTATTTCTAGTACCCCTTTTAGATATAAACAACATGAAATTTTACTTGTAATTTTGGCACAAAACAGCTTACACTTTATTAAATGATGTTTTGCCTGAATTAATTTTTATTTTGTTTTCGTTTAAAGATTATACGGATACAATTAAACTGGCGCCTTCTTTATATAAATCTTCAGGATCAGTATCATCTCCTCAATCTTCGTCACCTTCATCAAAAACTCAGAAATTGACAGCATCGGGAAAACCAGGAACTTCATCGCAACCTCAAAAATTGCCCCCACCATTATCACCACCTTCAACACCATCATCACAGCCATCACTGCCATCACCGCCATCACCACCATCACCGCCATCACCGTCATCACCGCCATCACCGCCATCACCGTCATCGCCGCCATCACCGACATCACCGTCATCACCGTCATCGCCGCCATTGCTATCATCACCATCATCACCGTCATCACCATCATCACCATCATCACCATCACCACACACATCACCTTCATCACATTCATCACCTTCATCACCTTCATCACCTTCATCACCCCCATCGCCCTCATCGCCCCCATCGCCCTCATCGCCCTCATCGCCCTCATCACCCTCATCACCCTCATCACCCTCATCACCCTCATCACCCTCATCACCCTCATCACCCTCATCACCCTCATCGCCCGCATCGCCGTCATCACCGCCATCGTCACCGCCATCATCACCGCAATCACAGTCGTCACCGTCATCACCTCTATTGCCATCTCAGCCATCTCAGCCATCTCAGCCATCAGCACCTTCATTGCCATCGCCACCGTCATCACCATCATCATCATCATCGGAAAATTATCTGTTAAATGATACAGAATTCAACGATGACGCACTTCATACATTACAGAAGCTTATCCAGCAGCTCTACGTTGCTCAAGCTCAGGTTCAGCTAGAAGCTAATGAAATCCAGCGTGCTCAGGCTGTTGCAGCTAGTGCTCAACAATCGCTAGAGGATGCAGCGAACAACATTCGCATGATTACAGCGACGCTCCATGCGGCTCAACAGACAGTTGCGTCGGCAGCAATCCGGGCTCAAGAAGCTCAGCTTCAGCTAGCAGCCCATGATCAGCTCTTGTTCGCAGCTAGACAGAGAGTTGACGCTATATCTGCGCAAATAGTAAGTGTGCAGGCCGAGGAGGGCATTCAGCCGACAAAGATGATAATAGACATAGAAGCGTTGCTGAATAAACTAAAGGAGCCACTGCCTAACGCAATGACTCCTACACCGATTCCTTCGATCTTAGATGAAAGTGGACAGCCTGATGCCGGTTCTCCTTCTGGTTCTAGTGCCCCTGCTTCAAGTACAATTTCAAGTCCCACACCAGCAAAGTCGAATCCGAAATTTATTCATTCTGCTTCTGACGAGTTAGAAGATGAGGAGCCGAGCTTCTTCAATTTTTTTAAAAAAAGGCAAGAACACCTGCCGAAAGAACCTGAGGGCGAGGGAAAGGAGGAAAATGTGGACACCCTTATTGCCCATAGCAAGGACTTGTTGCATAACGATGAGAATATTTTAAGGGATGGTAGTTCTATGAGCGCGTTGGATGAAAACAACAATAACAACAACGATCTAGTCAGTTCTGAGGAGAGTATAAAGAAAGAATTGAGCGGTTTGAATGAAGGCGAAATAAAAAGTTTAGTAGATTTTGTCCTTGCTCAGCGCGACCAGGAATCTACTAATCATCTAAAAGATAATTCAGTTGATAATCATGTCGTTCAAATCGATTCAGATATCTTTGAGAAGCCAACAGATCAAAAATATATAAATGATTTTCTGGAAGCGATTAAAAATCCCATGATAGAGGTCGATGTAAAAAAGGAATTGTCGGAAGGCGGAGCGCATGATGAAAAGGTGATTGAACAGAGGGATAAGCATAGTCTATCGAAAAATGACCCACTATGGAAAGATAACTCACAAGAACAACCGATTTTTAACATGCAAGATGTATTTGATATAAACTCAGAAGACTTTCAAGAAAGTCAGCCTTAAAATGTTGAATGCAAATTTAATTATTATTAATTGGTTTTGCATAAAGGCTTTTAGATATAAGTAGAACATTTATTTGTATAATTTTATTTATATTATCTTATGAAATAACAATAATACTATAATAATATTATAACTGATTGTTTTTTCTTCTTCGATGTAAGTAGTTGCAATGATTCACTAAAATGTTAATTCATAAAGAAATGAAATTGAGATATAAAGTAAGAAGTTTTTGCTAAAATTAAAGTATACATCGATGTATTTTGTTATTCCTTGAAAAGTAAAGATTATATTAAACATTATTGATTTAATTTTAGTTTTTTTTCAAAACTTTTATGAATGTTATAGTTTTTAAAAAGCTTGTCGACTTTAATTTTCGAAGCAATAACACGTTTTTTATTGTTTCGATATTCTATCATATACAAAATAATGCATATACAATTACAAAATATCATATAAATATCAAAATTACATTTTATCAAAAACCAAACAAGCGCGAACTCAAGTGATATCACCCAATTATTTAATTCTTTCGTATTTAGGGTTTAAAATACTTTTAATTCTTAACTTTATAATATTATATGAAAGAAAACGTTACATTTGTTCATACAAGAATATGATTTTAATAACAAATAAAAAGATCTAAATGAATAAAGTATTATACATTAAATTATAGATAGATTAATATGTTTTTTTAAGTGGCAAAATTTAAAGGAAGAGCTATGTGTTTGGTTATTTTATGTAAATTAGACGATATTGTGTATTACAGCTTTAAAAATTAAATGGCGCTTAACATTAAAAAAAATGTTTAGTTATTTAAATTAATGTCTATAACTATTATAAACCAAAAAAGAAACTCCCAATTTTTTTATAGCAATGCAATGCATACAGAATTAACAATCCGCTTTTTTATACACTAAGGGAGTTTCTATCTTTTATCAAAATTTGTAACACTACCTCCTCAAACAACAAAGTCTTTAACACGTTTTGTTATATTAAATTATTTTATTATTTTGAATAAAGATGTATTTATATGTGTAAAAACTTTGAAATTAGAAAATAGAAAAAAACCTTTTCATTACATTTTTCCCTACAACAAAACTTCAAGCTCTTAATATTTTGTTATATAACAGCGTTTAAATTTTATTTTAAAGTTTATATGCTGTTGTGAGGTACTTCATATTCAGGTAGAAAAATGATCTCACTAAAAATTGTTTTGTTATAGAAACACGAACTTAAAACATGTTTAATTGATTAAATTACAAATAAACAGAGATATTAGCTAATTTCAACTAACCATGAAACGAGTAGGAGAAAAAAAATAACCGACTAGATCGCCCCGCAATTGCAAGAAAATGTAAAACTCTTTTTAATGTGTACAATTATGACTTCAACTTCATTTTGTATTTCCAGATGAAATTGGGCAGAATGGGCTTCCTAATGATTGACTGTGGTTTTCCATGTCGAACACGTAAAACACATGTGCCAGAGTTAAAATACTCAACAATAATTGATTGCTACGACTGAAAAACCTTTCAAAATGAATTAATGTTAAGTTTCCAAGGTATTTAGATTGAAAAATCGTAAAATTGGCGCAAACATTTTAAGCTTTTGAGTGATCCAATAAAACATCGATTTCGATTTGAATCTATAAGGTCAGACGTAGTGAACAAAATCAATGCATCGGCATCTCTGGCAATAGCCCGGAGTACGGGAATGCAATTGGAGTGTATAATTAAGGTATGCAAAAGTAATTAGATCGTACTGAAGGACGGAAGCAGGTGTAAATACGCCAACACTGCGTCTCAAAATGAACTAAAATATTCAAGTTTCATGAATATTAAAAAATCAGTAGATGGTGTGAAGCGGCTGCTTTTGGTACCCGTATTTCTATGATTAGCTAATTTAAAACAGCTGTAGAAGAAGTTAAAATATTGCAACCGTTTACAATTGACCGACTACTCCGGGCGTTGTGCGTGGCCTATAGGAGAAAAGCATATCTATGCTATGTTGTTCTAATTAAGTGCAGCAAAACGTTTTCAAGCCGTGGCCGTAATTGTTGCACCTTACGCAACAATCAACGGTGATTACTTTAGCGCTTTAACTAAGGAAATTCACTAGACGGAGGCTTCCTTTGAAATTTAGACTCTGGAGCTCTATCGAGCCGAAAACAGAGCAATTTTGTTGTTATTAAAAACATTAGCAATTACAAGTTGTACCAATATAGAGCCCCTATACTTGCAATCACGATAGCCTGCAGTTTCTTGTATGCCTCGGGTAATCATACTACATCGAAATTGACCATAGTTCTTCCTTGAGCGAGCGCGTTCTCTTCAACTTCGGCTGACTGACTAATGGGCAACCGAACTGGACATGATGTGATGGGCATTTGATGCAACCTAAATGCCACAATGTGTCTTTAATCGGTATTTATTCCTATAGCGATACACATTTCTACCTGCCGCATTTGCCGTCAATTTGCTCGAATTCTCGAAATTTTCGCCTCTCCAACCATAAAGACGCTACCATCTACCTTAAGTATACTCCTTGTTGCATAATTGAAAATTTCTTCTTTCTTTAGACTTCTTTTACAATTTTGCCAGTTTATTTCTTTCTCCACTCCATATGCCTTAAGACTTACATCCAAGTCAAAGACTAGTTTTTGCCAATTGTGCACCTTTTACAGACACACTAGTTCTTCAATTTAAACGAATGTGAATGCGCCAGTTACAGAAACCCATGTTAAATAAGAGAATTAAATAGTCCGTTTTACTTTTGATTTCTTTTGAAAATCCATTCGATGGAAATGGTGCAAAAGATATAGAAAAAAAAAACATACAACGAAATTTCGAGACAGTTTTTCTTCGTATTATCAATGAGAGCTCACATTGTGTGTCTTCAGTTAATTAAATTCACGCGTAACTGGCTCCAGACAGAGCAGAGATGGAACAAAAATGCTCCAGTAATTGTGTGAAAGCCTTCTATGGAATTTTCATATGTATGTAATATCCTCAGTTAAGGAAATTATTACACCTGATGCCACCGTAAATCAAGGCACTCTGATATAATCAAAATGCGACGATCTTAAGATGGTTCCGAAAAAATCGGCGCCAGCCGCTATAAAAAGGGCAAAGCTATTGCACATTTATCAGTTTTGGAACGATAAGAAGGTTTCAGTTGATTGAATTAGTTTCTTAAGTAATTATTTTCATATAGAAAGGAAACCGTGAACAATTTTGTAAATATTTGCTTTAACTTTTAGGTAAAACTTACGGTTTCCTTTTCTATTTAAAGGAGTTTAACACTAGTGAGGAAATTTTCACTATCATAATTTGGAGTCTAAATACATTTAGAAAAATTACTTTATTCTATTTAAAGGAGTTTAACACTAGTGAGGAAATTTTCACTATCATAATTTGGAGTCTAAATACATTTAGAAAAATTACTTTTTACAACTTGTTAAAAAATACCGCATATAGTACATATACTTTTAAGGAAACATAAGTAAATATGATATTCTTAAAAATTCGCTTTCAAATTGAATCTGTGTGGCAATGTGATTTAATCATTCCAAATTAGTTGCATTTAAATGAATCGTTCAGTTTCCTTAATCAGTAGGTTGACGTGCTGACGGCGTTGAGGTAGGAGCTATCTCATTTGATATAAAATGATTCTCGCTCAAGATAAGTAATCTCACTTTTGTATAAGATAGCCAAGAGGTGCATAAGATTAGTGAAAGGAGGATTAGGAAGTGCAATGTAACGTTGTATGCTCTACGTTAATTAAAAATTTCAATGTTTTTCCTTGCTTCGAGTATGAAATTTTAATAAAGCCTGCGCTAATGCTGGTTAATAAAAAAATAATTTTTTAACTAATGATTCTTATTATGTCGATCAAATAAAATAGGAAACTTAGAAAATGTTGTGTTTTAAGTATGCTAAGATCAATCTCAATTCGATTTCGTATTGAAAAATATCAAAACGTCATGAAGTCTTATTGTTCTTAGTAAAATTGTAATTTTACATACTGCAAATATTGGCACTTACACTTAATGATTGAAATAGAAGAAACCAAAATTTTCCCTTTATATTTCTAATACGCATTTGATCGACGTAACTTACTAATGAAATATAAGAAATAAGAATTAAATATAATAAATATAAATAGCAGTAGACTTATTTCTTTTGTAAGAAATGTAATTTCATAAAGAAAAATATAGAAGTAAAGGTGAAGTTTTTTTCCATGTTGTGATTAAAAAGAGCCGTCTTTGCTAAATTGTCGAAGATTATTAAAAAATGCTGGTAAATTCCAGAAAATAAGATTCTATTTTAACAGCACTGTTGGATTTAATTATACCCGGATCCCCTGGAATTATGACTGGTAATTTATATTTTCATGCTTAGCAATAAATTCAATTCATTAATGTTTTAAAAATTTTTATTGTCTTCTAAACCTTGAAATTAAATCTGAATCGTAGTAAATAACCTTTCCTATACATGCAATTTGGATTAAAATTAATATTATTACTTGATGTCTTTCTATAATATGAGCAGTAACTAATTTTTACTTTTAATATAAGACAAAAAATAATCATAAAATATAGAAAATAAAATTCCATCAATTGTCAATAGAAACTTATTTTATTTTCACAATTATTTTTGTTTTAAAATGAAATTTGTAGGAAGCGTGTTGTAAGTTTTAAATTTAAATATATATCATAGCTATAAAGTTTAAAATACATTAAATACAGACGAATTATATATTATTTCATATTTAAATTTATACAAATAATATTGTTTCTTTACACCGCTATGTTACAGGTAAAATTTTAATTTAAACTCTTAATTAAAATTTTGTTAGACATTGTTGTTATTTTCTTTAAAAACAATTGTGGAAATACGTTTTATAATATTACATTTTATCAAAAACATTTCATTATTAAACGTATAATAGTTTGAATTTTTAAATCTTTTCGAATTTATTTTGGTTCATTCTTTCGTTATGAAATTATCAAATCCAAATCTGAGAAACACAATAATAGTTTAGACAGATCAAAACTATTATCTTAGTTTTAATATTTTAAATAATTTAGAATATAATAAATTCTTTTAAAGATTTATTAGTACTAACTAAAACAGTGTTCTTCTTTTCTTTTAAAGATTTATTAGTACTAACTAAAACAGTGTACCTGTACAAAAATTTTAAACACAGAAGAACTCTCAACTCGCAGTTTTTATAAATCGACATTCTTTTTTGTGTGTAATTTATTCACGAATCGTTTAAATTTTCCCATCAGTCATATACGGAAATGTTTCTGTTTTCGCTCTAATTACAAAGCTACGCACGATCCATGTGACAATTTTCAAAAAAAATCTCTCCATACATTTCTACAATGGGATTGCATTAAAAAATCTCACGGTGGTATCAACTCTAGGCTACAATTTCTTTTGATTTAATTACAATAAATCACACAGTACACGATTACGTGGCTGCAACGTAAATTTTGTGAACGCAATTCAGCCTTCTTTCCTGGAAATTATTGAGTCAGAGAGACCCAAGGCATTATTTTCTCTTTATAACAACTGGCCCCCAAACAATTCTTACTGATGCAATTTATTTGGCTTTCCTATTCTCCTTTTTCCAAGTTACCTCTCTCCCCAGTTACCAACGATAATAACATAAGCAATCTGATCGAATTCGAATCATGTTTACACATCTTAGTTAAATCGTGAATTAAAAATGAAGAAAAAGACCAAGTCAAAGAAAGTGGTACTGTGTGTCCCAATTAAATCTGCATGCCAAACAATACGTCCAAATGACCTATTAAAATCGATCTGAATTACCTGTCTGCTGAAATTAATTAAGTGAAAATAACTCCTGATCCGAGTCGGTGGTAACGTCGACCTTCAAGGACGTTATTTTACAATTGAACACAATTCGTCATAGTGCGAGTTCGACAGCACGATAATTAGTTCTATCGAACGGTCAAAAAATATTAGACAAAGAAAAAATTTTTGGGCACGCTTAGTTGCATCACAATTCTTTTTTACCTAACAAAAAAAAATATATATATATACAGCCCCATCTAAACAATTTGAAGTTTCCTTTTGGAAGAAAAATATCTCCGTTTCAAATCTAGACCGTGCATACCCACACTGACCATAGCTGTATAGTGTCAAGAGGTTAATGGTGCAAAATAGCGCCCAGGAAAGAGGCACCAACGAATCGTCGAAGACGTGAAGGTGTGCGCACACATAATACTCTAGAAACGCGGTACTGGTACGTCGGCAGACCGTACCCGGCATAACGATTTCTTTACGCTCATGCAAATGCCTCTGAACGCCGATTGTGGGGCTCTATAGAGTCTAGCAGCCTATGAGGCCTAGCCTGTGTGCCTCCCAATGTACCTTCACAATACATAGCTCTTGTACATCCATTGCCCCAAGAAAACAGCACCTCGAAAAGAAGTCTTGATGCTTTTTCCTTTATGACTCTATTTCATAATCAAAAAGCGGTGTGCTCGCGAATGTAGCAAGTGACTCTACACGAATTTTGGGTATAAAATGGAGCAACTATGGAGTAGCAAACATCATTCTGCACTCGATCGCTTCCTCATCTACTTACGGTTCGTACCAAGTCGGGCAGCTCCAGTTCATTGCTAACAAGTTAGACAAACCTAATAAAGAAAGAGTTCCCATCTATAGACGTTAAATATGAAACTCACCGTTCTCATTGCCATTGCTCTGTTCGGTAAGTTGCACCTGTACTGTATCAGAGGATCAGTGTCGCGATCCATCGCAGTTACTTATATTGGAGATCAGTGACATTTTTCTGTGTTTTTATCTACGCAGGATTTGCCAATGCCGGAAAGGTTAAAGTGATCAATAAACGTGGAGGATACGAACATGGCGGTGCCATTGCTGTTGAAGTATCTGAAGGATTCGGACATGGTGGAGGCGGAAAAGGTTATAGCGTTGGAAGTGGATTAAGATCAATTGCTCAAGGATCTGCTAACCAAGCTCATTCTGCAGTAGCTAACCAACATGCTGCTGCTGTTCAGGCATCATATGTTGCTAAGAGTACCCTTGCCCAAACTGCTGTCCAAGCTGCTGCTACGGCACAAGCAGCCCTTGCTGGTAAACAAGTGCTCCTTGCTAGTTTGGAACAGCAAAGGGAAGAGGCTCACCATTCCCTAGAAGGAGAACTCGCTCAACTTCAATTAGCTAAATCTTCTGCATCAGCGGCCAAACAGGCTGCTGCCCAGGCTAATGCTCATGTTTCTATCCTTAGTGGCGCCCTGAACAGTGCTCAAGGAGTTGCTGAGCATAGTGAACTAGCTGCCAATGAAGCATCTGCCGAACTTGCTTCTCAAAGCGCTATGGTCGGAAAGGCAAAGGGACGTTTGTCGTCTATTGAGGAACAACTGAAGTCTGCCCTTATTGACTATGAAGCCACCAAACAAGCTGCTGAAAAGGCTACCCAGGCTGCCCAAGAAGCCCAAAGTAATGCAGCATCCGCAGGTGCCCATGCTACCTTGGGACTACACGAATCTGCAGCTATTCAACAAAGCGCTGGATTAGGACACGGCCAGGAATATGAACTCGTTGCTGCTGGCGGTGATGGACATGGTTATCACCATTAAGAAAACATTACTATAAATGTTCGCGGCAATGCGGTCCACCGTTTAGGCAAGTTGTTAAAAAATTGTTTTGTGTGATCTGTCTGTTTTTTTGTGATAACAATTTAAATATTAATAAATGATGCTGAATATCTCAAACGTTTTATCTATTTTTTTTATCATAAACACAAAAAAAAGTAATAATTCTTTTACAGTCATCAAATTCATAAGTATCATTAGAAATTAATTTTTAAACAATTTTATCTCGAAAAAACAATTCTTCTAAAAGTTCAGGCACCCATAGCATAAATCATTCTACTTTCAGCAAATTAACAAACAGGTCGTTAGCTAAATGATGAAAAATTCAATAACGATGGTAATATACCTACAGTCTAATGGCTAAAAGAAGCCTCACTACTCCACTCCTTCATATTCAAGCCATTTAAAATTTTATTAAGAGCTGATAAGAAAAAAAACTGATCTTGATCCTCCGCAGTATTTCGTGAAAAATATCTCCAAGGTCCGAGCGGTTAATTTGTGTACGATCATTAGAGCAAATAAGACATGCTATCCCCTATGGGATTCGAGGACAGATTTAATTTCAGCAATAACTTTCACTAGTGCCGTTATTTATGTCACCATTCATCCCGAATGTGCAACATTCATGAGGAAATTCCAACTTTGTTACTCTCATACTCACCTGGCAATTACCGGCCTTACAATGCACTTCTCGCACGGTATTCTAGTTTCCCATCTTAATCAGCCGAAATGTCGTTGTCACTGCATTCGACTGCTTAATGAACGAATATATTCAGTGAGTAATACCAGCAATGGCACTAATGATTATAACGAGCATGCCGAACCACCGTTACCACACCTGGTGTCCTTACTGTTGTTTATATAATTCTATGGTTTATTTTCTTGTTTTAGTCTTTTGATAATGAGTACGGACGTCAGGTTGTCTTCTAAACTTTTTAAGTTATCAAAACATATGTGGATAATGTTTCAAAAATTCATTGTTTAGATTTATCTATTTGTAAATTTGTCCATGTTGTTCCGATTTGCTATGTCCATAAGCACAAATTTTTTGTACCACAGTTCTTTTTTCTGTGATTTAGTGGACTAACCTTTTGAAGGTACCTTACGCAGATCACCTTACAAAATTTCAAAAAACATTTTAGTTATTGAAAATACAATACAATTTGAATATTCTTTTAAGAATAGACATAATTATAAATCCATATACTTTAGAAAAATATTAAAACACCGAGTATAATAAAGTATTAAGTCTATTCAGAGGAACCTGTTGTATAATCGATAGTCCACATTGGACCATACAGAATAATAATTTTGCATTGTTTGTATAAAGTTTATATCAAATCAAGGTAAAGTTTATGATAAAGTATTAAATGGGTTGTTTTTTTAAATTTTATTTTGACTCCAAAATATGTACACATCGCCCGTCGCTGTTGTTATTAAGGGAAGATAAGTCGTAACAAAGGAAGTGTACTGGAAAGTACACCTAGAAGAACAGTTTAAAGCTTTAATAGTAAAGTATTTCATTTACACTGAAAAGACTTTTATATAATTTAAAATGAACTGATATTTATTTATTTACTTTGTTTGTTGGTCTTTTAGATAATCACATTTTTGCTAGATTATATAAATCTAAAAATTTTTTTCTAAGTCTATACAATCCGCTTAGAAATCTTCAAATAAAGCAACAAATTTTTAATTTAATTTTTATGTAAATGTACACTAATAATGAAATATTGGTTAAAAAAAAAACATTCCAACGAAAAGTAATATTTTGGGTTACGAAGTTATTGAGTTTAGTTTATAAATTTGAGCTGCATTTAAAAATCAAGTTAATTTTTAGCCTTTTCAAAAGCAACAATGTGTATAATTTTTATTTAGATCATTTTGTAAAGGTTCGAAAGTGGACAAAATAGCATGTTTTATAGAAATATCAAAGTGGACTTATTATTTTTTTCTTGTTTAAGAAAAAGCGAATTAAAAAAAATATGGTTCAAGCTTTATTAACTCTTAGCCCATAATGAAAATTTTTAATCCTTTTGTGAAAATTGAAAACAACTAATAAAATTTAAAATATCACATTTTATCTGCGACTCCGATCGTTTTGTGTGCCCCAGCCTTAATGGTGATAGTGGTGACTGTCCAGATCGCCGCCTGAGGAGAAGTCGAAACCTCCGGAGCTCTGCTTGGCAGCGTTTTCATGTAGCTTTATGCTAGCATGTGCTCCAGCAGCGGCGGCGTTGCTCTGAGCCTCTTGGGCGGCAGCAGCAGCTTTCTCGGCGGCCTGCTTGGTGGCTTCGAAGTCAACCTGGGCAGAGTTTAACTGTTCCTCAATAGACTGGGCACGAGCCTTAGCCTTACCAACCATTGCAGTTTGAGATGCTAGTTCGGCGACAGCATTGCTGGCAGCCTCTTCAGCATATTCGGCAACTCCTTGGGCGCTATTCAGGGCACTGCTCAAGATGGAGACATGAGCCGAAGCTTGTTGGGCAGCTTGTTTAGCAGAAGATGCGGCTTGTTGGGCTAACTGCAACTGTGACACCTCTTCCTCAAGCTGGATAGCAGCCTCACTTCTTAGTTTCTCCAAGCTTTGGAGGAGGACTTGCTTGCCAGCAAGGGCAGCTTGAGCAGTAGCCGCTGCTTGGGAAGCAGTCTGAGCAAGGGTGCTCTTAGCTACATAAGAAGCCTGAACAGCAGCTGCATGTTGGTTAGCTACAGCAGTATGGGCTTGGTTGGCAGAACCTTGAGCAATTGATCTCAATCCACTTCCTACACTGTAACCCTTTCCACTGCCGCCAAGTCCAAAAGAGTTGCCGAAAGATTCGTGGGATGAGATAGATCCTCCATGGTCAAATCCACCATCGTAATCCAGACGTTTGTTGATCTTGACCTTTCCAGCGTTTGCAATGCCTATTGATAACAGACATATTAATTTCTAGACACATTCTAACACAAAACAAATTCTTACTCAACAGAGCGATAACAATCAAAGCTGCGATTTTCATTTTTAACAAAAGTAGTGAAATTCTCTTAACGTCGAAAGGAGTGATATCCAAACGAAATCCACGGGCTAATGCTGAATTTAAACGACGAGACGATCGGATGTTGAATGATACCATCCCATCCATGATGCCTCCGTTTTATACACACAATTTTTGAGCAGCGTCACTCATTACGTTTCTTATGAAATCGGTCGCCATCGAATTGTAAAAATGGGTTTTACGCTTAATCAAAAATTTGTACAGCTACTATTACTAAAATGGGCGAAGAGGTACAAAAAGGTAACAAAACCACACATAGGCGCAAGGTGAGGGTGTTCTTTTCACTTCTCTTTTATTTTTCTCGAATAGCCATTCTCTCCCTGCAGAGTTTGCCTGCCCATCATCGGCACGATCATCATCGTGATCTTCATCATCATCAAACATCGTCTACGTCTAGCCGTGGTCTACCTGGCGACGTGCTTGTTTCTATTGTACCTGTACGGATGAAACGCTCTGTTAATTTTTGGCAGTGCACCTTAAACGAATCGGGTTCGGTTCGCATTCGATCTGTTGATGGAGGTCTTGTGAGGTAGTCGTGTGCCAACGTAATTAAAAAGGTGATTTCCTTAAGATTAGGTCCATTCGCTCTGACAGAGAGAGGTGTTTTTGTTTTAAGATTTGCTCAGATGTGGGTGAGATTAGGTGCAAGCGTGTTTTGCCACCTTTTTTTTGGGTATCTTAACCTGAAACACTAATGCCTCGGATCGAATGGCATAATAATTTTGTGCAGTCGTGAGATGCAATTGTATTTTATCCATCAAGGAAAGTAAGTGGGATGAAATGATCTAAATTCGTTTTTCTTGTATCTGCAGACACTTTGTGATTAATACACTTTGCTTTTATTATATTGTCGCGTGAAGCTATTTTGATTGAAATTTATGCCTAAGTTTTTCTTAGGCTATTAAGAGCGTATAATTTTTCTGCAAGCTATATTTATGTATATTGAATTAAATTAAATTAAGGGCTATAGTTTCGTAAAATTTTGAGTATAATTTAATTTAATTTTAATAAAGTTGTAGGGTGCTTTCAATACTAATTTCTACATGAATTAGAAACGTGGAAAACTATAATTTTTATTTTACAAGAAACATGTTTTTTTAGGTTATCGCCAGTTAAATTTATATATATTTTCTAAGGCAGTTGAAATAATAATCCATTATAAAAGTTAATGCAATAGGTTTTGTGAACACAAATTTAAATTTATATACAATTTATTATATTTTTAGTACATAACTTATATCAAAAATAAATCTTTCAATACAATTTTTATTTTTTTATTTGGAAACAAAATTTTATTTTTCCAACCTAAAAATCGAACCTGTTAAATACAAAAACCAACATTAAAAACCCTGGATTTGTAGCATCTGTAAAAGCCGTCTTTTCTCATCTAATCAACGTGTCTGGCGTAAAGATTTGATATTTAAGGGACGTTATAGTTTTTTAGTTTTGATATTTTTTAAACATTAAATTTTCTAATATTGCACAAAATACCTCAACCTTTTAGACATCGAACAATCATAAGTTCTTTCATTTAAAGATAGATTTTTTCTGTGGAGTATTAACCTTAAATAAACCTTCTGTAAAGCAATTAAAATGTATTCATGAAGAGTATATCGCATTGTTAATAAAAGAATTACTCAGCCCTATAATTTTGAGGTTTATCTAAAGAATTCCTGCTCCACAGAAGAAATTATAAATTTTATTATGATTATGATTTAAATGATCTTCATTTGTTTTACGGTTTTTGTTATACTCTAGGAAACAAGCATACAATCATGAAATATGCTTATTATATTACAAAGCTCTACAAAATTTAATTGTTTTTGGTGCTCGAATAAAACTAGGCAATAATAATTGGTGTTTCCTAAAAGAGAGTATGTAAATGATTTATTTCGCCGCATGGAGGTTTTAAGAAAAATAGGTTTAAAAACACTAAAAAAAATTTCTTCTTTGCTCCTTTTCGGAATCTATAAAAAAATAACGACATACTTTAAAAATCCGAAGCATAATTTATATGAATATAAAAATCTTAAAGTATAGTTGCACAATTTGAAAAACCTGGAAATGGTGAAGGGATATCCTCATGTATAAATCGAATTCTAAACTATTGAGCTTTTCCTTTGAGTGTTACTGATACCAAATATAGAAAACTTCTTTAAATTCAGTTTATTGTATTTCTATGATATAGGTCTAAGAAAAAATTCATTACTTTTTCAGGACTGTTCAAAATCTTTAAAAAACACGTTTTTTTTTCTATAATTGAATGCTCTTTTCTCAAAAACCTAACATTCTTTAGTAGTTTTGATTGCAAATTTGTAATTTATGGTAAAAATTCCATTAGAATGTGCATTACTTGCTTAGCGCTGAAATCGCGATTGGCCAGTGTTATTCGCAAATAATTTCACACATGTCTTTAATAGCACATAGAACTTCTTGACACATTGCTTACATATTCCTTCCACATCCTCCATTCTTTTCCTAGAACGCTGAACAACTGGTCAATTTATAATTACATAATCCAGATCGGCTTCAGTGTCGCAAGCCTACAACAAAATTGTCGGCACTCAGATGATTAATAATTGTAGCATAGTGCCGCCTTACCTTGGCGCCTATGACTCACAATTTGCGTGCAAAGGCCCCATACCAGCCTTAGGCATCGAGAAAAGTCGTTGGACGTTTTTGCACCATATCACCGTGTGGCGAAGTCAATAGTACAAGATCATACTTCTAGGGGAATCGCAATAAAAATGCTCTAAATTCTTGACAATTATAAACAGTTTAATTGGAAGCGATAATTGAAAAATAAGAATTGAGAAAAACCAGCCGCAAACTGTAATTCCACTGGTATGACCTTGTCGACAGGCTCTGTTCAGTAAAAGTCAACCCGAACGTCGCATATGCAGCGAATTATTAAACTCAGAAAGTTACCACACTACTTCTTGTGAAAATTTCTCACTGTCGCATTACATCGTCTATCTAACAACTAACTGGTCTACCCCCATCCCAAACTTTCCCATTGCATGTTAGACAAAAAAGCAAAAAAAAAGAAAAACAAATGCACTTGCGTCTTTAATATAAAACTAAATTACCCAAATTCACCTTCTTGTTGCATTTCTTAACATAAAAAAAAATCAAAAATTAAAAACATAAAGCAAACGAAAGAAATGGCATGCAAGTTTTTATTATGAATGGATAGAGACTCTGTTGGGGGTTTTCTTTATTCTTCCTATTTTTCATTATTATAATTAATTTCTTTTTTTACGAGCATATTTAATGTAACCGGCACACTTCCACAACACTATTTTCTTTTTGTTTCATAAGTCTATAGGAATTAATCGAATTGCACCTGCTGCTGCTTTGTACTATGCGCGGAAATCAAAGTTCTGTATTTGGTATAATATCATTCACAAAATTAGTTATATAACCAGTCAGTCATTGAACGATGAACTGGAAAAGTATACGAATATAGGCGACATAGGTAGACGCTGATAGTAGATATACTGGTTATTCGAGAAGGAATCAGGTATGACACAGTAGTTGGTTGCGACAAATCTATGGCCAATCTGTAGTCAAATAGAAAATCACCGGAAGAATATCTGTAAGTGAAATTCCATTTCACCTTTCACTTGCGTGGAAGTAGTCTTGTAAAGGAAATAAAACAATGTAGTAAATTTATATTATTTTACTTGCCAGCTACTTTATTTTAAAATGAATAGAGATCTAAATGGATTCAATTAGGTAGCGAACTGTAAGGACATTATTAGAGAATGTTTTTCCTTTTGATTAAATAAACAGAAACATTGTAACACCTGAGCCATTTAGCAATATTTCCTATTAGGTAATGTTTTTTTACAATTACCATGTTTATGATTCCCTCTCCAAATATCTAAAATTTGCTAGTTATTAAAGTCCTAGCGCAACATACAAAATGTCAGTAACAAATTAACGCGCACACCAAAAACCTTCTTCTGTGTTTTTCAAGGTTAGTAAAGTGTTCTATACCTTTTTCACTATATATCCTTTTTTTATTAACCCGGCTTCTGGTTTTTCCAAACTGTTTTAAATAATACAGAGTAATATTAAATTAATAATATTGGTGTTATGTATCTAGCTAGGGCACCTATACTTAAAAATACGTTTATATCTAAATTTAACATATATGAAACCAGGAAAACGGCGACATATGTACTACTTCCCATAAACTTGACCTACAGACTGTTTAAACGTTGCGTTGGGCAACGATTGAATTATTGAACAACTTTCCTTTTAGGTTTATAAACCACAAGGTACGCAGCAATTGGTTATGGATTTTTATGGAATTGCATTACCTGTAGGTTCAGGTTCAGGTGCTAGTTTTCGAGATAAAAACGTTGGAAACATGATAAACTGGTATAATTGTGTTCAAGTCAAAGAAGAAAAAAATAAGGGAAAAAATATAATACAAAGAAAAGACTAAATAGCGTAATGCTGTTTCGCAAATCGTCATTTTTTAGGGTTTTCTTATAGACATTCAGGCTTTCAATATTAGGTATCAAATAAAACCGTAAAATTATGCAACACTTTAAGCAGGCTTTTCAATTAGGAATTGAAATTGATCCAAATAAAATGTCTGCTAGCTCTTAATATTGCATAATGATAATAATTTCACTATTGCAGTTTTTACCATCTAATTCCGCTTTTAAATATTTAATAGCATATTACTGCTAATTACTAAGGTATGTCATTAATTTGGTAAAGTACATGTTTGAGAACGACTATTTAATTATTTGTCTGAGCAAGGTAAATTTCTCACATTTCTTTTGACTCGATTAATCATTTTCTTGTTTTCCACGCAAACCACCAAAGTAATGGCTAAGTAACCACACACTTGACTTCGAGTGATTTTTCTGGGAATTAAAAACAAACCTTCATGGTTTTTCAAAGTTTTCCAAGAATTTATCATCGGTCCTTTTTTCTTTTGCATATTTGTAAACGATTCATTTGATTGCATTAATGTAATATATTTTTGTATGGATTATTTCGAATTCTAGTGAATTCGAGTCTAGATTTCTTTGCTTATTGCTTACGATAATATTAACTATATTACTTGCGTATCTAGGGTTGCAATTCTAGCTTGTTTACCTGTCCAATTCTAAGTTTATTGCAATTAAAAGTAGCTACGACCTGATAAATCTATAATAACATATAGAAGTGAAATATTTTTTGTTATGCCAAGGATTTTAACTGCCTTTGATTCTGGCTATTTTTTCCAAAGTTTAATAATTTATCTAACAAAAACAAATAAAATTTTTAATGCTATATGCCCTACTATTATTTCATGTTTATTTACCCACTTTTAGTTCAATATTCATGATCTAAGAAAACTGAAACTTGCTTCTTTTAAAACTAGTTCCAATGAAGCTCTATAATTTTGTAAACATATTTCCTTCTTTTAACTAATTATGTAAATATTGTTTACTAATCGTTTTGTAGTTTTAAACTCATGTTTTTATATTATTTGCAATAAAAATTCCCTTTTTTCGCCAAATTAAGAGTTTTTGAATTTGAAGTCAGTGGTGAAACTCTATAACCTAATTATATGTTATATACCGACTGCTATTTGCAATAAAAAAGGGTACAAAAGGCCTTCAAGATTTTTTGTTTTTTGTTGACGAAAGATATAACATTCAATTAAATCATGTAACTGTTGAAAATATTTTACTAATAAATCAAATATATTATACTCCCTATAAGCCTGCTTTCAAATTTTCACCTTTAAATTGCATTTGGAGTAATAAAATCCTACTATAAAACTGGAAAGTCTTTTAAAAACCTTAAAACTAATTAAATGTGCAACCGTTTGACTTGAGTTATTTTACGCAATATCAACCAGAATTCCAACCAATTTCCTGCCCAGTCACCCATTTCATCTTAAACAACTATAGATCGTAAAACTCCATGACTAATACGATCTGGCACTTCTCTTCTCAGCTCTAATTTTGTTGCAAATCCGTCAAAACGTGCAATTAATTAGAATATGCTGTAAAAATGACTATTATTCCATCAAATCACCATTCAATGTTACAGTCCAGTCACAACGAGAGTACCGCCTCGATACAACCCAGAGCCCCATTCTCTTGACAAGATTTTTCTTAAAAGATTGTTGCTCAAATCTTTTATTGAACACATGATCGAATAATTGTAACGAGTGTTTTATATAAAATTGATTAAATTGCATCAGGTAGAGCTCACAGCGGATGGCGGCTATAATTTATTACAGTATTAATCTCGATCTCTTCCACCTCCAAGGACGTGCTGGGTAAGTACTAGCATGGCTGCTGCTGTGCGCTTTTCACGCAGGTTACGATGCAGGTGAGTGCAGGTGATGCTGATGTAAAAAGCAAATGGTTTTTTTAATAGTTCAGATTTGTGAGTGCACAAATCTCGTCCCGCATTTATTATTAAAGAAAACTTAAGGTGGGCTATTATTTGACGGTTATTGCCGCCGCTAACTGCTACAGTCGTTGTTACGTAAACGTGTATGAATGAAATCTTTTTGGAGGGAGTGTTGTTTTTTTTTTTTTTTTTATTATTCAATAATCTCATTTATTGCTGTTCGACAGGTAATAAGCATTTGGACTCTGGTTCAATTAGCGTTACGAGCTAATTACATTGAAGTGCACACTTCCGATTTACTATTATAGCCCAGAGCCTGAAACATAAATGACTGCAGGTATAGAAAACCGATATGCACATGCTAATGACGAATATGCTTCCCTGTGTGGATTACGACGATGGGTACGTAATTCATTTCTCCTTAGCACAAATAAAGACCAAGAAGGTAACATTGAACTGCCTGAAAACTATCGATCATTTATTGTTCGTCAATAACAACGAGTTCATCAACTAAGATAATCTCTTATACAGTGGACCCCCTAATTGTTAAGACTATTTGAATTAAGGGGTAGAGCTATTTTGGTATATCGTAAAAATTAATTTTTCTTTAGAAAGATACAATAGTCGAAAAATATTTTAGAGCACTTTTTCTCATACTCTACAGCGAACTCTATTTACTTAATTTAGGAACAGCAATAATCCTCCAAAATATGTTTCAATAAGCAACTTGATCACTTAAATTTAATTTTATATCATATAAATTCCCAACTGCTGATTCAATAGAATCATTTTATATTTTTTCCACTTAACTATTGTGTCCATTCTCCAGTTGATTATATTATTTTTTTCTTTTATTTGTAAGATCTCAGGTGGACCGACAATGTCGTATCTGGTTTAGTACTTCTGAGATCATTACATACATACACACACTTAATTTAATATCAATCCTTTACTGCCTTTATGGACTTTTCCTGGTAACATTTTATATCCCAGGCCAACCCTAGAGGTATAACAGTTATGGAGTGTAAAAATAAAGTAACTATAATAAAATTAATATATGTACTTAAAACTTATGTAAATAAATCTAAAATTGTCAATGTAACTTTTATAAATAAATGAGAAAATAAAAAGCGTTAATTAATTTTTTTTTTAAATCTAGAATATTATGAAAATACCTTCCTTTAGGAAAAAACGTATTATGATATTTGACCCACATTCCAACTACGTGGTATGTATGTATGTATTACATAAAATTCTCAGTCCTAAATATTTAGGAAAAAATAAATTAAAAGCCTGTAAGTAATGTAGAACACTTAAGAAATTTATAAACATGAAAAATTAAAGCCTTTTTTGTGGTGTGATTTTAATTTGGTAACCCACTGTATGTATTAGGAATAGGTGCAAGTTAATTAATTACTACACCTTTTCGCTGTCCGTCAAAACAGACACTAACGGTGCGTGATCACAAAAAAGACAAAATCTTGAAGATAAATGATTATAAATGATAAATCATCGATAGCCCTATTCGATATTGGAGGCATCAACGTCTATTGACCACCTTCTGTGTAGCGATGTAACACGTTTTCTATATACACAAAATGCTACTGCCCACCGCGTGATGTTACCTGTAATTTGCGCAGTGATCCAGGTGTAGAGAACCGCAAACAGCAGTAGCTCCCGCCGAAATAGATGCAGAGTTTCCTAGTGAATGAAAATTATCTTCGGGCAGTGATATAACAACCATCATGTACTATAAGCCACGTGAAGCAATCGTTTGATGCATAATGAAAATACCTACGGATCTCGCCAAATTCCACTCAGGTAAGGCCCTGTCCAGAGGCATCAACAAGGAAGTGATCTTTCTTCGATTATGCTTTCCCATATAGTACACAATAAAAATCTTCCGCTCTATAAAATTTTAGGCAAGTCAGATTTTAAAAACATCATCGTCTACAATTTTGTCCATATGGTTATGATTTCCTTTTTTTCGATTTACCTTATTTGTTCTGATTGAGAGAGTACCGTAACCAGGTAGAAAACTTGCTTAGTATGAAGGAGGGGGCTGTACATTTAGTATTATTGGCACAGGTGAGAAGTGGATCGTGTCGTTTAATGGTACCCGTCTGGAGTGAAAGAAAACGCAACTGGGTGGTGTCATTAAGATGGTAGGAGGAGGGTGTGCAGAGTCTCATATTTTTCCCCGGGAGTAGCTACCCTCGCGACGTATAAATTAGACGATTTGCATAAAAAGATATCATTCACTTACTGGAGTTCTTGCACAACACCAACACCGCACAGCCAGTGGCACTAGCAACGTCCCCAAGGTCATAGTCATCATCGTCAACATGAAGTTAAACGGGCTATTCTTGCTGATCGCTCTTTTCGGTAAGAAAGCAATAAGCTAGTGTTACTTTTTAACAAGATTAAGGTATAAAACGAATTTCCTTCGAATTGCAGGAGTTGCATGCGCAAAGTCTGTGAAAGTCGATAAGCGAAGTGGTGATTTTGTCGGTTACGAGCATTCTCTTCCTGCTATAGAATTTGTACCTGGTTATGGTGAAGGTGAAATATCCAGCGCAGGGCATTCTATTGTTAAAGGCTACAGCGTTGGAAGTGGACTGCGTTCGATTGCCCAGGGCTCTGCCAACCAGGCTCACTCAGCTGTAGCTAGTCAGCATGCAGCTGGCAAGCAAGCAGCCTTCGTCGCTAAGAATACCCTGGCCCAAGCTGCAGTGCAAGCTTCAGCAACAGCTCAGGCAGCTCTTGCCGGAAAGGAGGTACTTCTTAAAGGTTTGGAACAACAGAACGCTGAGGCACACGCAGCTCTAGAGAGTGAACTTGACCAGCTCGCATTAGCCAAGAAATCTGCGAAGGCTGCCCAAACAGCTGCTCAACAGGCCCTCAATCATGTCTCAGTGTTAACAGCGGCCCTGAATAGTGCTCAAAGTGTCGCCGAGCAGGCTGAGAAAACAGCTCAGGACGCTGCCTCCGAACTTTCCTCCCAAACCACGATGGTAGGAAAGGCTAAAGCAAATCTGGAAGTTTTAGACCAACAGCTGACGGCAGCCCGCGTAGAATTCGATGCTACAAAAGAAGCAGCCGGAAAAGCATCCGCAGCCGCTCATGAGGCACAACATAACGCGGCTGAAGCGGCTGCTCATGCGAGCATTGAGCTCCATGGAACCGCCGCGAATATCGCAATTAAAGATACAATCTTAGAAAGTGGCGACCATCCAAGCATTGAACTCGAATTGGCGAAAAATCACGGCCTCTACGAGCATCACTGATGGTAGCGACCAGAAGAGGTTGCGAAAGATCTTGTCACGTTTTTTTCTCCGTAGATCGTAACCTTGCGCTTATCGTTGTAACCCTTACGCTTTGGTGATACTAAAAATATCTTAGGTCAATCAAGTCTTAAATGGAGACCTCCATCTTTTAAGCATTACTTGCACTTCTACGTCTGGCTTTTTTTTTTTATTGTGTCTCGATACCCACAAGTAAATAAAGACGTGCAAATTAACTTTAAGACGATATAATGAGTCGGGTTTTATGTATACAAAAGGCCATAAATTATAGAATTTGAAATTCAGAGTTTTGCTTATTATGCCTCTTTATTCCCTTAATTCTATTAAATAATCTTGCTCTTCTGGATTTTCCGAGCATATCTTGCATTAGTGCTCTTTATTCCGCTTCTTGTACAACAGGGAAACGGCCATAGATGGTTCGACTGTTGTTACTAATTTTACTTCCGCAAAACACGATGATTCGACAAATTTTCTACATGAATTTTCAATGTTTTTAGCCGATCAGATTGCTCCCTTTGATTTCGGACTCGTAATCTTTGATCTCAGCACTTTTTTGAGGAGCTTTATGCTATGGGTATTTAGGTGATAAAAATAATTCATAAAACTAAGGTTCCAATTTCTACAATCCGGGTGTTCTAGGCCACGAGCTTTTATTGGTCCAGATCCGCATTTTTATTGTAAAAATAACTCGGCATTTGCGTAAAAGAACTATTTATGTTTAGTTCAAGGTTAAAGAAAAACCAGTTTTACTATCTCGTCTGCACTGCAAACCTCATGAATGCATTGTTTTTTATGGGCGGAGACATTAAAATGATGCAAAATACCAATTAAAAGTGAGGTAAAGTGAGAGGTTAAAAATACCAAACAAAACAAAGGGAAATCGAGTGAGATGTAAAGAAAGGTGCCCCTTTTCTGCAGAAAGGAGAATTATATTTTTTAATGTGCGTTCTAAAGTTGCAAATTCAAAAATTCGTATACGCGTCAACAATTGCTTCTAGACTTTATTGAATTTCAAGAAAGGACTTTTTAAGGACCACTTTTTAAACGTTTGTATGCAATTTTGTCTCCTTTTACAGTTCTTATATAATAAAACAGTATGAAAATTAATTTATTTTTGTTTGCTTTAGTAAATAAGTATGAAAATAAATTAATAATTTTTAAATACATAAAAGATGTAAGAATTGCAGAGTTGAGAATATATAGCTTTTAATTTCATGTTTGAAAAAAATTCTTAACAATTCTCTTTAAACAATTCTCTCTAAAGTCTTTCTATATTTTTACTATGGATTATTTGTGTACTTGAATCGGAAAAACATTTAATTAGATTAGGTTTTAAGAAAAAAAATTTCATAATTAAGAAGGGTCTTGTCCACTATTTTTAGCCTTTGCTTTCAGGAAATATTTAGAAAAGTACTGAAAGTTTGTACCTTTTAGTAATAGTTTATAGTTTCTTTATTTCTTATTAAATATTTAAATATTTTAAATTCATACAACTTTTTATTAATTCTGAAATCTTTTCTGAGAACTTTTATATTCAACATATTTTAAAATTACAACGACGTCTTGTTGCTTCTCAAATTTTTGGAAACCACTTTCTGAAAACGGCGAGAAGGGGCAAACTGCGGGTACAGCTGCACGATCCTGGGGGTTCTGGACGATAGGGGACCCCCATGATATGTTACACATAATAATCGGAATAGCAACTGGTCATAATAGGATTATAATGCGTTTTTATTGTCTTAATTTATTTTAGAATTTAATTACAATTTCTTTTTCGCTCGACCAAAATTCTCTGTTACGGTTTTTTAATAAATTCTTGCCTGGGTGGGGAAAAATATCGCAGGAATGGGTAACCACCCGC
The DNA here is from genome assembly GCA_001932985.1 of Proctacanthus coquilletti. Lineage (NCBI taxonomy): Eukaryota > Metazoa > Arthropoda > Insecta > Diptera > Asilidae > Proctacanthus > Proctacanthus coquilletti. The sequence continues at coordinate 3,711 of MNCL01000043.1, read as the reverse complement.
TGCGGTAAAATTCTTTAAGCAGCAGAGGAAAAACGGTGTTTGTCCATGGACGTTCTAAATTAATACCCTTTGAACTTTTTCGAAAAACATCACGAAATTTGACCCATCCCTTTTAAAGAAACGGGTTTTTAATATCCAGAAACATCGCAAACTTTACGATATACTGTTAAAATTTACGATAAACTGTCTAAGGCGCCATTAGGGAACAGGTGGTAAATGTTGAAACTAAAATAACCTAAAATTATGTAACGGTAATAGTCAACCATAAACAAAGGCCCCCTTTTAAATAAATGAAAATGTCTTTGAGACGTCGAAAAATAATTGCAGTTTTTATTTTATATAATTTTGATAATAATTTCATTTGGAAGATTTATGATCTTTATTGAAGGCAAAAACCATCTTGGAACACGTGCACATTTTGGGTATAGCCGACTGTTACAATTTTGAAGGAGGAATTCAAAAATGGAGTGGCGCCTGAATATTTGATTTCCGCTTCGCAGAATTTCATATATTTTATTTCATTTAAAATGGGCAGATAAGTTCACATTTTCACACTTTCACACTTTCCAAACTTCAATGAAATTAAAAAATTCTAGTTTCCACAAATTAACAAAAATCTTTTCAAACATTTCTCGTTGTATGTGAACGTTGCCTTAGAATCGAATCCACTTTTCGTTGCTTATCTGCTGCTCAGTTTCTATTTTGTTTTTCCATGCTTTCCACAGATTGGAACGCATTTTACTTTAATGGCGGCGATCAATGTCGGGGATTTGAAACGCTCGTGAAAAGGCGGATTATCTGTGGAATGCGCTAAAATAAATAGGGAAATTGCATAATAGAACAGTACACTAAGAGGATATATTTAAGATTCCGATATTATATTACGTGATAGGTGTGAATTGGTTCGTTACTTTTACTTAAATAATTTCGGTGTCGGTGTGTTTGTGTTTTCATGTGAAGTTTGACATGGCGTCACCCGACTAAAAAGTGATTTTTTTCATTGCGAAAAAGTTCTAAAGTCCGCAAAAATGTTGAATTTATGGAAATTATAGTGGATATAAAGAAATTGTATTTGTAGTGTGAATTAGTGTGATATTCTTTGAGGAATAATAAATTTAAAAAAATGTTGGAGAGCTACTGGTCGTTTTCGTTGTATTGAGGACAAGAAGGGAAATCATCATCAGAAGAAAAAAAAAATGTCCAGCTCTGTTTTCGCAGAGAGTCCTGTATCAACAAATGAGTCCCGTATGTGCGGCGATTCCAACTCGAATTTGGTGGTCGTTTATGGAAAGAATGGAATAAACGTCGATCGAGAGGGTTTAGAAACGCTGATAGGTATGTTTCTGATCGTCAAGCCGCATTTCTATCATTTCAGCAGCCCGGACTCTTTAAAGATCTGTTAGAATGCCCTAAAAGAGCACGTGCACGGTCTCTGATAATTTGGGAAGTTCTTTAGGGTTTTCGCTAGCGTTTTGGGGCCTTTGAAGATTTCCCGCCAAATGTCACTTTGACGTGCGGTCGACATGGGGTGGTGCTGAATTTTTTACTCATCGCTTGAGCGATAAATATTTTTGTAAATCGGTATCTCCCTGCAAATTTACTCGCGAACGGGTGAGATATGGTGCAGCCTGGCGTATTCTTTATCGTTTGTACATTCTACTCTGTTAAATAAAAGCTTTACGAATGTATTTTGTGTTTTTAATAAACTCGATTTTTGTGCAGTCTTCACGGTATAGTAGAGCAAAGTTCATATGCTTAAAAGTTACGAGAAGAAACATCCATATAAACTACAGCGTCGTCTGTAAAGAAGGAAATTGCAATCTTTGAGCGGATATTGAAATAAGCTCTGTCCTATGTGCCAGTGGCTCGGGATATTACAACTTCGTTCTTAATCTCGTCCACCTCTAACAATCGCATTTACAGATCCAACAAAGTGCGTTTTTGGATAAATTTAAACAAATTGAAGGAAATTTAAGAAGGATACCAGGTCAATGTACAATTTATTCACAAAGTATCTGCGGTGATGTAAACTACATTTAGCAAAAAAGCAAGATAAAATTATCTAGCGTCATCTCTAATTTGATGTAAATTTCGTATAATTCGTGTAAAATTTGAGTACACTGCACCATAAACATCTCTCTTCCAATGTAAAGAATTTTAAACTGATATTTAAATTGTGATTTTGGCAATTTATGACAAATATGTTTTCAAAAAGACGCAATGTGATTTCCCAAAATGTTTAATTAAAGGATTGTATTAGTAATTTTATAGACACAAAGCCAAATACATTTTTATTTTTTTATTTTGTTTATTTTAATACCAAACGAATTCTGAAGCGCATATTGTGAGAATTTTAAAATATTATTTCGTTTGTATTTGCTAAGATTTCGTCAGAGTAATTGCAAAAAAGTGAAGAATTATGCATAGGGGGAGATCGGTGATTTGTTAAATCGTTAAAAATTACTAAAGGGGAGGTAAAAACGAGAACGAGTGTCAGTAAATGCAATAAAGAGATTTTACCATTTGGAAAAACAAAAGCAATACAATATTTATCTTGGTAAATAAAATCTAAAGAGTTCCTAGTGCGCTCAATGCAGAATTTGGACGGGCCTACCTACACGCTGTCTGCAGCGCCATCTGAATGAAACGATATACGGTGTATGCATAAGTTGTTGCCGCCGGGACGCCATTTTGTTTGTCTGATATTAGACGACAAACACACAAAAATTGAGTCCGCCAAAAACTAGCGTCTTTGTTTTATCGTACAGTGATCATGTCGAGTTTCGTACCTGAAAAAGAACATTTGCGGCACGCATTGCTTTTCTTATTTAATCAAAAGAAAAAGGCTGTTGAAAGTCAGCGTTTGCTGGTAGAAACATATGGTGAACACGCTCCATCGATTAGAACATGTGAAACATGGTTTCGACAATTTAAAAATGGTGATTTTAATGTGAAAGACAGTGAGCGCTCTGGTAGATCACAAAAATGCGAAGACGAAAAATTACAGGAGTTATTGGATGAGGACCCAACTCAAACTCAACGGCAGTTAGCAGAAGCATTACATGTATCGCAAGAAACAATTAGCAGACGCTTACGATCAATGGGAAAGATCAATAAAAATTTGAATGAACGCCAAATGGAAAATCGCAAAGTCACTTGTGAAATGCTGCTTCAACGCTACGAAAGGAAATCCTTTTTGCATCGAATTGTGACGGGTGACGAAAAATGGATTTATTTTGAAAACCCGAAGCGAAAAAAAGTGCGGCTTTCACCTGGCGAAGCCGGTCCATCAACACCAAGGCCAAATCGCTTAGGCAAGAAGACCTTACTCTGTGTCTGGTGGGACCAGAGCGGTATTGTGTATTATGAACTTTTGAAGCCCGACGAAACCGTTAATACACAACGCTATCGCCAACAAATAATTAATTTAAACTACGCATTAATCGAAAAACGACCGGAATGGGCCAGAAGACATGGTAAAGTGATTTTGTTACACGACAATGCTCCATCTAACACAGCAACACCAGTGAAAGACACCCTGAAATCGCTCGGATGGGACATCCTTCCGCATCCGCCAAACTCCCCAGACCTGGCGCCATCTGACTACCACCTCTTCGCATCAATGGGACACGCGCTCGCAGAGCAGCACTTCAGCAATTTTGAAGAAGTTGAAAAATGGCTTGGCGAGTGGTTTGCCGCAAAAGACAAGGA